>JAWWQZ010000224.1:0-467698 GCA_033815515.1 Cryptocheilus praepositus | reverse complement strand
TAAAATTGATGAAGTTAAATTTTAATTGGTGCATTATAATGAAGAATTGAAATTATTGCATCAGAATGAAAATTTCATTAAAATTTATGATGTTAAACTTTAATTGATGCATCATTATGAAAATTTGGAATTTGTAATATTTGACAGCATCAAAATGGATGACGCACCGTATGCGTCATGAAGAAAATTTGAAAATGTTAATACTTGACATCATTAAAATTGATGAAGTTAAATTTTAATTGGTGCATTATAATGAAGAATTGAAATTGATGCATCATAATGAAAATTTCATTGAAATTGATGATGTTAAACTTTAATTGATGCATCATTATGAAAATTTGAAAATTGTAATATTTGACAGCATCAAAATTGATGACGCACCGTATGCGTCATGAGGAAAATTTGAAAAATTTTAATACTTGACATCATTAAAATTGATGAAGTTAAATTTTAATTGGTGCATTATAATGAAGAATTGAAATTATTGCATCAGAATGAAAATTTCATTAAAATTGATGATGTTAAACTTTAATTGATGCATCATTATGAAAATTTGGAAATTGTAATATTTGACAGCATCAAAATTGATGACGCACCGTATGCGTCATGAGGAAAACTTGAAAAATGTTAATACTTGACATCATTAAAATTGATGAAGTTAAATTTTACTTGGTGCATTATAATGAAGAATTGAAATTATTGCATCAGAATGAAAATTTCATTAAAATTGATGCATCCTTATGAAAATTTGAAAATTGTAATATTTGACAGCATCAAAATGGATGACGCACCGTATGCGTCATGAAGAAAATTTGAAAATGTTAATACTTGACATCATTAAAATTGATGAAGTTAAATTTTAATTGGTGCATTATAATGAAGAATTGAAATTGATGCATCATAATGAAAATTTCATTGAAATTGATGATGTTAAACTTTAATTGATGCATCATTATGAAAATTTGGAAATTGTAATATTTGACAGCATCAAAATTGATGACGCACCGAATGCGTCATGAAGAAAATTTGAAAAATTTTAATACTTGACATCATTAAAATTGATGAAGTTAAATTTTAATTGGTGCATTATAATGAAGAATTGAAATTATTGCATCAGAATGAAAATTTCATTAAAATTGATGATGTTAAACTTTAATTGATGCATCATTATGAAAATTTGGAAATTGTAATATTTGACAGCATCAAAATTGATGACGCACCGTATGCGTCATGAGGAAAATTTGAAAAATTTTAATACTTGACATCATTAAAATTGATGAAGTTAAATTTTAATTGGTGCATTATAATGAAGAATTGAAATTGATGCATCATAATGAAAATTTCATTAAAATTGATGATGTTAAACTTTAATTGATGCATCATTATGAAAATTAGAAAATTGTAATATTTGACAGCATCAAAATTGATGACGCACCGTATGCGTCATGAGGAAAATTTGAACGATTTTAATACTCGACATCATTAAAATTGATGCAGTTAAATTTTAATTGGTGCATTATAATGAAGAATTGAAATTGATGGATCATAATGAAAATTTCATTAAAATTAATGATGTTAAATTTTGATTGATGCATCATTATGAAAATTTGAAAATCGTAATATTTGACACCATCAAAATTTGTTTAAGTTATGCTGCAAGCCAATTTGGAAAACGTAGTTTCGAGAAAAACGCATTTAAAGTTTTGAGTAACATTATTTCAGATTATTTTACTAGTTTTGCCATATTTACGATTATTCTGCAATGTCTGCACCATATAGGTGTCCTTCTGCATTAATATTTTCTTCCTCTTTCTCTTTCCTGGAAAACTTGATGCGGCGAAGAAGAAGTTGCAACAATTACGACCCATAGTCAATTGTAACATCTGCATCATTGCCATTATGCTTTCAAATCGATCGTTAAAAATAGAAAACGCAATATTTATGCCGATCCCGGGCAATTCGCGTGTTGCGGCACTTTATCCGTCGAAAATTTATGCTAAAGACTTGCTAAAATTTCGTTTCGCACATTTTCGATCGAATCTGGATTTCGATTGGTATTATGTGCCTTCAGAAGTTTTAGAATCGGTAAACATGTACTTTATAAAACCACTTTAAAAAATATTTTTGCCTATAAGACAAATTGCACCTCATTTTTAAGGCTCTAAATTATCATACAAGACAAAAAAATTGTTTTTAATTTTTTGAAAATTTAATGGGACATTCTACTTTCTCGGGTCGAAAAAATCGATTTTTTTTTATTGCCTTATTCGAAAGTATATACTTTCGAGATTATGTCCTTAAATTTGCAGCGATAAATTCGAAAAATTGGGAAAGTTACAGGCCTCGCATCTAACCCACCTCGCGCAGATAGAAGGGTTTTTCTCTTTCGGCGATCTTTATTTATTCTAAGAAATTATCTAATTCTGGAAACGATTTAAAAGAGAAGATCAGCCAAATGTAAACATTGCATTGGTAAACATTACGAAAGAGTGTGTTCCGCGCCCAAAATAACATCTAAATATCATCTTACCCTTGGCCTTGACGATGTCTGTTATGTTTATTGCTTTCTGAACATGCATTCAGTATTCAAACAGTTTTCAAAAGAGACGTATCGTTTTAATATGGATCGAAAACAAAGTAAATTTGTCAATTCGAGACCCTGTCGTTCGCGAAAAAGAAAGTTTATTGGAAATCAGCATACAAGTGAATGCAGTTTAGAGTACGCTAGTACATCGGCAGAAGAATTAAAAGAAAATGCTGACCTGCATGTAAACATTGATCCGGCTATGAATTATTGTATATTACAATTTACTACGTAAGAATCTTTTATATACAAAAATTCGATATGCAAAACTTTAAATGCGTTTTTCTCAGTACTATATTTTTTCGACTGGCGTGCACGATTCCAAAAAAACTATTCGATCAATCGGTCCGAGATTTGAATATATTATTCTACATACTTATGCCTATCGTATGAACCACGGGTGTGTGAATTAATCAATATTTTCTCTTTTTTTTCCGTCATAAAAAGACGGAAAAAGTGCCATTTTCGTGAACCTAATTTTGGAAAGTCAGTAATTTTGAAAGTTTTCATGCAAACTCTTTCTCCGTGGTTCATGCGATAGTGGTTAGTATGTAAATTAAGATTCCTGTTCTGTTTTTTTTTCTGATTATCCCAACGACCGCAATCACGCACGCCAGTGAGTATGAATTTTTTTGGAGGTGCTCCAGCAATCAAGAAGAATTTATATGAAAAAATGTGAAAAAACATAAAAAGAAAATATTTTTGTATAAATAAAGGTCGATATGATGCAATGTGAAAGTTTCAAATTGCTGCGTTTCTATTTTCGATAAGAAAAAAAATTATTGAAAATCAGTAAAATTTTTCGATGAGAAAGTAGAATGTCCCCTTAAGAAGTAATAAAGTTCAATGAATCGAATGCAAAGTAAAGCAACGCAGATAGGCGCGTAAGTCCTCGTAGCGTCTCTGTGTCGACGACAGCTGGGGATATTGACGTAAATAACATTGATAAAGTCATCGCTGATAATGCTGACGAACGAGCAAATGTTAATTTATCTACATTACGCGTTGCAGTGCGAGATAAATGCAGAACCGTGTTTTACATTCTCGCACAAACCATTACGTGACGGATCTGCATGAAATAAGACGAAGGTGCGGAGTTCAATTTTTTGCCGAGTATGACGAGCACTATTTTTTGTGAGATTACATAAAACAGCACGACTATACAGTCGTGGAAAAATTTGTTGATCTTGCGAGTAAAACGTTTTCTGCAAACGATCAGTTGGAGGCTGCTGTTGTTAAATGAATCGTTGAATCGTTGAATCGTTTTACACCTAGTGGTTCATTACATAATTATCTCTATTATACACACGGATTCGCAACATGTTGAGTAAATAAAAAAAAAAGTTAAGAATATACGGATCCAACCAGGAAAAGGGTTGCCTGTGCTATTATTTTATTTATTTAATTTGTTAGTACTTTTTATTTATACATTTTTTACAATTTTTTTTTAATTTTGTGTCAGAATATATGGTAGTATTAATAGTAGCCATCAAATTTTATATTTTCATATAGAGAGAGAAAGAGAGAGAGAGAGAACGGCGAATAAATATAGAAAGAAATGGTATTTGGCATTAACTTGTACAATTTCGCATTCTCATCGCATTTTAAATAAATTTTATCCTACAAATGTATAATAAAAAAAAATATTAATTCATTTAACCAAAACATAATAATTAATAATCATTATTTAATAAGATACCACGTGAACAAAATGGTTACTGAAAATGACACGCTTTTGGATCAAATGTATATTCCCAATCAGATATATTTAATTGATCAGCTGGTCAATTCGATATGATCTAAAATTGAATTTACTTAGAAACCCTATGTCTATAGAGAATGTTGGGTTTTTCAGGATTTCCAAATTCTGTCTAAAATGTTAATGTCTAGACCCTGTCCAGACTCTGTCTGGAAAGACTTAAATGTGAAAAAAATGGTTAACCCATTCGAGACCGATTGCACACCGTGTGTGCAATTGATTTCCGAGGGTATATAGTGCGTCGGCAGGAAATAGTAAAATTTTTTATCATGACACATATGGTGTGTCATCAATTTTGATGGAGTGGAATAAGATTCCAAATATTTCGTTATGACGCATACGTTGCGTCATCAATTTTAACGCAAGGAAATATTGAAATTTCTCAATTTTTGTCATGACGCACACGGTGCGTCATCGATTTTGTGAGAAGGCAATATCAACATTTTTTGTCATGACGCACACGGTGCGTCATCAATTTTGTGACAAGGCAATATCAACATTTTTTGTCATGACGCACACGGTGCGTCATTAATTTTGTCAAGAGGAAATATTAAAATTTTTTGTCATGACGCATATGGTGCGTCATCAATTTTGATGGCGTGGAATATTAAGATTTCAAATATTTCGTCATGACGCATACGTTGCGTCATTCGTTTTTAAGCAAGGAAATATTGAAATTTCTCAATTTTTGTCATGACGCACATGGTGCGTCATCAATTTTGTCAGAAGGAAATAATAAAATTTTTCGTCATGACGCATACGGTGCGTCATCAATTTTTAAGCAAGGAAATATTGAAATTTCTCAATTTTTGTCATGACGCACATGGTGCGTCATCAATTTTGGTGGAGTCGAATATTGAGATTCCAAATATTTCGTCATGACGCATACGTTGCGTCATCAATTTTGACGCAAGGAAATATAGAAATTCTCAATTTTTGTCATGACGCACACGGTGCGTCATCAATTTTGTAAGAGGGCGATATCAACATTTTTTGTCATGACGCACACGGTGCGTCATCAATTTTGTCAAGAGGGAATATTAAAATTTTTTGTCATGACGCATATGGTGCGTCATCAATTTTGATGGCGTGGAATATTAAGATTCCAAATTTTTCGTCATGACGCATACGTTGCGTCATCAATTTTTAAGCAAGGAAATATTGAAATTTCTGAATATTTGTCATGACGCACATGGTGCGTCATCAATTTTGTCAGAAAGGAATAATAAAATTTTTCGTCATGACGCACATGGTGCGTCATCAATTTTGTCAGATGAAAATAATAAAATTTTTCGTCATGACGCACATGGTGCATCATCAATTTTGTCAGAGGAAAATAATAAAATTTTTCGCCATGACGCATATGGTGCGTCATCAATTTTGATGCAAGGAAATATTGAACTTTCTCAATTTTGCATCATGACGCATGTGGTGCGTCATCAATTTTTACGGAAGGAAATAGTAAAATTTTTTGTCATGACGCACATGGTGCGTCATCAATTTTGATGGAGTCGAATATTAAGATTCCAAATATTTCGTCATGACGCATACGTTGCGTCATTAATTTTTAAACAAGGAAATATTGAAATTTCTTAATTTTTGTCATGACGCACATGGTGCGTCATCAATTTTGTAAGGGGTCGATATCAAAATTTTTTGTCATGACGCATCAATTTTGTGGGAAGGCAATATCAACATTTTTTGTCATGACGCATACGGTGCGTCATTAATTTTGTCAATAGGGGATATCAAAATTTTTTGCCATGACGCACACGGTGCGTCATCAATTTTGATGGAATGGAATATCAAGATTCCAATTTTTTCGTCATGACGCATACGTTGCGTCATCAACTTTTAAGCAAGGAAATATTGAAATTTCTCAATTTTTGTCATGACGCACATGGTGCGTCATCAATTTTGTCAGAAGGAAATAATAAAATTTTTCGTCATGACGCATACGGTGCGTCATCAATTTTGATGAAGTGGAATATTAAGATTCCAATTTTTTCGTCATGACGCATATGGTGCGTCATCAATTTTGACGCAAGGAAATATTGAACTTTCTCAATTTTGCACCATGACGCATGCGGTGCGTCATCAATTTTTACGGAAGGAAATAGTAAAATTTTTTGTCATGACGCATATGGTGCGTCATCAATTTTGATGGAATGGAATATTAAGATTTCAAATATTTCGTCATGGCGCATACGGTGTGTCATCAATTTTGACGCAAGGAAATATTGAAATTTCTTAATTTTTGTCATGACGCACACGATGCGTCATCAATTTTGTCAGAAGAAAATATCAAAATTTTTCGTTATGACGCACACGGTGCGTCATCAATTTTGATGGTTTGAAATATTAACCCATTCGAGACCGATTGCACACCGTGTGTGCAATTGATTTCCGAGGCTATAAGACGGCTTGCACACCGTGTGTGCAATAACAGTAATGTAGAATTATCAGTTATTCTGAGTAAACTAGTCGTCGAAATAAGATTTTCCTTCAACTAATGAAATCTGCAAGGTACAGGAAAACAAAATTTGGCGTTGGTTTTACTGTATACCAAAAATCTAAAAATTATTTGAAGCCTTTCTTACATGTAAAATGCTATGAAATGCCGACAGTCCTACAAAGAAGGAAAATATAAACGTAATAATTACTCTTGTCCTGCTTGTGTCGGTAATCCTGGATTATGTTTGGGAGAATGTTTCGAGCGCTACCATCCACCAACTAATGTATAATTACTTTACGATCAGTCTATTATTTGCTAAAAGTCTATTTACAAATTATATTTTCTTTTTTATTACTGAGTTACATTACTTTGTTATCTGTAGACATTTTTCTAAAAATTTATTTCTCGTTTGTTATTTTTTTCATTATTCAACTTATCTTTTTTAACTTTTTACTACTTTTTAAACATTTTCCTTGCATTATATTCTGTTCTTTATTATTGAAAACAAAATAACGATTTTATATTATCTAACTATTTTTGAAAGAAATGTTCATAAATTTTTTAATGATGTATTTTCATTTTACCTTACATTGCACACATGTGGTTCAATCCGTTCCTCGCAATAAAAATTTTCCGAGGAGCGAGCTGCACACCTGGTGTGCAATTATCTTATTTATGTGAATTCACTTACGAATTGGGTGATTTCCATGGTAAACATGTTTTTTTATTAAAAATGAACAATATAAAGAAAAAAAAATCGCTCCTGGGGACCGTATTCGAAAAAAGCACCGTTCAAACGGCTTAATGAAATAATACGATGTTACAATTGAAATGGAATTTATTGCGTAATTATTCGTCGAATAATTATCTCAAGTATACGTATCATCATGCAGACTCCCGATTACGAAAACACACGATTTCAAAATATGTTGATTGGACAAACAAAGCACAGCTATCTGATTTTACATACTCACTAAGATTTTAACTATTTATTATTTAATTTAAACAAATAGGTTCAAACTATTTTTCATATGATCCTTTTATGGTATTTTACACAGAACAAGATTAACATTTAATAGCATGGAAATCGGCAAAAAAGCACTCAATTTATTTTCCATATTATCATTTGTATGGGTTTTTACGATATTCTGCATATACATCAAGATTGAGACTTCCCACGATTTATAAATTATAAATATAATGTTAAGTTTACTTTTTATATGCTCATTCATATGATTTTCTTTTGATACTTTACATAGATACGAGGACTGAAATTGTATACCGTTTTATTTGAAGAAATTGTGTTCAACTTATTTTTCATACCATCGTTCATATAAATTATTTACTTCATTCATCTTTTCACCTTTCGTTTCGCAACTTTTGTCTAATCTAACACACGCAATTACACACCCTACATATTCTTATCGCCGACACTCAAGTGGACACTCTTATTTTTCTAATCAGCAGATATTACAAGGTCAAACTAAATCAATCAACTGCCACTCGAGTTCTATAAATGCAACCAAAATATCATAATTGTACTCATCATTTTACTCACATACATCTTTCAAGTAAAGCGGTCATAAATTCATAGGACATTTCATAAATCAAACATTCCGTCACCTTCGAACGCCTATTTGAAAGAAATATTAAATTATTTGCATCGCGCTGCATAAGTATGCATAGTAAAACAGTGGTACTTTAGTACAAATTTTATGCACAACCGCTTTGGCGAAAAATCAAAAGTAACGCAAGGACCAATAACAAAAAATCTTCTGCGCGAATAAAAACAAGTGCTTGCTTCTTTATTTAACGCTGTAAACTATGCTTATATACATGATATCGTGGGTTTATTTTCGTCAAAACTGCGGAAGCGTATTCTACAAGTGGAAATACGAAAAAATGTTACTTCAAATTCGGTTAGAAACGCTTTATTCAAAGTTATGAAGAAATGAAATTGAAGTAGGTAACTGCGAATTTTACTTTTCCGAAGATGAATGGTCGGACGTATTTATCTTATAATTTTCTCATCATTTCAATACTATTATATAATATATATATATATATATATATATTATATAATAGTATTGAAATGATGAGAAAATTATACTAATTTTTATACGAAAATTATACTAAAATTATACTAATATTACTAATATATATTTATTTTATAATTCATCTTATAATTTTCTCATCATTTCAATACTATTATATAATATATATATATATATATATATATATATATATATATAAAATAAATATATATTAGTTTACTACTATTTTTCAGACATAATACTTTTTCAAATCTTAACATTTTAATGTATTTTTAAATTTGCAATTTAATATTTTTATTTTAAATTATAAGACTTTAATTTTATGATAAAATTAAATAAATGATTGTATTCTACTAACCATAAAGATATTGGTACTTTATATTTTATTTTTGCTATTATATAATACTATTATATACATATAATAGTATTATATATATATATATATATAATAGTATTATATATATATATATATATAATAGTATTATAATACTACTATAATTTATATAATACTACTAACTATAGTATTATAATACTATTATAATACTATAATACTATTATATAATAACAAAAATAAAATATAAAGTACCAATATCTTTATGGTTAGTAGAATACAATCATTTTTTAATTTTATCATAAAATTAAAATCTTATAATTTAAAATAAAAATATTAAATTGCATATTTAAAAATACATTAAAATGTTAAGATTTAAAAAAGTATTATGTCTGAAAAAAAGTAGGAAACTAATATATATATATATATATATATATATAAAATAAATATATATTAGTTTACTACTATTTTTCAGACATAATACTTTTTCAAATCTTAACATTTTAATGTATTTTTAAATTTGCAATTTAATATTTTTATTTTAAATTATAAGATTTTAATTTTATGATAAAATTAAATAAATGATTGTATTCTAATAACCATAAAGATATTGGTACTTTATATTTTACTTTTGCTTTATGGTCGGGGGCATTAGGTACTTCTTTAAGAATAATAATTCGTATTGAATTAAATAAAATTCTATTGTTACTGCTCATGCTTTTGTAATGATTTCTTTTTTGTTATATCTTTTATAATCGGTGGATTTGGTAATTGATTAATTCCAATTATATCAGGGAGTCCTGACATAGAATTTTCTTGTATAAATAGTATAAGTTTTTGATTACTTCCTCCTTCTATTTTTTTTCTTTTTTTGGTATATTTTTAGGTGATGGTGCTGGAACTGGTTGAACAGTTTATCCTCCTTTATCTAATAGAATTAATCAAGTAGGTCCTAGAATTGATTTTTCTATTTTTTTCTGTACATTTAGCAGGTGCTTCTTCTATTATAGGTGCTATAAATTTTATTGTGAATATTTTTATATTTTGTCGTTATTCTTATGATAAACTTTCTTTATTTTCATGATCTGTTTCTATTACTGCAGTTTATTATATATATATATATATATATATATATATATATTGTAATAATAAAGTTAATAATAAAAAAATAATAAATAATAAGTTTAGAGCCGATAAGCCTCATCATACAGTATTCGAGTTCCACATTTTTCCGACTTTTTTTTCAATTATATACGCACTTCGCAATCGGTTTAAGCAGTTTAGTTATACTTAACACATACATACTGTTGTTTATTAAATGTTTAAAAATATACTGAATAAGTACACTCGTAAGTTTGAAATAATAGGATACAAGAATAGGTACATTCATTTGCAACATGTTTAATTTATTTCCGAAATGATATCATGACTTTTGTAGCCATAACTAAAGAACCAGTTTTATGAACTTTATATTATTTTATATGTATTTGTAACAAATATATTTTTTGTTATTCACACTTATACCAGTACCAGTCAAAATTATTGATGCATCTTTCAATATGATGAAATGACCTTGGAGCAGCTACAATAATTGATAAGTGCTGCAACTTTTTTCGGGACAAAGTATATGATTCCGAATATATGCTTCCAAAATATGATATCAAAATATATAATATTCAGAATACGTGATTCCAAAAAAATTGAAGGAGGAAGTGTTGCTGGAAGATTACTAGTTCGTGCAAAAATAAATATTGTGAAGGGGGAGCTAAGTAGCGCATTTTTATTACTAATTGACCACCATATTTTAGAACATTTAAGAAACTGTACACAGTTAGAAGCCTCCCGAGTTTTAAGGAAAAAATTGACAATTAGGCAAGCAAAATTGAAGGCGTTTATTGCAATATTGACTGAAAGAAATATTAAAATCGACAGAATTTTTCCGCGTGACGCATATGGTGCGTCGACAATTTGACGGAAGTAAATTAAAAATTGACCATATTTTTTTCGTGACACATACGGTGCGTCATGCATATTGATGGTGTCATGTATTAAATTTTTCGTCATGACGCATAGGATGCGTCAGCAATTTAGATGGAGGCAAAATTAAGCTTGACAATATTTTTATCATGACGCATAAGGTGCGTCAAAAATGTTGTCAAAATGAAATATCAAAATTTTTCATCATGACGCACATGATGCGTCATCAATTTTGATGGAGTCGAATATTAAGATTCCAAATATTTCGTCATGACGCATACGACGCGTCATCAATTTTGACGCAAGGAAATTTTGAAATTTCTCAATTTTTGTCATGACGCACATGGTGCGTCATCAATTTTGTCAGGAGGAAATATTAAAATTTTTTGTCATGACGCACACGGTGCGTCATTAATTTTGTCAGAAGGAAATAATAAAATTTTTCATCATGACGCATACGGTGCGTCATCAATTTTGATGAAGTGGAATATTAAGATTCCAATTTTTTCGTCATGACGCATATGGTGCGTCATCAATTTTGACGCAAGGAAATATTGAACTTTCTCAATTTTTGTCATGACGCACACGGTGCGTCATCAATTTTGTCAGAAGGAAATAATAAAATTTTTCATCATGACGCATACGGTGCGTCATCAATTTTGATGGAGTCGAATATTAAGATTCCAAATATTTCGTCATGACGCATACGATGCGTCATCAATTTTGACGCAAGGAAATATTGAAATTTCTCAATTTTTGTCATGACGCACACGGTGCGTCATCAATTTTGTCAGAAGGAAATAATAAAAACTTTCGTCATGACGCACACGGTGCATCATCAATTTTGTCAAAATGAAATATCAAAATTTTTCGTCATGACGCACATGGTGCGTCATCAATTTTGATGGCGTGGAATATTAAGATTCCAAATTTTTCGTCATGACGCATACGGTGCGTCATCAATTTTGATGAAGTAGAATATTAAGATTCCAATTTTTCGTCATGACGCATATTGTGCGTCATCAATTTTGACGCAAGGAAATATTGAACTTTCTCAATTTTTGTCATGACGCACACGGTGCGTCATCAATTTTGTCAGAAGGAAATAATAAAATTTTTCATCATGACGCATACGGTGCGTCATCAATTTTGATGGAGTCGAATATTAAGATTCCAAATATTTCGTCATGACGCATACGATGCGTCATCAATTTTGACGCAAGGAAATATTGAAATTTCTCAATTTTTGTCATGACGCACACGGTGCGTCATCAATTTTGTCAGAAGGAAATAATAAAAATTTTCGTCATGACGCACACGGTGCATCATCAATTTTGTCAAAATGAAATATCAAAATTTTTTTCATGACGCACATGGTGCGTCATCAATTTCGATAGAGTCACGTTTTCAAATTTTTCATCATGACGGATACGGTGCGTCATCAATTTTGATAGTCACATTTTCGAATTTTTCGTCATGACGCATATGGTGCGTCATCAATTTTGACGCAAGGAAATATTGAACTTTGTTCCTTTTTGTCATGACGCACATGGTGCGTCATCAATTTTGTCAGGAGGGAATAATAAAATTTTTCGTCATGACGCATACGGTGCGTCAGCAATTTATATTGACTGAATTAATATTGACTGAAACAAATATTAAAATCGACAGCATTTTCCACGTGACGCATATGGTGCGTCAACAATTTGACGGAGGTAAATTAAAATTTAACCATATTTTTTTCGTGACGCATACGATGCGTCAACATTTTTAATGAAATCAAGTATTGAAACTTGTCAAATTTTTCGGCATGACGCATATGGTGCGTCAGCAATTTAGATGGAGGCAAAAATTAAAGCTTGACAATATTTTTATCATGACGCATAAGGTGCGTCAAAAATTTTGTCAAAATGAAATATCAAAATTTTTCATCATGACGCACATGGTGCGTCATCAATTTTGATGGAGTCGAACATTAAGATTCCAAATATTTCGTCATGACGCATACGACGCGTCATCAATTTTGACGCAAGGAAATATTGAATTTTCTCAATTTTTGTCATGACGCACACGGTGCGTCATTAATTTTGTCAAGAGGAAATATTAAAATTTTTTGTCATGACGCATATGGTGCGTCATCAATTTTGATGGCGTGGAATATTGAGATTCCAAATTTTTCGTCATGACGCATACGTTGCGTCATCAATTTTTAAGCAAGGAAATATTGAAATTTCTCAATTTTTGTCATGACGCACACGGTGCGTCATCAATTTATATTGACTGAATTAATATTGACTGAAACAAATATTAAAATCGACAGCATTTTTTCGGGTGACGCATACAGTGCGTCAAAAATTTGACGGAGGTAAATTAAAATTTGACCCTATCTTTTTCGTGACGCATACGGTGCGTCAACATTTTCAATGGAATCAAGTATTAAAACTTGTCAAATTTTTCGTCATGACGCATAGGGTGCGTCAGCAATTTAGATTGAGGCAAAATTAAAGCTTGACAATATTTTTATCATGACGCATAAGGTGCATCAAAAATTTTGTCAAAATGAAATATCAAAATTTTTCATCATGACGCACATGGTGCGTCATCAATTTTGATGGAGTCGAATATTAAGATTCAAAATATTTCGTCATGACGCATACGGTGCGTCATCAATTTTGAAGCAAGGAAATATTGAAATTTCTCAATTTTTGTCATGACGCACACGGTGCGTCATCAATATTGTCAGAAGGCAATATCAAAATTTTTTGTCATGACGCACACGGTGCGTCATTAATTTTGTCAAAATGAAATATCAAAATTTTTCATCATGACGCACATGGTGCGTCATCAATTTTGATGGAGTCGAATATTAAGATTCCAAATATTTCGTCATGACGCATACGTTGCGTCATCAATTTTTAAGCAAGGAAATATTGAAATTTCTCAATTTTTGTCATGACGCACACGGTGCGTCATCAATTTTGTCGGAAGGAAATAATAAAATTTTTCGTCATGACGCATACGGTGCGTCATCAAGTTTGATGAAGTGGAATATTAAGATTCCAATTTTTTCGTCATGACGCATACGACGCGTCATCAATTTTGACGCAAGGAAATATTGAACTTTCTCAATTTTTGTCATGACGCACATGGTGCGTCATCAATTTTGTCAGGGGGAAATAATAAAATTTTTCGTCATGACGCATACGGTGCGTCATCAATTTTGATGAAGTGGAATATTAAGATTCCAATTTTTTCGTCATGACGCATATGGTGCGTCATCAATTTTGACGCAAGGAAATATTGAAATTTCTCAATTTTTGTCATGACGCACATGGTGCGTCATCAATTTTGTCGGGAGGTAATAATAAAATTTTTCGTCATGACGCATACGGTGCGTCATCAATTTTTAAGCAACGAAATATTGAAATTTCTCAATTTTTGTCATGACGCACACGGTGCGTCATCAATTTTGTCGGAAGGCAATATCAAAATTGTTTGTCATGACGCACACGGTGCGTCATTAATTTTGTCAAAAGGAAATATTAAAATTTTTCATCATGACGCATATGGTGCGTCATCAATTTTGATGGCGCGGAATATTAAGATTCCAAATTTTTCGTCATGACGCATACGTTGCGTCATCAATTTTTAAACAAGGAAATATTGAAATTTCTCAATATTTGTCATGACGCACACGGTGCGTCATCAATTTTGTCAGAAGGGAATAACAAAATTTTTCGTCATGACGCACACGGTGCGTCATCAATTTTGATGAAGTGGAATATTAAGATTCCAATTTTTTCGTCATGACGCATATGGTGCGTCATCAATTTTGACGCAAGGAAATATTGAACTTTCTCAATTTTTGTCATGACGCACATGGTGCGTCATCAATTTTGTCAGAAGGAAATAATAAAATTTTTCGTCATGACGCATACGGTGCGTCAGCAATTTATATTGACTGAAACAAATATTAAAATCGACAGAATATTTCCGCGTGACGCATACGGTGCGTCAACAATTTGACGAAGGTAAATTAAAATTTGACCATATTTTTTTCGTGACGCATACGGTGCGTCAACATTTTTAATGGAACCAAGTATTAAAACTTGTCAAATTTTTAGGCATGACGCATACGGTGCGTCAGCAATTTAGATGGAGGCAAAATTAAAGCGTGACAATATTTTTATCATGACGCATACGGTTGCGTCAAAAATTTGGACGGCGCCAAAATTAAAATTTGGCACATGCAAAAAGAAATATTATGAAGGGGGAGCTAAGTAGCGCATTTTTATTACTAATTGACCACCATATTTTAGAACATGTAAGAATTTGTACACAGTTAGAAGCCTCCTGAGTTTTGGGAAAAAGTGAACACTTATGCAAGCAAAATTGAAGGCGTTTATTCCAATATTGTATGCACGTGGGGAGTACGAAGGGAACACTTTGAGACTTGAATATTTATGGAATAACAAGTGGGGTCCAACATTTTTTTCCACGACTATGGGTAAATATAATTTTACTGAGATTCTGCGTTACATTCGTTTCGACAAAAAAAATCACAGTAGTCAACGTTTACAAAGAGATAAATTCGCTTTAATTTCAACAATTTGGAACAAATTTATTGAAAATAGCCAAAATTGCTTCAAACCACTAGCTTATATTACGGTGAATAAGCAATTCTTTCCAACGAAGGCAACATATGCAAAAAAAATGTATGCGGAAAGTGTACACTGAGGAAAATTTACATATGTAAAAATTGTGACCGATGAACTAAAAACAATTAAGCGTTTGATTAATCGATAATGTCTATAAGTCTATTTTTGTATTACACTTAATATTATTCAACTTTTTTCGTCATTTTTCAAAAGTAAATAAAGACTGAAAACACCACTAAGCATTTTTCTTAAAGACCAGTCATTCTAACTGGCATTGATATAAATAAGTATACTTAAATAGCCGGTAAATCTAGTGTTAAGAAATATTGCAAACACAATCCACTTCTAGGTTGTGAAACCGAAATACATATATGAACAAACAAATATAACTGCAACTTTTTGGAACGGTCTGCTAAGTGCACATAAAATAAGAAAGAAAGACGTGTACACCAGGACAAGAAAAAATATTACTGTAAAAACCAAAAAATAACATTAGACTCGAACCGTGTATTATTATCAAATTTACTCCTAAACGCTTATTCGCTCGGTTATCATTTTGAAATGAAAACCATTGCATATTACAAGACACTTGCACATGTATATTTTGTTAACATTGTTTATTTGCGAAATAAAAAACACGTATAACTGCTTTCCTGATTTTTAACACGTTTCCAAAATTTGTACGCGACCGGAAAACTTTGATTTTTTTTAAAAATGGAAGACTGTTGTCACTGTTGCCAAAAAGAGGATCCACCACTTTTGGCTAAAGAATATGTTCGTTGCGTCTTTGCGTCCGTGACAGCTGAGGAAATTAATGTACATAACATTGATAAAGTCATCGTTGATAATACAAACGAACGAGCAAACGTTAATTTATCTACATTACGCGTTGCAGTGCGAGATAAACGCAGAAACATGTTTTGCATTCTCGCACAAGCCAATACGTGACGAATCTTCATGAAATGAGATGGAGGTGCGGAGTTCAACTTTTTCTGAGTTGTTGAAAAAGTTGTTGATCGTCCGAGCGAAATGTTGTTTGCAAAGGATTAGTTGGAAGCTGCTATTTTTAAATGCGTATCGACTATTACTATACATATACGTAGTGAAACGCAATATGAATAATAGATGTATTCGTATAAGAAAAAATAACTACTATTAGTTTTGTGGGTTCCAAGTATAAGAAATAATATTTGTACTAGTCGCGAAGTTGAGTGAAGTCACTGCGCAATTTGTAAATAACAGGTTTTTCGATTACGGTAAAACCTGTTTTTGTGCGGTCCTTTTTTATGCGATTTTCTTTTTGTGCAATTTTTTTGTGCGATTTGTTTTTATGCGGTATATGAATCTTAGCGGCGTTAGCACCAGTTTAATGTTTTCTATCAATGTACATATACATGTCGTGGACGAAATATGAGTCGCTCAAGTCGCTCATCGATTAACTCCACTTTTTGAAAAATCTTAAATTTAAGTGTCAAAGCCCCTGGTATAGTCATAACTTTTTATATTTATAATAACTTTCCTGAATAATAAATATTAGCACCGTTAAATGGCAAATTTTTCCGAGGCAAATCCTCGGATTCATCGGATCGCAATAGTACAAACCCAACAAACACATTGATTGGGAGAAAAAGAAGTCGTAATCCTGTTAAATGGATACGAAATTTACAAAAGCATAACAGGATAAAAGGTTTGGCATACAGGAATAGGGGAGGAAAATGAATACCTGCAAAAACATTTGTCGATATACAATGCAGATGCCGTCAAAATTGCAATCAAAAAATTATTTCGGATGAGAGAGAGGCTGCCATGAAAGAATTTTATAGTTCATAGTCAACTTGACCAAAATATTTTCTTAAGAGGTTGTATCAAAGTTAACGAAATAAAAAGAAGGCGTCCTACGAATGAAACTAAAGAACGAAGATCACATTCGTTTACATATTACTTTCGAAAAGAGGGACTTGATATTACCGTTTGTAAGAAATATTTTAGAGACACTTATCAGGTGAGTGACGGGAGGATATACGATTGTTGTTCTAAAGAACAAGTTACATCTTTGGTTGATAAGCGCAAAGGTCGCGTTGCAAGCAATAAAATAAATGATACAAATGTTATAAAGCATATAAAGTCATTTCCAGCCTACAGTAGTCACTACACCAGAGCTCATAATCCAAGACGACAATATTTAAATCCTGACTTAAATATTAAGAAGATGTATGAACTATACGTCACAGAATGTGAAAAGGAAAACGTAGCACCAGTGAAAGAAAAATATTACTATAATGTGTTCTCTACAAAATTTAATTTACATTTTAAACAACCATCAAAGGATACGTGTCAAACTTGTGATGCTTTTCAAATAAAAATTCAATCTTCAGACGATGAGAGAATTAAGATGGCAAAAATTGAAAAGGAAAATCACTTAGAAGAGGCTGAACGGGCTTGCAGTCAAATGGCTGCCGATCGAATGGCAACATCGGAAAAATTGTTCGTATTTTCTTTTGACTTGGAAGAAGCTTTAGCCTTTCCCAAGTTGACCACATCCGTAGCTTATTATAAGCGAAATTTATATGTTTATCATTTTGGATGTCATGAATTCAATAAAAATATAAGCCACATGTTTGTTTGGCCATAAACTGAAGGATCTCGTGGGTCTCAAGAAATTTCATCTTGTCTAAAAAAGTACATAAAAACTTACGCTGCAAACTTCGAAAAAATAAAACGCTAAGTTTATTTTAGGCTGAGACTATCCTCTACTAGGATTAGAAGGACCTACTAGGTGATTGCTCTTCTATTGAGGCCTAGGGGGAGATAAGAGAAGATCTTAAACTTTACTTGATGTTACCTAGGATTTAACTTGAACTAGGAAACTTGAACGTTAGAGAGGTATCTCGGCTTCAAGAGATTTTATGCGGAGACTTAGATTCTTAACTAAAGTTTTATCTTATGTTAGGCTGAGGCTATCCTCTACTAGGATTAGAAGGACCTACTAGGTGATTGCTCTTCTATTGAGGCCTAGGGGGAGATAAGAGAAGATCTTAAACTTTATTTAATGTTAATTAAAATATCAAATTTAATCTAATAAAAATAAACTTTATTTTATTATTATTTTAAATACTTAATAAAAACTAAGTTTTTATCTAATGTTACTTAGCTAAATAATAATCATCACTTTTATTTTTAAATACTAGAAGGAAAGAAGAATAAATACTTAGTAAAAACTAAGTTTTTATCTAATGTTACTTAGCTAAATAATAATCATTACTTTTACTTATAACTTTTACACTGCAAACTTCGAAACTTGTTCAAAGCACGGAAATCAAAGCTGAATCAATTGACATGAAATTTTTGGTAAGTGGACACAGCTATTTGCCCAATGACTCAGATTTTGCCATTATTGAGTGATGTGCGAAAAAAAAACAAAACATTTTTTCACCAGATGATTGGTACCATATAATCAAAACATGTAAAAAGAAAGCGCCGTTTCATCTAATCCAAATGACTCACCAAGATTTTTTGTCAACAACACCTTTAGAACAGTCTATCATTAACAGAAAAGTAACCGTCACAGGGCTTCCAGTAAATTGGCTTAAAATACGCTGGATAAAATTAGAAAGGTCCAAACCATATCTCATACAATTCAAATGTGACTATAATGAAGATACAGAATTTCAAGCCATTAATATAAGAAAATCTTTAGTGAGTAGACCGCAAAGTTTGAAAAATATAGATCAGCCTTTATTATATCCTAAAGGTAGAACTGTGACAAAGGAAAAATGGAGAGACACGATGGACCTGCTAAAATTCATTCCTCCTATTAAACACGATTACTATAAGAACTTGTCAACAAATCGAAATGACGAATCCTCGCATACAGCTGATGAAGAAGACATTATTTATAATATTGCTGAATCATCCCAAAGAATAATGCCGCTAACATAAAGCTGCTATAAATTAATTACGAAAATTATTTTATAACCGAACTTCCAACATTCATTTTTATGGAAAAGCTGTGATAAAAATGTATAATAACTAACTTTTTCTGTAATAAAAACTTAAAAATAAAAAGACTAAATTTAACTTTATTACTTTTTTTAGTTGCCAAATCGATTAACTCCATCAGTCACATAAAAACTGTAACATTACTGACGATTGTTTGTTGGCTATTCTTTCTTATTCATTTTATATACCGTTAGATGAAAGCTATATCTGCAATTATGCATTCCACATTATATATTTGAATTCATATTATCAGAGGAATTTTTAAAAACAAGATACATTATATCATCGCGTTTCTCAACTTTTCGTTTTATGGAGTTACTCGATGTGTGCACTGAGCGGCTCATATATGAATGTGTAATAAATCGAAACGTTACCGAAAACGCGTTAACGTTATTATCTGAAATTAGTGCGCTCGCACATAACATCGGCGGAGAAGGCTTTGATTTTTTCGGCGATAATGACCTGGACGAGATGATTGAGGACGAAACTGTCGATGATAGTGACATTATCAATAGTTTGATAGATTATGAAAATGGACAAGAAGAACCGGAATCTATTACAGCAGATAAAATATATGCAGGGATCCAAATCTCGAAAAAATTGGAAACGCATTTTCTTAAAATAGATACCAATGCGGAAAGACGCTTAAAATTCGAAAAAGAGCTGAGATCATGCATGTCTCACTATCATGACGTTTATGAGCAATTGACCAGTCGACCGTCGTCACAAAAACTGATCACTGAGTTTATGGTAGCAAAAAACAAATCAATTGAAATCCTATCTTCAAGCGACGAAAGCGATTTTCAACCAATTCGTCACAAGAAGATGCGCGTTTTGGATTACGGCGAGTAGTAGCAAACTATTTAATGTACAATTTGAAAACTTCTCCATGTATATGTACAATGAAGAATTAAATATTTTTACAATTTCTTTAGGTCTAATTTAATTATTTAATTTAACTGAGAGCATTCTCTCATCTATTTGAAAAATCATTGATGTATTTTCTAAGTCCCACTTTTTTATGCGGTCCCTATCCACCGCATAAAAAAATGTAGGTAGTATGTCGTACAAAATTGTTTATTATATGTAAGAATTTATAAAATTTTCGAATATTTTTTTGTACGATTTCTTTTATGCAGTCCCTATCCACCGCACAAAAACAGGGGTGACTGTATATATAAAATTGTGTATTTAGATATATGGTTGTACACGTGTGTAAAAGTATATTTTGTATCCGATGCATGGTGTATGAAATAAATGTATAACTATTCTAATAGTATATACATACACGAAATAGTTAAAAAAAGAAAAGATCTTCCTAATAGTCGCAGAATTCTGTAAAGTACTGTATATCTAATTATATACAATTAATCCATTGTACATACAAGATACTTGAATATGTATATTTATTAACATTGTTTATTTGAGAAATAAAAAAAACACCGACATCATCTTTTCCAATTTCGAACACATTTGCAAAATTTGTTCGCGGTCGGAAGACTTTGATATTTGACCTTGATTTTTTGAAAACATGTAGGAGTGTTGTCACTCTTGCCAAAATAAGTGTGTAATATTTTCGGCTGAAGAAAGTATGTGCGAAATTTGAAAATAATTTGTGACCCCCATGATGGTGTGGACCTAGTTTTGGCCTTCCCCTTAGACGTTGAACAATTTTAAATAGCATCGAAATCAGAATCTTCTTCAAAATATGTTTGGTAATTTAGAGGAGAGTAGCCCAATTTGGACCAATTTTGTATTTTTTCAAATATAAAAGGACGAAAGAAGTGGCAATAAAAATGAAGTAGTAGAAAATAAACTCACTAAGTGTACCTTCAAAATAGAACAATTTATTAAATTTAAAAAATTATTTACAACAGTGAAAAATGAATTTAAAGAAATCGTGTCATCGGTTCAATTTAGGAAACCGGTTTCCTTATTTGGACCGCTAGTTTCCTAAATTGGACCGTGAGCTTTCTTAACGGCAATTACAACAAAAGTAACGTAAATCCATTTAGAATGAAAATCACCATAAAATACCATATTTCGCAGTTTTTACGTAATAACCAATTGTCAATATACATATATATTCGCATATATAGAAATTTATGTCTATTATTATCATATATATTACAAATATTCATATATAGAAATTTAATTGTAAACAAAGGTAGCAATGTATGTTTCAAGTGAACACTTTCATATGTGTTGAAATTTGACATAACATTTCCAGACAGAACTTTTCGACAGACCTTATAGAATGATACACTATATATATGTTATGTTTTAATTCGAAATATAAACTAGTGTTTTATATGTGTATATCGAAAACTTTGTTTGGGTGTTAATATGTGTGTGGTTAATAAAAGGTTAATGATTTGCGGATTAATTATACAAACTGGCAATTGCTGATGTTGATGACTCTACACTTACAAGACACCAAAATTAGGCACGAGAGACAAAACTGAATAAATTCATCTGCGTTAAAACCAGTACTTAGATTTTTGAAAATTATCAACGTTGTTACTGTGATATGGCGTAAATAGCAGACACTAAAAAAATATGCAAAAATATGAACAAATTAAGGTTACATATTTAGTAGATACTGGGAAAATCGATGAAAATGTCAAGTAAAAATAAAAGCTTGTAATATCTATGCACAGTACAGTATCCCTCCTCATATTCCTTTTGATGGTTTTAAAATATGGTATAAAATACTTTGCACATATTAATTCCCAATGTCTATAAATGTAGTCCCATTTCATAATAGATTTGTCTTTTGCTGAAGCAATACAAATTTTTAGTCTCTGCATATTAAAGCGTCACAAAAAAGATTAATTCAAGAATAATTTGGTGACCATTATTTTGGGACAGTGCAGAGTCATCAATGGTTAACGAGAATGAAATATCAACATTTTTATAAGAACCCGCCATTCTAGCAGAGGTTAGCTATGCTGTGAGAGGAATAAAGATGTTGTTACAAATAATGCCAGAATATCGTGATATCTGATTTAGGGTGTTTTATACTTTTACATGTGGTGACTAGACTGCGTAACTTAATACTTATGTTTCTAAGCGAACCTGAGCATCTCCTGCATTTGCTTTATAACGCAGAACAACAAAATGCAGAGTATTTTCTACTATACTCTCAAAATCACTGTATACGTCGCAAAATCGACCTCAATATTTTGTAAATCGGCCACTCTTGTACGGACAAAGTGTTGTGTAGTTTCAAATGTATTCCTTTACCGAATATTCAGTAACACAAATTTCAAATTGTAGGGGAGAGTAGCCTAATTTGGACCAATTTTGTATTTTTTCAAATATAGATAGGGACGGAAGAAGTGGCAATAAAAATGAAGTAGTAGAAAATAAACTCACTAAGTGTACCTTCAAAATAGAACCATTTATTAAATTTAAAAAATTATTTATAACAGTGAAAAATGAATTTAAAAAAATCGTGTTATCGGTTCAGTTTAGGAAACCGGTTTCCTTATTTGGAAAGTTAGTTTTTTAAATTGGACCATGAGGTTTGTTAACGGCAATTACAACAAAAGAACCTTTTAATTGCGGCACTAACTCCAGCACACCGATTATGTATCCAAGCGTGACATTTCATGCATTGTATCATTTCTTCTTCCTTGGTTTCTTCACATAATATACGAAACCATGAATCATCAGTTTCTTTTTTATGTTTCTGCATTTTGTTAAACTTTGGTGAACTGATTTTTTTTTAAGTTTTGGTATAACCGCGATTTGTAAGGGCTGCTTGTTATTTCCACTGATTTCTGGGCTATTGCTGCACTGCGAGAAGACGAAGGGCCAGTTGGATTTGGATTTTTCTTTGCTCGCGGCGATATTTTTTCAAGAACTGTCCTAAATCAATTATTTTCGTTATCACTTCTATCTTCATCACCATCACTACTAGTGGATATTTCTTTAATTATAATTTATCCATCAAGAAAATGTCGTTGCCGAAATTGGACCGGTTCAATTTCGGCAACTGTTTTCGGTCCAACTTGGGAAACTTGAATATTTAATGCTTGATATTGTACAGAAACGTCAAACTAACATAACTTCGCAAAATTATAATTGCAAATTGTAGATAAATAAGCAAGTTTTGTGATGGTGTAATAAGACGTGTAATTACTTACGTTTAGACGAATTAACTGCTTTCACACTTATGTCGAAATAACAGATTTTCTTCTTAGCCAAACGAATTAAACTTCTCTCAATGTAACCACGAGGCGTTTCTTTAAAAACACAATTGCATTAACCTCTTCTACATCTACGTATAACAAAATGCCTATCTCAAATCTCGTAGATATCATCAGTCTTTGTATATCATAGCGGTCCAAATAAGGCTACGGTCCAAATTAGGCTACCTTCCCTTAATTCGTATTAATACACAAGGGCAAACTTTTGAATTATCTTAAAGACATTTTTATTTCGCTATTGTTTTAGTTATTTAAAAGAAAATGTTAACTTGTAACTTCTTCAGCCTACAACTCTCCTTCAAATTATTGTAAATAACTTTAAAGGAATGCACATGTCCTGTTGAAACATGGGGAAACTTACAATTTTGTCGTTATTTCTTGTTATATATTTTATCGTAAGTACACCAGGATTCATGCAAAGGTTTGCGCTCTGGGCATAAATAATTTTTCTTAACCCATTTGCATCATCGGTCTAAATTCGCAATCTTACTCAAAAATCCGTCATGCGCAAGGAAGACTTCTAATGTTTATTCTCATTAGAAATAGTGTTATAGGGTTATTCAAATTATTCTATATTCCTCGTATTTTAACAAAAATATATTTATTTCAACAATTGTACAGTTTTCAAAACAAAATTACATAAAAAAAATTATAAAATATTCATTTTTACTTATTGAAAAGTATGATAATTTTTAGTCATCAATGTATTGTGGTACCTTGCAAATGTCACATTGGAAGACTGTTTCTTTTCTAAGTGATTTTGATGCACACAAAATGCATTGTTCCGAGGTTCTTTTGCCCTTAGCTTCTGTTGGAGGAATTTCCACAGGAAAAAGGCGACCAATATATCTGGGTGTTGAACTAACGGGCTCTAGAGTCCTTTTATTTTTCAAATATTCTTCAATAATTTCCTCTGCCAGTTTTTGTTTATAAACGTGGAGTTCTCGATCTTTTTTATTTTCTTTGAGAATAATCTAACTATTTAGTAGCATCATGTCTATAAAATAGAAAACAATTTTTTATATGCTTTTTTGCATCTCCGCATGGTGTGAAATTTACTCAGCATTTAATCGCCAACATCAATTCCACCCATATACTTGTTATACCCTATTATTGCATTTGGTTTTCAAACTTTTTCTCCAGTACATCGTTTTATTTTTCCTGTTTCGGTAAAGTCTAACTTATGCATTGTTGTCAATATAACAACATCTTTCTTATCCTTCCACTTTATGACTGACATATTATCCGTTGCGAATGTAACAGCTTCTCCTTTTTTTAGTTGGATATATTTTAGTTCTTGAAGCATTCCTTTTCTGTTCATTCTAGCTGTTCTACAAACATTTGTCTGCATTTCATATAATTGTCGATATAAAGTAGATGAGATATACCAATTATCTAAAAGGAGACAGTATCCCTTTTGTAACAGTTCATTTTCTTTCATCAAATTCATTATGACATTAGTACTGGCAGATTCAGAGTTAGTTTTGTCCTTTCCAATATATATTTTAAAATGATGGATATATCGCGTCTCTGAATCGCATAACTTATAGAATTTGATCCGAAATCTTGCTCGCTTTGTTCTTATAAATTGTATGAAGTGCAAACGGCTTCTACATTTAATTAAAGATTCATCTATACAAATATTTTTCTTGGGTTTATACACACTCCTAAAAGTTTTGGCAATCATATCACTAACTTATCTTATTTTTATCAATGGATCTTGTGAATTCTTATTATCGCTGGAAAAGGGTAAATTTTTGGCGATGGAAAGGAATGTGTTGCGGGCCAAAACATTTTTAAAATATGGAGTCTGTATGCTTTCGTCTTTACTCCAATAACTCTGTAGAGTAGGTTTTTGGACTAAACTCATTAAAATGCAGAGTGCAATATACATTTTCAAATCACCGTCAGTAATAGGCACAAAATTCTGTCCTTAGAACCAAATTTGTTTGTTTCCAGAACTATTTTTTGGACTAGTTCGACGATGAAAAAGAATTCAAAAACATCGCGCCTGAACATTCCATTGACGTTGATGGTTACACCACTTAAGGCAGTAAAATCATGTAATGTTGGCATTCAATATCGTTTTTCCCATAAGAAATCTCCAGTTTCAATATTATCGGGCCACTACTATCTATTAGAGCTATGGCACGTTTACGCTTATGGGATATTTGCATTTCGATGCTTGAATCCAAATCCGAACTGTAATTCATTACGATAACCTAATTTTGTTAAATTTTATTATACATTATTTTTTTTAATATTTTATTATTTTGAACTTACAACCAGAAAAGTAAGAAGAATAATATTTTTCACAAAATTCTTTATTGTTTGTTTATCGCACAGACTCAGTTTTGTTTGCGGATTATCCTGCCAAATTATGCAAATGGGGTAAAGTTATGTTATTGTAGGATTATGTTGGTTATGTTACGATTTATGTTATTAAAGTTGTAGTGAATTTTAGTAAAAATTGCGTCAGATTTTAGGTAATTGTTGAAGTGAATTATAATTTAGTGTTTTATCATTTAATATAATTTTTGTTTTGCAATAATTTTATTTTGTAACAATTATATTGCAATTTAAAGGTAATTATTAAATTATGATTCAGTATTTTATAATATAATACAATTTTTGTATTATGGGAAGAAGAAGAAAATATTGAGTTTTTGGTAAATTTTGGAAATTGGAGTTTAAGGGTAATTCATTTAATGTAAGTTTGGTTTTGATGGGAGAATGAAAGTTATATTGAGTTTTTGGGAAAAATTGTGGTAAATTTTAAGTCATTTTTAAGGGTATTTTAAGATTTAGAATCTTATTAGAATGTTTTGTAATTTAGTAGAATCTTTGTTTTGAAAGAAGAAGAAGAAGAAAATATTGAGTTTTGGATAAATTTTGAATAATGGATTATTTAAAAATTCGAAGGTTTTTGATATAATACAAGTTTTGTTTTAACGGGAGAATAAAAGTTATAGTCAGTTTTCAGGAAAAATTGTGTCAAATTTTCACTCATTTTTTAAGTGGATTATGATTCAGTGTTTTATACAACCAGAAAAGTAAGAAAAATAATATTTTACACAAAATTCTTTATTGTTTCTTTATCGTACAGATTCTTTAACGATTGCTGATAAGCTGAAAACAAAAATTATTGTGTGCGGATTTATCTGCTCCCGGTGATAACGATCAGTTTTTATTTACGGATTATTCCGTCAAATGATGCAAATGGGTTAAGACACTTTTTGTATTATTTCACCTTTTATTTATACCTACTGATCATACAACGTTAAAGACGCGAGATATCTTAAGTCTCCTTACACATACATAACAAATTATCGGTCTCCACAAGGCAATTTTAGGTTTGCTGGGGAAGATATACATTTGAAGAACAGTTTATAGTTCGTTGAACACAGATAAAAGGATATCACAAGAAGATAACACATACTAAGAATTAAGGCAATCGAGGCGCGTGAAAAACAGTGTACTAATGCTGTAACAAACACAAATATTATTGTGGTGAAATGAGACCAAACGTGATATGGTTCAGACCACATTTACGATCTGAGTACCGATTGAGTGACTTAGTTCATTTCAATATCGCTTTGAATAAATCATAAAAAGGGGTTTTTACATAAATACATTAAATCTTTGCATATATTGTTCGTCGAAGGCATCTGAGTAACGCGAGATCGCAGTATACCAGGTTGTTCAATAAGTTTTGTTTTGTTTTGTTGAGGGTGTTGCTACTAGTCCAAATTTGTTTTCGTTTTGGTTCACTCTTCTTATCAACGTATGTGAAGGTTCATTTCAATCAGTCAATTCATTCTTTGTTTACAAGCCATTTAGTGTCGCCGTGTCACAGTATTTTCGACAATGGAAAAAATTGAATATCGTGCAGTGATAAAATTCTTATTTTTCGAAGGTGTAGCACCAAAAGAAATTCACGAACGAATGTTAAGAGTGTATAATGAACGTTCACCTTCAATTAGAACAGTAGAAAGATGGGTTGCTGAATTTAAACGTGGTCGTACAAGCCTTGAAGACTATCCACGTGAAGGACGTCGAAAAACCGCATCAACACCAGAAATCGTAGCCAAAGTACAGGATATGGTTTTGGAAGATCGTCGATTGACTGAGAGGAATTTAGTAGAGGCTCAACACATCTCATTAGGCAGTGTGAGTCATATTTTAAATGAAATTTTGCGTTTTAAAAAGCTGTGTGCACAATGGGTGCCGCATTCACTAACAATTGAACAAAAACACATTCGAATGCGACTTTCTCAACAACATTTGGAGCGTTTTAAAAAGGATAAAGTGGATTTTGTGCGTCGATTCATCACTATGGATGAGACTTGGGTCTATCACCATGATCCTAAATCAAAACAAGAGGCTAAAGAGTGGTGTGAACCTGGTTGTTCGGCTTCGAAACGAGTTCGTGTCCAGAAATCGGCCAAGAAGGTTCTGGCATCAGTTTTTTGGCATGCGAAAGGAATTTTATTTGTGGATTACTTGCAAACTGGTAAAACAATTAATTCTGAATATTATTGCAACCTTTTGGACCAGTTGAAGGAAAAAATTCGTGAAAAAAGACCCGGTTTGCAGAAGAAAAAAATCCTTTTTCATCAGGACAACGCACCGTGTCACAAGAGCATTTTGACAATGGCTAAAATCCATGAATTAAAGTTCGAATTGTTGGAGCATCCGCCGTATTCACCAGATTTCGCCCCCAGCGACTTCCATTTGTTTCCAGAACTCAAAAAATGTATGCGCGGCAAGCGTTTTTCGTCAAATGAAGAGGTCATAACGGCTGTTGAAGCGTATTTTGCAGACCTTCCGGAATCTCACTTCAGGGATGGGATCCACAGATTGGAGGATCGTTGGAGCAAGTGCATTAATGTTCAGAGAGATTGTACTGAATAATAAAGTGTATTTTGAACCATAACATTGTGTTTTTCTTATCGAACGACAAAACTTATTGAACAACCTGGTAATTGTAATGTGCGTATAATGTAATTTAAATTTTGCTGGTACATTATTTAAAATCGAAAAATTAAATTAATTAAAGGAAGTCAGTGAGAACGTCGAATTCGACGTAACAAACCCGCTATACGAATAAAATTACTACAAACTTTATACTTTTCGTTCATAACGATACTAGTCCCCGTGATATTTTGAACTTGTGCAAAACATGTTGTTAATTTCGTAAAAACAGAATTTAATGGAAGGTGATCTTTCGGTTAACTGCGTCTTAAAATGAAATTAAATATTCGACATACCAGATTACTTGCAATTAAGATATTAAACTGTCATAATAATTGATTGGATATTGGCTCAACAGTAATTGGTGATTTTTATTTATTGCAGCAGCATTTAGTACTTTTCACAAGGAGGACTTTAATTATTGCCTTTGCAAAAAAAAATATTTGAGCCTTTCGGATAAAAATAATCATTACTATTCTTAAAAACTGCAATTTTTTCGTACTGGTTTAGCATATTTTTAAAAGTAGAATTGTAAGTAAAATAATTAAAAAGAAATTTAGCTAAGCATCAAAATATAGTTTTGTGATGAAAACGTAACTGTTACACATTTCAACTAATTTTTGTTGATTCGACAGTTTACTTTCAATTTTCCTTTCTTTTATTCAATAAAGAATGATAACTTTCAAGTTTATCGAGGCCCAATGGCGTGACGCACACTGTACGTTCTTGTTTAGAAATTTATCAAAAACATAAAAAAACTGAATTTTTTCCATTCTGCAACCAGATTTGTATACAGTTGCGTGCATATAACATACCGTCTGCATTTCTTTTCTCATTTCTTTTCTCTCATGTGCATTCATATTGTACTACCTTGATCAAAAAGTTTTGGGACTTTATTGATAAAATCGAAAATACAAGTTTATCCATTATAATTGATATCGTCCCCTTCGAAGTACTTCCCATCGACTGTAATGCACTTATATCAGAGCTTGATCCAATCATCGAAACACCGCTGGTATTCAATTTTTGGTATGACCATCAGAGCCGTCTTCGATTTTTCCATAAGATCCTTCCGAGTGCTGTAACGCGTTCCGCGAAGCGGTTTTTTAAGTCAGTTAAACAGAAAAAAGTTGCAGGGAGCTAAATCAGGTGAATTCGGAGGCTGGTGAATAGTATTCGTATTATTTTTGGTGAAAAACTCGCGAATAAGGATCACATTGTGCGATGGTGCGTTATCGTGGTGCAAAATCCCCGAGTTGTTTGGCCACAATTTCGGTCTTTTTTGGCAAATTGTTTCACGCAAACGTCTCATAACGTCCAAATAATACATTTTGTTGACTGTCTGTTGCTCTGGCAAGAATTCATGATGCACAACACCGTTGTAATTCATGAAAACCGTGAGCATCACCTTCTTTTTCGACTGAAAACAACGTGGTTTCTTCGGAAGCGTTCGTGCCAGCGAAAAACGTTTGATCTCGAGAGAGCATCATTGCCGAAACACTTCTCCAACATTTCCAAGGTCTGCGCACCGTTAAATCCGTTTCTCACGCAAAATTTTATGCAAATTCGTTGATCCAAAGTTGATGCCATTTTCAAATATGTAAAAAATCGAAAACACGCACAAAGGTAGACGTACTCAACACGTTATAACTTTTACAAATGTCAAGCTATGATGTTGAAATTTTGTGGGAACGTTAATAACAGATGTGGCAACCTAACAAAAAAAAATTGTCTGGCCATTTGATCCGCCATATCAACTCCAAATTTGGTTTTGTTATAAAATTGAATAGAGTCCGGTAACATTTTTTTATTACTTTTATCAATTTTCGCAAATTTATGCCTGGAACTTAGAACAGCTACTCTTTTATTCCGTTTGCTTTTATATATTGTAAGGACACATTTTTTTTATGTATTAGGGTGTCCCATAAGTTTCTTCCCTTTTTTTTATGCGAAATGAATACACGATATTTGTTGTTTAAGATTGATTTATTATGTTATATATGAACCATTCTGTTCTATAACCTTCTTCCATCTCTCAGGAACCCTCATTATGCCCTCTTTCCAAAATAGTTGAGGCTTACTTTCAAAATATTCATTTAGGTGCGTTTTTATTTCGCTTGTGGATTTGAAAGATTTACCACGGAGAGAATTGTTTAAGGAGAGGAACAAGTAATAATCGAACGAAGCAAGGTCTGAGGAGTATGGAGGGTGAGGTAGAACGTCCCAATCAAACTGTAATAATTGTTGCCTTACGGTCAACGCAACATGCGGTCTTGCGTTGTCGTGACGGAATACGACACCTCGTCGGTTCGCCAATTCTGGCCGTTTTTCTGCTATGGCGGCTTTCAGTTGATCAAGTTGATTGCATTATTTGTCAGCATTGATCATATCACCTTGAGTAAGGAGCTCGTAGTACAGTAACACCCTTCCAGTCCCACCAAATGCACAAAAGAACCTTCTTCGGATGAAGCCCAGGCTTCGCAACAGTTGAAGGTCCATTTTCTTTAGACCAAATGCGTTTTTGATGCACATTTTGATACAAAATCCAGGTCTCGTCTCCAGTGACAAGACTCTTTAAGAAAGGATTTCTTTCGTGTCGCTGAAGAAGCAAATCGCATGTAGAGATGCGGTTCATGAGGCCGGTCTCCGTCAATTGGTGTGGAACCCAAACTTCATATGGATTCGCATATCCCATCTTGATTAAATGCTTATGTACCGTTGTTTTGGGAATGTTAGTGGCATCCACTATCTCACGCACACTGTATCGCGGATTTTCAGCAAGCACAGTCTTGATAATGTCCGTATTCGTCGTTGCTGGGCGGCCGCTGCGGCCTTCATCTTTCAACTCGAAATTGCCAGCTCTAAATTTCTTAAACCAATTGCGGACGGTCCTAATAGTCGTAGCACCACTCCCGTAAACGGTGCAAATCTCGTCTGCAGTGTCCTTTACACTATTGCATTTTTTAAAGCAATGAAGCATAACATGTCGCAAATGCTTCTTTTGGCTGTCCATATTGAACGGTGTAGAAAAAATTTTAAAAGAGACTTTGTTACCAACGAAACGTACTCTGAAAGAGCTCTGGGACAACTGAAACCGATGCCATAAACGGCTAAGAGATAAGCCTGCATATTTATATAAACATAGCCAGTTAGAGTCATTCATAGCGTGGCGCGGAAGAAACTTATGGGACACCCTAATATATATGAGAGTGGAATAACGAGGCATGTTACCCTTCGTTTGTTTGGCTGCTTTGGGTAGTTCTCTTGTATTTCTTCTAATAGTTCCAACTTGTGTTGTTTTTTTAGCCAATAATTTCATCGCGAGTGACATGCTAGTGAAAAAGTTATCGGCCGTGATATTCCTTCCACAGCTTGTATATGGCTCGACAAGTTTCAAAACAACGTGTTTACTGAGAAGCATTGACGATGGTCGTTATTCATCTTTCCCCAAGTAAGGAAAACCATTCAAAACGTACTTGCTACTAACATCTGATGCAAGCCAGAATTTGATGCCAAATTTGTTGGCTTTATTAGGCATATAGTGTATAAACTTGCACCTGGCTTTTATCGGAAATAATTGCTCGTCAACTGTTATATTTTGCCCTGGTTGATAGCAAGCTTGACTATTTTCAATGAACTTGTCCCATATTTCCGAAACCAAGGCAAATTTGTTTGTTTGGAAGCGTCTACTTCTTTCGGTTCTTTTATCAAAACGAATAAATCGTAGGATTTCCTTGAACTTATTTCTGGGCATAGTTCTTCTAAAAAATTCAGGACCCCACTTTGCTGATCATAAATAACTCAGTTTAAATTTTTTGCCTGGTAGGCTCCACGAGCATATAAAATGCCAATAAATGCACGTATTTCCGGTAATGTTGTTGTCCAATCGTACCCCAAAATTCGGCAGCCTGCTTCTTCTCTGCACTTTTTTATTATTTCGTTTTTTTTCTTCCCCCCTGAACTACGTTATAGCGTGGCATAAAGATTCGAATAACAAGTACTACTTTAATTATTGAACAACTGCAACTTATCAAGTATATGCCCAAATCGACAATTTATCATGAACTTGTATGTTCTCATGTGACAGTAATTCAAAAAAATATAAACTGTCATTCCAATCCAGAGCCGAACTGGTCATGTAAGAAATTTACTCAATTCAATAATAAAAATCATTTGATTATTTAAAATTTTTCAAGCAGTCAAAATGACTGCTTTTAGGCAATATAGGTATAACACATACATATATACCGGAAATGAAGGAGGGGGGAGGCAACTACAATGATTAATAAACGCATTTATATGTTGCACAAAAAGTCACAAAATTATAAGAAGCTGTGTCATTGTATACATAATTGTTTTTCTAATTGAAATTGGAAAGCAGTCAAAATGACTTCTTTAGGGAATGTAGTGTTAAGTAAACAGTTGAGGAACACTATCTATTTGATATAAAATGCTAGGTATTTTTGTACAAGCGTCTCAACATTTTTTTTCCTTTATATTGTTCATTTTTAATAAAAAAACATGTTTACTATGGAAATCACCCAATTCGTAAGTGAATTCACATAAATAAGATCATTGCACACCAGGTGTGCAGCTCGCTCCTCGGAAAATTTTTATTGCGAGGAACGGATTGAACACCATGTGTGCAATGTAAGGTAAAATGGAAATACATCATTAAAAAATTTATGAACATTTATTTCAAAAATAGTTAGATAATATAAAATCGTTATTTTGCTTTCAATAATAAAGAACAGAATATAATGCAAAGAAAATGTTTAAGAAGTAGTAAAAAGTTAAAAAAACATAAGTTGAATAATGAAAAAAATAACAAACGAGAAATAAATTTTTAGAAAAATGTCTACAGATAACAAAGTAATGTAACTCAGTAATAAAAAAGAAAATATAATTTGTAAATAGACTTTTAGCAAATAGCACACTGATCGTAAAGTAATTATACATTAGTTGGTTGATGATAGTGCTTGAAACATTCTCCCAAACATAATCCAGGATTACCGACACAAGCAGGACAAGAGTAATTATTACGTTTATATTTTCCTTCTTTGTAGGACTGTCGGCAATTCATAGTATTTTACATGTAAGAAAGGCTTCAAATAATTTTTAGATTTTTGGTACACAGTAAAACCAATGCCAAATTTTGTTTTCCTATACCTTACAGATTTCATTAGTTGAAGGAAAATCTTATTTCGACGACTAGTTTACTCAGAATAACTGATAATTGCACATTACTGTTATTGCACACACGGTGTGCAATCGGTCTCGAATGGGTTAAGTGCCAGACGACGATGGTGTGTCGTCGGACACTTTCCAGAGACACTGTGCTTTGTTAGCTCGCGATGCAACAGAATGTTCGCATGAATAAGACTATGTGAAAATACCACTGAACAGCACCTATTGTGCACTTTTCCGCGCGATTAGGGCGATAACCCCAATGATATACGACTGCTACTCTTCCCGACCGAAGTGGTCGTTGGAACCGCGATTGGGACCCCGAACAGAGTATTTTCACCGAAACGAGGACCCGGACGGGCCGAAAATTGTTACAGAATCAAGAGCAGCAATAAAATGCGAAATCTTTATTTTACAATAATACGTCCGACTTTTTACTACTTTTCAAACATTTTCTTTGCTTTATGTTTGTTCTTTATTATTACAAGCAAAATAACGATTTTATATTATCTAACTATTTTTTAAATAAATGTTTATACATTTTTTAATTATGTATTTTCATTTTATCTTACATTGCAGACATGGGGTTCAATCCGTTCCTCGCAATAAAAATTTTCCGAAGATCGAGCTGCACACCTGGTGTGCAATGATCTTATTTATGTGAATTCACTTACGAATTGGGTGATTTCCATAGTAAACATGTTTTTTTTATTAAAAATGAACAATATAAAGAAAAAAAAAATTTCGCTCCTAGGGACCGTGTTCGAAAAAAATCGTCGTCTCGAATGGGTTAAGATTCCAATTTTTTCGCCATGACGCACCCGGTGCGTCATTAATTTTGTCATGAAAATATTAAAATTTTTTGTCATGACGCATACGGTGCGTCATCAATTTTGATGGCGTGGAATATTAAGATCCCAAATTTTTTTAAATGATCTTTACTTAAATATTGCTAATTTTGAAGCAGTTCGATTAAATCCAATAAATTAAAATATCGTCAATTTTTAAACGAGAATTTTGTGTTTTTGTGAATATATTTCCATAAATTTAGGCATTGTCGATTTTCATGCGGCAATTTTAAATGATCTTCACTTAAATATTGCTAATTTTCAAGCAGTTCCATTACATCTAATAAATTAAAATATTGTCAATCCTTAAACGAGAATTTTGTATTTTAGTGAATGTATTACCATAAATTTAGGCATTGTCAATTTTCATGTGGCAATTTTAAATGATCTTCACTTAAATATTGCTAATTTTGAAGCAGTTCGATTAAATCCAATAAATTAAAATATTGTCAATCTTTAAACGAGAATTTTGTGTTTTTGTGAATATATTTCCATAAATTTAGGCATTGTCGATTTTCATGCGGTAATTTTAAATGATCTTCACTTAAATCTTGCTAATTTTCAAGCAGTACGATTAAATCCGATAAATTTAAATATTCTCAATTTTTAAACGAGAATTTTGTTTTTTTATGAATGTATTTCCATAAATTCAGGCATTGTCGATTTTCATGCGGCAATTTTAAATGATCTTCCACTTAAACATTGTTAATTTTCAAGCAGTACGATTAAATCGAATAAATTAAAATATTGTCAATCTTTAAACGAGAATTTTGTATTTTGTGAATGTATTACCACAAATTCAGGCATTGCCGATTTTCATGCGGCAATTTTAAATGATCTTCCACTTAAACATTGCTAATTTTCAAGCAGTACGATTAAATCCAGTAAATTTAAATATTGTCAATTTTTAAACGAGAATTTTGTATTTTTGTGAATGTATTTTCATAAATTTAGGCACTGTCGATTTTCATGCGGTAATTTTAAATGATCTTCACTTAAATATTGCTAATTTTCAAGCAGTTCGATTAAATCCAATAAATTAAAATATCGTCAATTTTTAAACGAGAATTTTGTGTTTTTGTGAATATATTTCCATAAATTCAGTCATTGCCGATTTTCATGCGGCAATTTTAAATAATCTTCACTTCAATATTGTTAATTTTCAAGTAGTACAATTAAATCCAATAAATTAAAATATTGTCAATTTTTAAAGGAGAATTTTGTGATTTTGTGAATGTATTACCATAAATTTAGGCATTGTCGATTTTCATGCGGTAATTTTAAATGATCTTCACTTAAATCTTGCTAATTTTCAAGCAGTACGCTTAAATCCGATAAATTTAAATATTGTCAATTTTTAAACGAGAATTTTATATTTTTTTTAATACATTTCCATAAATTCAGGCATTGCCGATTTTCATGCGGCAATTTTAAATGATCTTCACTTAAATATTGCTAATTTTGAAGCAGTTGGATTAAATCCAATAAATTAAAATATTGTCAATCTTTAAACGAGAATTTTGTATTTTTGTGAATGTATTACCATAAATTTAGGCATTGTCGATTTTCATGAGGCAATTTTAAATTATCTTCACTTAAATATTGCTAATTTTGAAGCAGTTGGATTAAATCCAATAAATTTAAATATTGTCAATTTTTAAACGAGAATTTTGTGTTTTTGTGAATACATTTCTATAAATTCAGGCATTGCCGATTTTCATGCGGCAATTTTAAGTAATCTCCACTTAAATATTGTTAATTTTCAAGCAGTACGATTAAATCCGATAAATTTAAATATTGTTAATTTTTAAACGAGAATTTTGTGTTTTTGTGAATACATTTCCATAAAGTCAAGCATTCCGATTTTCACGCGGCAATTTTAAATGCTCTTCACTTAAATATTGCTAATTTTCAAGCAGTACGATTAAATCCAATAAATTTAAATATTGTTAATTTTTGAACGAGAATTTTGTATTTCTGTGAGTATATTACTATAAATTTAGGCGTTGTCGATTTTCATGCGACAATTTTAATGATCTTCATTTAAACATTGCTAATTTTCAAGCAGTACAACTAAATCCAATAAATTTAAACATTGTCAATTTTTAAACGAGAATTTTGTGTTTTTGTGAATATATTTTCATAAATTTGGGCATTGTCGATTTTCATGCGGCAATTTTAAATAATCTCCACTTAAATATTGTTAATTTTCAAGCAATACGATTAAATCCAATAAATAAAAATATTGCCAATTTATAAACGAGAATTTTGTATTTTTGTAAATAAATTTCCATAAATTCAGGCACTGCCGATTTTCATGTGGCAATTTTAAATGATCTTCACTTAAATATTGTTAATTTTCAAGCAGTTCGATTAAATCCAATAAATTAAAATATTGTCAATTTTTAAACGAGAATTTTGTGTTTTTGTGAATATATTTCTATAAATGTAGGCATTGTCGATTTTCATGCGGCAATTTTAAATGATCTTCACTTAAATGTTGCTAATTTTCAAGCAGTACGATTAAATCCAGTAAATTTAAATATTGTCAATTTTTAAACGAGAATTTTGTATTTTTGTGAATACATTTCCATAAATTCAGGCATTGCCAATTTTCATGCGGCAATTTTAAATGATCTTCACTTAAATATTGCTAACTTTGAAGCAGTTCGATTAAATCCGATAAATTAAAATATTGTCAATCTTTAAACGAGAATTTTGTGTTTTTGTGAATATATTTCTATAAATGTAGGCATTGTCGATTTTCATGCGGCAATTTTAAATGATCTTCACTTAAATATTGCTAATTTTCAAGCAGTTCGATTAAATCCAATAAATTAAAATATTGCCAATTTTTAAACGAAAATTTTGTGTTTTTGTGAATATATTTCCATAAATTTAGGCATTGTCGATTTTCATGCGGCAATTTAAAATGATCTTCACTTAAATATTGCTAATTTTGAAGCAATTCAATTAAATCCAATAAATTAAAATATTGTCAATTTTTAAACGAGAATTTTGTGTTTTTGTGAATACATTTCCATAAATTTAGGCATTGCCGATTTTCATGCGGCAATTTTAAATGATCTTCACTTAAACATTGCCAATTTTCAAGCAGTACAATTAAATCCAATAAATTTAAATATTGTCAATTTTTAAACGAGAATTTTGTGTTTTTGTGAATTTATTTCGATAAATTTAGGCATTGTCAATTTTCATGCGCCAATTTTAAGTGATCTTCACTTAAATATTGCTAATTTTCAACGATTAAATCCGATGAATAAATTTTTCAATTTTTAAAGGAGAATTTTGTATTTTTGTGAATGTATCTTTATACCTTTAGACATTGTCGACTATCAAGTCGCAATTATAACACTAAACGTATCATATATACTATATTTCAAAATTTATTTTAAAATCGTACATTCCTTGTTATTTCTTTCGCTCATTTGACTTTCTGTAAATGACCCCTCATGGTAAAAATAGGTATGTGTAAAGTACCGGTATGTTTACTGTTAAATACAAACGAAATATTTGCGGAAAATGTATTTCCAAAACAGAGCTTATATGTAAAAAATGTTTTCAACGAATTCTCTACTAATAAATCTTTCATTTAAATTAATTTCCAACTACTTTCTTTGCAAAAAAACCAAATTGACTCATTTCCCTAAAAGCAGGTATATACTATATACTATATGTTTTCAACGAATTTTCTAATAATAAATCTTTCATTTAAATTGATTCCAACTACTTTCTTTGCAAAAAAACACAAATTGACTCACTTCCCTAAAAGTAGGTATATACTATATACTATATCTTTTCAACGAATTTTCTAATAATAAATCTTTCATTTAAATTGATTTCCAACTACTTTCTTTGCCAAAAACACAAATTGACTCACTTCCCTAAAAGTAGGTATATACTATATACTATATGTTTTCAACGAATTTTCTAATAATAAATCTTTCATTTAAATTGATTCCAACTACTTTCTTTGCAAAAACACAAATTGACTCACTTCCCTAAAAGTAGGTATATACTATATACTATATGTTTTCAACGAATTTTCTAATAATAAATCTTTCATTTAAATTGATTCCAACTACTTTCTTTGCATCTGTAAAAACACAAATTGACGAGTTATCTCGTAGTGTTTTTTTTTTTCAATAAAAATACTGTACGTGCCATTACAATATTGTATTAGTAACTTAATATTATTATATTTTGTAAAACTTTATGTCTTCTTTAAAATAAAACGTGGCATCCAGGGCAAGACGCACTAAATTTGCATGGCAATCAATGGGTTAATTGCACCAACGCGCGCGTCACATACCCATCGCTACTTTGTCGCTCTATCGCGGATCAGCCGTGGACCGCACGCGCACCAATCAGCGCACGCGCCGTGCAAGTTCTCTCGCACGCGTCACATACCCATCGCCACGCCCCCCACTCCTCGCCCAACCAGTCTCCAGCCGCGACCGCACGCACCCCAATCAGCGTTCGCCTAAGAAATGAAAGTCGTGTGCACGTACTATGTAAACAGTCGAGTAGATCCTGAGGCTCTCCTGCAGGGTATGGAGTCCGAGGCCGGCAGTGGCACTGACACATGATTCCGTCCACGGATGGGCGAATTCCATGCAGCTCGCGTGTATGGCCTGCGCGGCCAGCTTGCTGTGCCGAGTGGGCATCTTCACACGCGCGCCAGTCCCATCAAATCCTTGGTTATCCGATCTCACACGCGACACGCACTGACCCGCACACGCGTAAATAGCGACGCACCGCGTGCTAACTTCCTCGCGAACCCGGAGCGAGTGCTGTCCTTGTCGCGCTTGGCTACGCGCCAACTGTTTGTCGCCCCCCACCACGCGCCCCAAGTAGCGCCCCCCACCACGGCCCTGCGCCGGAAGAGACTGTGCCGAAGGTTGCGCAATCAGGGGTGGGGGCAATGAAAGCACGCCGACGTCATGCCTGCGGATTATTTTTCGGTAGACTTTGACTGCCAAGGTGGATGTTGGTGGCCGGCAGGAGTCGGACGAAAAATTCGGAAATCGGTAGCATTTGTCATTTTGGAAATGGAATTGATGTTAGAGAGTGGTGAGATTCTTAGGTCGACGATATCTTTGTGTTATTTTCATTTTGCAGAATTTAAGTATGTATTGTAGTACTTCGCGTTGCGATTTTAATATAGAAAAATATAGCACAGCGATGTACCTCTAGAAAATTACTCAGGTACGCAATTGCGCGTGTGTAAGGTGGTGGACAAAAATCTCGGAAGGGCAATCATGTTTACTGGATGTTGGCCGAAAATTCGGCAGCTTTGTAATTAATGTGCTGGACAAAAATCGCTGGACCGTCAAATCATTTCTATGTGATGCCGGCAGAAAATCCCTAACGGACATTCTCGTCACTGACTTACAAACCCTGACGTGATAAGGCGAGGTAAAAATTGCCAACCAATGAAGTTACGGCTCCGTGGAGATGTTGGCCAAAAATGACTGACCAATGAAATCGTGGGTACGTCATGCCTGCGGATAATTTTTCGTTAATACTTTGACTGATGACCGGCACAAAAGGTCTCACGAAAAATGCGAAAAATACCCAATCGGTAGCATTTGTAATTTTGGAAATGGAATTTATGTTAAGAGTGGTGAGATTCTTTGGAAAACGATATCTTTGGGTTATTTTCATTTTGCAGAATTTAAGCATGTACTGTAGTACTTCACGTTGCGATTTTAATATAGAAAAATATAGCACAGCGATATGCCTCTAGAAAATTACTTAGATACGCAATTGCGCGTGTGTGATGGTGGACAAAAATCTCGGAAGGGAAATCATGTTTACTGGATGTTGGAAATGCAATTGATATTAAAGAGTGGTGAGATTCTTTGGTCAACAATATCTTTGTGTTATTTTCATTTTGCAGAATTTAAACATGTACTGTAGTACTTCACGGTGCGATTTTAATATAGTAAAATATAGCACAGCGATATACCTCTAGAAAATTACTCAGATACGCAATTAGGCGTGTGTTTGATGGTGGACAAACAACTCGGAAGGAAAATCATGTTTACTGGATGTTGGCCAAAAATTCGGCACCTTTGTAATTAACACTAAATTGCCCGAGATTTCTTGTATACCTATATTGCCCAAAAACAGTCAAAATGACTGCATTGTGAAAAAATAACAAATATGTAAAGAAATTTGTTTAAAATTAATTTTTAATATTTTTTATGCTATTTACAGTTATATAACAGGTTATTAGTAAATATTAACTGTACATATTGACTGTTTTCAATGAACTTAACCCATATTTCCGAAAGCAAGGCAAATTTATTTGATTGTAGGCGCCTACTGCATTCGGTTCTTTTGTCAAAATGAATAAATCGTAGGATTTGCTTGAACTTTTCTCTGGCCATAGTTTTTCTAAAAGATTCGGGACCCCACTTCGCTGACCATAAATAACTCAATTTAAAATTTGTTGCCTCGTAAGCTCCACGAGCATTTAGAATCCCAATAAATGCACGTATTTCCGGTAATGATATTGTCCAACCGTTCCGCAAAATTCGGCGACATTCTTCTGTGCACTTTCTTATATGTTTGATAATATAGTTATCTATTATCGACGATAATGCACTGATAAGATTATCTGCCACAATGTTCCTTTTTGCATAGCCTGTTGGCCCTTTCACACTCTTGAAAATACAAGCAGATGGCTTCCAGGAATACCACCTTCGTCAATTTTTGTCCACACAGTACCATCAGCAGCTGTTTCGACCTCCTGAAACGTATTTTCAGTTTCTTCATCAGAATCTGAACTAGTTAGCACCCTACACATTTTCCTGGGCATATTGATGACACTTTCATTTTCATCATTGGTGATCGACTCTTCATCGCTATCTTCAGCGTCAGATGTTTCACTTTCAATATAATCCGCTTCATCTTCAGATGATAGTTCAGAATTTGTTGCATTTGATTCTATATCGGAGCACTCTTCACTTATGTTCGTTAGCTTTTCCAAGAACTCATTTCTGTTCGACATTTTTTTCATAAAGTTAGGGCGCAAAAGAAATAAAATAAACAACTTGTTAGAACAACACTTTATAAAGATTCGAATAACTAGTACTACTTTAGCTTATTGAGCAACTGACACTTATCAAGTATACGCCCAAATCGACAATTTATCATGCATCATATTTCAATACAAAGCCGGACAGGTCATATAAGAAATTTACTCAATTCAATAAATAAAAATCTTTTGATTATTTAAAATTTACCAAGCAGTCAAAATGACTGCTTCTGGGCAATATAGGTATAACACATATATATATACGGAAATAAAGGAGGGCGGAAGTAACTACAATTATTCATAAACCCATTTATATGTTATAGAAAAAGTCAGCAAATTCTAAGAAATTGTGTCATCAATTTCATAATTGTTTTTCTAATTGAAATTAAAAAACAGTCAAAATGACTGCCTTGGGCAATCTAGTGTTAATGTGCTGGACAAAAATCGCTGGACGGTCAAATCATTTCTATGTGATGCCGACAAAAAATCCCTAACTGACACTCGTCACTGACTTACAAAGCTGACGTGATAAGATGAGTTAAAAATTGCCAACCAATGAAGTTACGTCTTTGTGGAGATGTTGGCCAAAAATGACTGACCAATGAAATCGTGGGTACGTCATGCCAGCGGATAATTTGTCGTTAACCCTTTGCACTCCTATGTCGAGTGCGACTCGACATCAGTTTTTATGGCAGGAGCTCCTTTGTCGAGCTCCACTCGACATTTTTTCATGTCTAAATAAATAGATATCGTGCACACGTTATCGACGCTCTCGCAATGTCACTAGAAGGGTTAGACATTCAGGTAATCGAAGAGAAATAAAAGAACTGGATGTGATCACAGATTATAATAAAAATATAGATGGTGTCGATGTGGCGAACCAATACGCGACATCTTACTGTTTTTTACGTCGAGCACTCAAGTGGTGGAGGGAATATTTCTTTTGGGGATTAGAAATCTCCATGGTAAATGCGTATATTTTATACAAAGAAAAAAACAAAAAACCAAGGAACAGAACCTATAGCCCACAAAAAATTTCGCGAAAAGATTTTGTCAATGCTAATTCGTGATTGTCGTCATCCAAATATGAAATTGGGGAGGCCTGGAACACATGATAAACACGATCGCTTAGATGGAAAGCCTCATTTAATCTTCCTACATCCCGAAGGAAAGCACAAAGACTGTGCAGTTTACTCAAATAGAAAAACATCTGGAGGAAAAAGAGAAACCACCTATTTTTGTGAAACGTGTGAAAGAAAATCAGGGTTACATCTTGCAAGTTCTTTCAAAAGATATCATACCCCTGAAAATTTCAATATACGACCAATACTGTAAATAAAATTGGTATTTAAGTGAATTTGTTTCTTCCTTTATTTATTTAAATTGCTTCATATTTTTAGTTAAAGTAAATTTCAAATAAAACACTTAAAAGCGTTGGGAGCTGCTGGTAACGAAATTGAAATAAAATTCGGAGTGCAAAGGGTTAATACTTTGACTGGTCAACGGCACAAAAGGTCTCACGAAAAATGCGAAAAGTACCCAATCGGTAGCATTTGTAATTTTGGAAATGCAATTAATATTAAAGAGTGGTGAGATTCTTTGGGCTCGGGTACCTTCGCGTTACTTTCATTTTGCAGAATTTAAGCAGGTACTGTAGTACTTCACGTCGCGATTTTAATATAGAAAAATATAGCACAGCGATGTACCTCTAGAAAATTACTTAGATACGCAATTGCACGTGTGTGTGATGGTGGACAAAAATCTTGGAAGAGAAATCATGTTTACTGGATTTTGGCCGAAAATTCGGCACCTTTGCAATTAATGTGCTGGACAAAAATCGCTGGACCGTCAAATCATTTCTATGTGATGCTGGCAGAAAATCCCTAACTGACTTAGAAACAGTGACGTGATAAGGCGAGTTAAAAATTGCCAACCAATGAAGTTACGGCTGCGTGGAGATGTTGGCCAAAAATTACTGACCAATGAAATCGTGGGTACGTCATGCCAGCGGATAATTTTTCGATAAGACTTTGACTGGTCACCGGCACAAAAGGTCTCACGAAAAATGCGAAAAATATCCAATCGGTAGCGTTTGTAATTTTAGAAATGCAATTGATATGAAAGAGTGATGAGATTCTTTGGGCTCGGGTACCTTCGCATTATTTTCATTTTGCAGAATTTAAGCATGTACTGTAGTACTTCATGTTGCGACTTTAATATAGAAAAATATAGCACAGCAATATACCTCCAGAAAATTATTTAGATACGCAATTGCGCGTGTATGTAATGGCGGTGGACAAAAATCTCAGGAGAAAAATCGCTCGGCAGGGAAATCATGTTTACTGGATGTTGGTCAAAAATTCGACACCTTTGAAATTAATGTGCTGTACTGGCGTGTGAAATTACATGTGGTCAAATCATTTCTATGTGATGCTGGCTGAAAATCCCTAACTGACTTACAAACACTGACGTGATAAGGCGAGTTAAAAATTGCCAACCAATGAAGTTACGTCTTCGTGGAGATGTTCGCCAAAAATGACTGACCAATGAAATCGTCGGTACGTCATGCCACCCAGACAGCACATATTACTAAAAGATGTCCATATGACGACTTTTGAAAGATGTCTTTTCGGTATAATCTAATGATGCCTTATGGACATCTAAAAGATGCCGAAATATTAAAGATGTTTTTTGTGCTAAACACTAGTTGGCGCCACCACTGTGAATTACTATCATGAAAATTAGTTCGGTGTGGTTCGGTAAAACAAAAATAATTTAACGGTAACAAAATAATTTAAAGAATAGTATTCGACTGGCATAAATTACATTGATTTTATGGTAGGATGAAGAAAATGAATAAATTAGAAAACCGAGGTTATTTAGATTCAATTCTGTATACCTAAAGTCCAGTTAACCTTACTTTTTCTATTTTTCTAGTTTACATTTTTATTTTTATTTTTTCTAAATATTTTAAGATGCATGTAAATAAATAATGCGAGCTTCCTTTTTGAATGTGATTGATGCTATTTTCAGTATTATGACATTTTGTAGTGTTAATTTATGCCGAAGGTCGAATAAGTTCGGACAAGATGCCAAAACGAAAAGATTTCCGGCATTTGGGACAAAGGAAAAAAAATCGTCGTCTAAAAGCGTCGTCTTGTATTTATCCTATCTATTTACAGATGAAACTTATAATATTTATTATTGTAAACGAACAATATCCATAATAAAAAATAAAAATGGAACACAAATAAATATCCTTGCGATAATTTTAATATAAAACATGAAAGAGTATTTATGCATGCCCAGGAAAAAATAATTTTGGCCGATAATATCTTTATATTATATGAGCCGTTTATTTTGAAAGTGACCTAAGTCCATTTTTCAACAATTTCTTTTTGGTCGCTGTAATAACGTCTATAATCTTAGATTAGTTGTCATAAAAACAGTTAACAAAAAAAAATTCACAATTCGACTTAGGCCACCTTCAAAATAAACGGCTCATATAATATAAGATATATCAGCCAAAATTATTTTTTTTCGGGCATGCCTAAATGTTGTCCTTCGACTGTGTCTAAACGCCGTCTTTTAACACTAGATTGCCCAAGGCAGTCATTTTGACTGTTTTTTAATTTTAATTAGAAAAACAATTATGAAATTGATGACACAATTTTTTAGAATTTGGTGACTTTTTCTATAACATATAAATGGGTTTATGAATAATTGTAGTTACTTCCGCCCTCCTTTATTTCCGTATATATATATGTGTTATACCTATATTGCCCAGAAGCAGTCATTTTGACTGCTTGGTAAATTTTAAATAATCAAAAGATTTTTATTTATTGAATTGAGTAAATTTCTTATATGACCTGTCCAGCTTTGTATTGAAATATGATGCATGATAAATTGTCGATTTGGGCGTATACTTGATAAGTGTCAGTTGCTCAATAAGCTAAGGTAGTACTAGTTATTCGAATCTTTATAAAGTGTTGTTCTAACAAATTGTTTATTTTATTTCTTTTGCGCCCTAACTTTATGAATAAAATATCGAACAGAAATGAGTTCTTGGAAAAGCTAACGAACATAAGTGAAGAGTGCTCCGATATAGAATCAAATGCAACAAATTCCTAACTATCATCTGAAGATGAAGCGGATTATATTCAAAGTGAAACATCTGACGCTGAAGATAGTGATGAAGAGTCGATCACCAATGATGAAAATGAAAGTGTCATCAATATGCCCAGGAAAAGGTGTAGGGTGCTAACTAGTTCAGATTCTGATGAAGAAACTGAAAATACGTTTCAACAGGTCGAAACAGCTGCTGATGGTACTGTGTGGACAAAAATTGACGAAGGTGGTATTCCTGGAAGGATACCATCTGCTTGTATTTTCAAGAGTGTGAAAGGGCCAACAGGCTACGCAAAAAGGAACATTGTGGCAGATAATCTTATCAGTCCATTCTCGTCGATAATAGATAACTATATTATCAAACATATAAGAAAGTGCACAGAAGAATGTCGCCGAATTTTGCGGAACGGTTGGACAATATCATTACCGGAAATACGTGCATTTATTGGGATTCTATATGCTCGTGGAAATGCTGCCAAAGTAGCTTACGAGGCAACAAATGTTAAATTGAGTTATTTATGGTCAGCGAAGTGGGGTCCCGAATCTTTTAGAAAAACTATGGCCAGAGAAAAGTTCAAGCAAATCCTATGATTTATTCATTTTGACAAAAGAACCGAATGCAGTAGGCGCCTACAATCAAATAAATTTGCCTTGCTTTCGGAAATATGGGTTAAGTTCATTGAAAACAGTCAATATGTACAGTTAATATTTACTAATAACCTGTTAAATAACTGTAAATAACATAAAAAATATTAAAAATTAATTTTAAACAAACTTCTTTACATATTTGTTATTTTTTCACAATGCAGTCATTTTGACTGTTTTTGAGCAATATAGGTATACAAGAAATCTCGGGCAATCTAGTGTTAATGATGCCTGGATGTTGTCTTTCAGACTTGTCTGAACGTCATCTTTTAGGCAACGAAAAACGGGTCATAAGACAACTTTTCGTCACCTTTCTGATGCCTTTACGCCATTATTGAAAGATATCTTTCCTGAAAAAAGGTTATCTTTTAGACGTATTTTAGATATCTGTGTGCTGTCTGGGAATAGTTTACTTAGGGGTCAACTTCTGAATCTCGTTATTCTAACAATTCTGAGAAATCGACAGGCATGGTCAATTACTGACGCGATTCATTTAAATTTGTGAATGATTTATAATATATCCCTTTTACATCTAACTCTGTAAGAAATAGAAAATATAATTCTAAACATTGTAGCATATTGCGTTCTAGTAGATGACCACGTGGTCAACTATTGATTGCAACCGCGGTCAATTATTCACCAGCATCCGATGTTATTATTCATCAACAGATGCACGTCAACAAAAATACAAAAGAGCAAAAAAAGTTTTAGAATATTCTTCCGAGAGTTGAAACTCCAGTTGTGAGATGGCCGATTTTGTTGTAGAAAGTGAAGGGAATGAAGAGATGAATGAAGAAAACGAACTATTAAACAACAATGAATGTCCTGCCTGGCTGTCTGTTGTTAGGAAAGATATCTTTCCTGAAAAAGGTTATCTTTTAGGCGTATTTTAGATATCTGTCTGCTGTCTGGGCAGCGAATAATTTTTCGTTAATACTTTGATTGCCAAAGTTGTCACCGGCATAAAAGTTCTCACGAAAAATTCGAAAAATACCCAGTCGGTGGCATTTATAATTTTGTAAATGCAATTGATATTAAATAGTGATGAGATTCTTTGCTCTCTTGCATTATTTTCATTTTGCAGAATTTAAGCGTATACTGTAGTACTTCAGGTTGCGATTTTAATATATTGGGTTGTCGGAAAGTAATTTCGTTTTTTCCCAACAGAGAATTTAATTGTATTTTTTTGCTTCATACTTAACCCTTCTTTGCATGATGGTGGAAATTTCGATCATAACATCGAATGCCCAAAAATTATATAAAAGAACAAGTTCACTTTAATCTAACTTTGCATAATGATGGAAATTTCCATCATATTGTTTTTTGCTAAATTTATACTATAAATATATACTAGGATTTTTTTAACCATTTTTCCTTTAATTTTGAACATGAATTACATCACCTTGATTTATTTCAGCAATAAAGAAAAAATCATGCAAAGAAGGGTTAACAATTCAATTTTTCGTTAATCGTCTGGTGTCAAATGTCTATAATGTGAATCTTTATAAAAGCATAAAGAAATTTATGTACGTTTTCTAAAGATCAAGTAGCTATAAAACGGGGTCAAAATTGTATAATTTAATCTTACGGAAAAAAATTGGAATATTTCAGTATTTTCTTGTTTAACCCTTCTTTGCATGATGGTGGAAATTTCGATCATAACATTGAATGCCCAAAAATTATATAAAAGAACAAGTTCACTTTGATCTAACTTTGCATGATGATGGAAATTTCCATCATATTGTTTTTTGCTAAATTTATACTATAAATATATACTGCGATTTTTTTAACCATTTTTTCCTTTAATTTTGAACATGAATTACATCACCTTGATTTATTTCACCAATAAGGAAAAAATGCAAAGAAGGGTTAAGCAACATAATCATTATATGTTTTGAGAGCTAATATAGCAAGGCTTGTGTGTGAAAAAGTCCGATTGATTCTACGCAGTGGTTTTTGATTGGTGGCCTTTTAAATATGGAGAGCAATAAGCAGCGTTTTCGTCATATTTTACTCTTTTACTATAGAAAAGGTAAAAATGCTGCTCAAGCCAGAAAGAAATTAGCCGATATGTATAGAGAAGATGTGTTGACAGTACGCCAGTGCTAGAACTGGTTTACAAAATTTCGATCCGACAATTTTGATGTCGAAGATGCACCACGTTTTGGAAGGCCGGTTGAAGCTGATAAAAACACGATAAAGGCATTAGTTGATGCAAACCGGCGAATAACAACACCTGAGACCGGTGAGAGGTTATGTTTATAAAATTCTACTGTTTATGACCACTTGAAAGGCCTGGGTTTAACCTCGAAGCTCGATATATGGGTTCCCCATGTTCTCATGGAGAGAAATTTGTGTCGTAGCGTTGACGCCTGTGATTCGCTTCTCAAACGTCATGAAAACGATCCATTTTTGAAGCGCATCATTACTGGCGACGAAAAATGGGTTGTATATAACAATGTCAAACGCAAGAGATCATGGAGCAAAAAAGATGAACCGGGTCAAAGCATTTCCAAAGCCGATATCCATCAAAAAAAGGTGATGCTGTCTGGTAGGATTGTAAAGAAATCGTTTTTTTGAGCTTTTACCGGATAACACAACAATTAATTCGGAAGTCTACTGTCATCGGCTGGACAAACTGAACGATGCACTTCAACAGAAAAGCCAGAATTAATCAACAAAAAAGGTGTAGGGTTCCGCCAAGATAATGCGGGACCTCATACAAGTTTGGTCACTCGCCAAAAGATTTTACAGCTCGAATGGGATACATTGCCACACCATATTCTCCAGATCTGGCAGCTTCGGATTATTATCTGTTCCGGTCACGCCAAAATTTTTTAGACCGTCAAACCTTTACTTCAAATTAGGAGGTCAAAAACCACCTCGATCAGTTTTTGCCAGCAAAGACCAAAATTTTATGAGCAATCATGCTACTACCAGAAAAAGCGCAAAAGGTATTGGACCAGAATGGCCAATATATAATTTAATAAAATATTTGTTTATTATACGAAAATTGTCTTTCATTTCCACAAAAAAAAACTAAATTACTTTCCGAACAACCCAATAGTAAAATACTTAGATACGCAACTCGGGAAAAAAGTCGCTCAGTATTAAAATCATGTTTATTGGATGTTGGCCGAAAATTCGACAACTTTGTAAATAATGTGCTGTACTAGTGTTTGAAATCACATGTGGTGTTGGACAAAAATCGCTGGATGGTCAAATCATTTCTATGTGATGCCGGCAGAAAATCCCTGACTGACGTGATAAGACGAGTTAAAAATTGCCAACCAATGATGTTACGGCTGCGTGGAGATGTTTGTCAAAAATTACTAACCAATGAAATCATCTGTGCGATTACAGACACTTTGAACCGATACCGGCTGAAAATTGCTGACCTATAGAATTACGTGCGCATCCTAATGTGAGCCAAATAACACTGACCTATGAAATTACATATATGTGATGTCGACAGATTTCCTACTGACCAATAAAACCAAGCGGACGTGAAACTTTTGCACAATATTTATAATACTTATATATAACAATATATATAAGTAGTAGCAAAGAATGGAAGAGGGTGATCAAAAATTGGTAAAAGTTTAAATTTCAACAAACAGAAAGGCTGAGCATGAATGAAAAGGACAAAAAGGTATATATATATATACATAAAGTCTCAAAGTTGGAGGCACATACCGAAATTTAGCAAAAAAAATTTTTGATTTCAAGAAGAATGTAATATTGTTGAACTCTGTAATAATAGAACTATGAAACAGAAGAATGCAATTATAATAATTTTGTTATGGAAGAAGAAAGTAACAATTTCTTGCATTATTAGATATAAATATATTCATGGCAATACAGTTAACTACTTATTTTCATGTAATGCCCAAAAGTTGGACACCCAGAATGCAATTATAATAAATAGCTATGGAAGAAGTAAGTAACAACTTCTTGTGTTATTAGATATAAATATATTTGAGGCAATACAGTAACTTATATTTTCATTGAAAAACATTATATTTTCATTGAAAAAATTAAAACTCATAAAACAGTTATACTCAAAAGTTAGACATCCACAAGAGATGTTTTAAAGTGATACGAAAGTGAAAATAGGATTTGAATAACTTATGTGATCACGATAAACCAGAAAAATCATGGGAAACTTGCTGAAAAATTTGTTTACAAGAACATGCACATTTAGAAAATACATTTTGGTATCAAAGAAAATTTAATATTTACTTTGACGATCACACAAAAGTAGAATGAAGAAATTACTATATATTCCTCACGCAGTGAATAAAATAACGCTTGAAGTATTCCAAAAGATTAGAAAAAATGGTTGCTACTGTCTATATTTTTGTTTCTATCAAATAAAAGGGGTGACGTATAAAATATTTCTCCTGCTAACATTATTAAGCTGTACGCATTAGTAGCAAAGAATGGAAGAGGCTAATCAAAAATTGATAAAAGTTTAAATCTTAGAAGACCAAAAGGCAGTGCATGAATGAAAATGACAAAAAGGTATATATATATACATAAAGTCTCAAAGCCTTTTTCATTTCAAAAAGCACTGATGCAAGGAATTGTGACACTTTCTTTTCCCATAACCATAAATCATTATTTCTTTTATCTCACATTACGGCCTTATTACATCATAGTCGAAATTATAAATTAAAACGATCACTTATTTCGCTTTCAATTTTTTTTATTTCTACTAACTACATACTTCTGTCAATAGTCACATAAATTGTTGTATGTACAGTAAATCAAATATATCTCAACACAGATAATTTAGACATTTTCAACTTTGATAATTTAAACAAAATTATTATCCATGATGTTTACTTATATTAATTGTAGTAGACTCTTTCGTGCAGTGAATTATACGGCAGATGATTATGGTTCTTTTGACAGGTCATATGTTTATGTCTAACTCACAGAATAGTAATGATCAAAAAATCTGTAAACATTGTCTCAATCTAACAGATCACGTATGAAAACAAACATTAAGTAGTGTTACAAAATCTAATTCGAATTTATGAAAGAAAGCAGAATCAAATAGACGTATGGCTAAAAGAAAGTCAGGAAGTGGTGCTCTTTTGGTTGACAAGTACTTCATTTTAAAACACTCTACATGTTTTGCATGCTACGCATAAATCTTCAGGAATTTGTTAAAGCGCTAGTGATTTCATCTGTCTCATAATCGTAATTACATAATCACGAATATAAGATAGGCCAAATTGTTACCACATTAACCCATTCGAGACCGATTCCACCACAAGGGGGGAATTGATTTTCGAGGCTATAAGACGGCTTGCACACTGTGTGTGCAATAACAGTAATGTGCAATTATCAGTTATTCTGAGTAAACTAGTCGTCGAAATAAGATTTTCCTTGAACTAATGAAATCTGCAAGGTACAAGAAAACTAAACTTGGCGTTGGTTTTACTGTGTACCAAAAATCTAAAAATTATTTGAAGCCTTTCTTACATGTAAAATACTATGAATTGCCGACAGTCCTACAAAGAAGGAAAATATAAACGTAATAATTACTCTTGTCCTGCTTGTGTCGGTAATCCTGGATTATGTTTGGGAGAATGTTTCAAGCGCTACCATCAACCAACTAATGTATAATTACTTTACGATCAGTGTACTATTTGCTAAAAGTGTATTTACAAATTATATTTTCTTTTCTATTACTAAGTTACATTACTTTGTTATCTGTAGACATTTTTCTAAAAATTTATTTCTTGTTTGTTATTTTTTTCATTATTCAACTTATCTTTTTTTAACTTTTTACTACTTTTTATACATTTTCTTTGTATTATATTCTGTTCTTTATTATTGAAAACAAAATAACGATTTTATATTATCTATTTTTTAAATAAATGTTCATAAATTTTTTAATGATGTATTTTCATTTTACCTTACATTGCACACATGGTGTTCAATCCGTTCCTCGCAATAAAAATTTTCCGAGGAGTGAGCTGCACACCTGGTGTGCAATGATCTTATTTATGTGAATTCACTTACGAATTGGGTGATTTCCATAGTAAACATATTTTTTTATTAAAAATCAACAATATAAAGAAAAAAAAAAAATTTCGCTTCTGGGGACCGTGTTTGAAAAAAATCGTCGTCTCGAATGCTCCTGGGGACCGTGTTCGAGAAAAATCGTGGTCTCGAATGGGTTAAGGTTCCAATTTTTTCGCCACGACGCACACGGTGCATCATCAATTTTGTCAAAATGAAATATCAAAATTTTTCGTCATGACGCACATGGTGCGTCATCAATTTTGCAGGAGTCAAATATTAAGATCAATTTTGACCAAATATTTTTCGTCATGACGCATCATGGTGCGTCATCAATTTTTTTGACGCATATGTCAAAAATTTTCGTCATGACGCATACGTGCGTCATCAATTTTGACGGAAATATTCAAAAATTTTTTTTGTCATGACGCATATGGTGCGTCATCAATTTTGATGGCGTGGAATATTAAGATTCCAAATTTTTCGTCATGACGCATACGTTGCGTCATCAATTTTGACGCAAGGAAATATTGAAATTTCTCAATTTTTGTCATGACGCACATGGTGCGTCATCAATTTTGTCAGAAGGAAATAATAACATTTTTCGTCATGACGCATACGGTGCGTCATCAATTTTGATGAAGGGGAATATTAAGATTCCAATTTGTTCGTCATGACGCATACGTTGCATCATCAATTTTGACGCAAGGAAATATTGAACTTTCTTAATTTTGCGTCATGACGCATGTGGTGCGTCATCAATTTTGTCGGAAGGAAATATCAAATTTTTTCGTCATGACGCACATGGTGCGTCATCAATTTTGATGGAATGGAATATTAAGATTCCAATTTTTTGGTCATGACGCATATGGTGCGTCATCAATTTTGACGCAAGGAAATATTGAACTTTCTCAATTTTGCATCATGACGCACACGGTGCGTCATCAATTTTGTCGGAAGGAAATAGTAAAATTTTTTGTCATGACGCATATGGTGCGTCATCAATTTTGATGGAGTGGAATATTAAGATTCCAAATTTTTCGTCATGACGCACACGGTGCGTCATTAATTTTGTCAAGGGGAAATATTCAAATTTTTTGTCATGACGCATATGGTGCGTCATCAATTTTGATGGCGTGGAATATTAAGATTCCAATTTTTTCGTCATGACGCATATGGTGCGTCATCAATTTTGACGCAAGGAAATATTGCACTTTCTCAATTTTGCATCATGACGGATGTGGTGTGTCATCAATTTTGTCAGCACACGCATATGGTGCGTCATCAATTTTGTGAGAATATTAAGATTCCAAATTTTTCGTCATGACGCATACGGTGTGTCATCAATTTTGACGCAAGGAAATATTGAAATTTCTCAATTTTTGTCATGACGCACACGGTGCGTCATCAATTTTGTCAAAATGAAATATCAAAATTTTTTGTCAAAATTTCATCATTTTGTCAATATTAAGATTCCAAATATGTCATGACGCATACGTGCGTCATCAATTTTGATACGCAAGGAAATATTGAAATCAACATGGTGCGTCATCAATTTTGTGAGAAGGCAATATCAAAATTTTTTGTCATGACGCACACGATGCGTCATTAATTTTGTCAAGAGCAAATAGTAAAATTTTTTGTCTTGACGCATATGGTGCGTCATCAATTTTGCTGGAGTGGAATATTAAGATTCCAAATTTTTCGTCATGACGCATACGGTGTGTCATTAATTCTGACACAAGGAAATATTGAACTTTCTCAATTTTGCGTCATGACGCATATGGTGCGTCATCAATTTTGTCAGAAGGGAATATCAAAATTTTTCGTCATGACGCACACGGTGTGTCATCAATTTCGATGCAATGGAATATTAGGATTTCAAATATTTCGTCATGACGCATACGTTGCGTCATCAATTTTGACGCAAGAAATATTGAAATTTCTCCATTTTTGTCATTACGCACACGGTGCGTCATCAATTTTGTGAGAAGGCAATATCAAAATTTTTTGTCATGACGCACACGGTGCGTCATTAATTTTGTCAACACGAAATATTAACATTTTTTGTCATGACGCATATGGTGCGTCATCAATTTTGACGCAAGGAAATATTGAAATTTCTCAATTTTTGTCATGACGCACACGGTGCGTCATTAATTTTGTCAGAAGAAAATATCAAAATTTTTCGTTATGACGCACACGGTGCGTCATCAATTTTGATGGATTGGAATATTAACCCATTCGAGACGGCTTGCACACCGTGTGTGCAATAACAGTAATGTGCAATTATCAGTTATTCTGAGTAAACTAGTCGTCGAAATAAGATTTTCCTTAATGATGTATTTTCATTTTACCTTACATTGCACACATGGTGTTCAATCCGTTCCTCGCAATAAAAATTTGCCGAGGAGCGAGCTGCACACCTGGTGTGCAATGATCTTATTTATGTGAATTCACTTACGAATTGGCTGATTTCCATAGTAAACATATTTTTTTTATTAAAAATCAACAATATAAAGAAAAAAAAAATTTGCCCCTAAGGACCGTGTTCGAAAAAAATTGTCGTCTCGAATGGGTTAACAAACCCTAAAGAAGCACCCATAGAACATGAAATACGTAAATATATTACGGAAATTAAACATGTAAAATCTATTGCAGCAAAATAAAATAAACAGAAATATATGGTAACTGTCGGAAAACCTATAGATGAACCAATATAAATATCTGACGTATTATTGTCTAGTAAAGAGAGTAAATATAAAGAATTCTGACGAATAATTGACAGTGGAGGAAACATAATACTCAATTGTAAACGTAAACCTTACATTCAATAACGTAAGGTAATTAACTTTCAAACACGCAACATATCAACACATTTGTTTAAATTCCCGGTATTACATAACGGTAGACAAAAATTAAATCTCTGCCTTGTTTATTTTTCAGCAAAACAACATACAGGCACGTTTCATCATTTGTCACCTGAATTGAAATCAATGTATACAACGAATTAGGTGGACACATCAGAAAATACTATATATAATATAAGATGAAATAAAGTGTTCATTACAAGAACGTTATAAGTAGAAAAAGCGGAGTTATACGTATAGAAATTTTTATTTTAAATATCGTTTACATATTGCTACGTAAAATATGCAAAGAATCATTATCTATTCGCGTTAGATTGCAAAGCATTACAATAAATTAGTTAAATTCTTGCGTACGATAACTATTTTTACCCAATGCATAATTAAATCCCGCATGTCATCGCGACTGGAAACTGTCAAATCACCATCTTAGCAAAATGTCGCTCAAGACTAACTACGCTGCCTCGCAAAGTATTCCAAATTCTTCATTCACGTCAGTCCATCAATCATTTAAATAAATGAAACTGAAGTGCACAGAGATTACTTGACCCACCAGACAAAAGCCCGATAGAAAAAGCGACATGTACCCTACAAGGTTGCCGAAGTCGGCCGAATGGATTCGGAAATCGCCGAAGTCGGCCGAATGGATTCGGGAGTCGCCGAAGTCGGCCGAATGGATTCGGGAATCACCGAAGTCGGTCGAATAGATTCGGGAATGGCCGAAGTCGGCCGAATGGATTCGGGAATCGCCGAAGTCGGCCGAATGGATTCGGGAGTCACCGAAGTCGGCCGAATGGATTCGGGAATCGCCGAAGTCGGCCGAATAGATTCGGGAGTCGCCGAAGTACGCCGAATAGATTCGGGAATCGCCGAAGTCGGCCGAATGGATTCGGGAGTCGCCGAAGTCGGCCGAATGGATTCGGCAATCGCCGAAGTCGGTCGAATGGATTCGGAAATCGCCGAAGTCGGCCGAATGGATTCGGGAGTCGCCGAAGTCGACCGAATGGATTCGGCAATCGCCGAAGTCGGCCGAATAGATTCGGGAGTCGCCGAAGTCGGCCGAATGGATTCGGGAGTCGCCGAAGTCGGCCGAATGGATCCGGAAATCGCCGAAGTCGGCCAAAGCCCACTAATCGGCGCAACGTTCAACGAGCAGAGTCAACGAAGATTGCCGAACACCCACGAATTCTCCCGAAGCATGCAACTAATTTCCATGCCGCAGTACAATGCAAAACACGAACGATCTATTTCACACGTTATGCACCGGGAAAATACCGTTTCCGCACGACGGCTCTTAGCTGACTGAAGCCAGTAGGCATCACATTGTTGCATTTGCGTGCCGCAAATTTCACCGGGACGTTTCTATAGCCTGTAATCTTCCCCTTCTATGCCATCTATTCTTCATCCTTCTCTATGCACTAGATTGCCCAAGGAAGTCATTTTGACTGCTTTTTAATTTCAATTAGAAAAAAAATTATGTATATAATGAAACAATTTCTTAGAATTTTCTGACTTTTTGTGGTGAATTTCGACGGTGGTTGGAATTATATTAATATTTTTTTTCTTTGAATTCGTAAGGGCGTTTTCTCAATATTTTTTATTAAAATTTTCTAAATATTGCTTTTTTCTGAATTTTTAAGGGCATTTCCATAATATTTCTTTTCTCTGAATTCTTGAGTGAATGTTCTTGAGATTTCTTTTCTTTGAAATTTTAAGACCTACTTCTCAATATATTTTTTTCTGAATTTTTAAGTTATCGATGAATTTCGACGGTCGTTCCGAATTACTTAATGTTTTTTTTTTTTTGTTAAACGCACGAGGGCGTTTGTGAAATTTTTGTCTGAGTTTTTAAGGGCGTCTTCTCAATACATTTTATTATAATTCTCTTAATATTGTTTTTCCCTGAATTTTTTAGGGTATTTTCTTGATATTTTTCTTCTCTGATTTTTTTGAGACGAGTTCCTTAATATATTTTTTTCAGAATTATTAAGAGTGACCGATAAATTCCAGTAACAGTTACAATTTACTTAATGTTTTTTTTTGGACGAATGCTGGACAGCGTTTCATGAAAGTAGGCGGTGGTGAGGGTTTTATTAATATTTTTTCCTCTGTGTTTTTAACACTAGATTGCCCAAGGAAGCCATTTTGACTGCTTTTTAATTTTAATTAGAAAAAAAATTATGTATATAATGAAACAATTTCTTAGAATTTTGAGACTTTTTGTACAACATATAAATGCGCTTATTAATAATTGTAGTTTCCTCCCTCCTCCTTCATTTCCGGTATATATAGTAGTAAGAAACGGTAGAAACGTAGTACTTTTATGAAAAAATGTTCTATATGAAAAATGTAGGTATTGAGAATACCTAGAAAATGCGTTCAAACTTTATAAATGTAAAATTAATATAAAGGTAAATGTGAAATAAATGTAAGCACTCAAATGTTTGTTTCTTATTTTTTATTTTTCTTGTTTTTTATATATAAATCATGATTAAACATGTCTCACTCAAAAATTAATGTCACACGAAGTACGTTTTATTTAAGTTATAATTTTACAAAATAGCTAAAAAATTACATATTTTTCAAATTCAAATAACAAAACGTATTTCATCATTTATTTCAGTTACAATCAATATATTTTGCAATGAAAATTCAGTCTGCTCAACTTTAGCATCTCCAATAGATCCAGTCTGCCTGAATTTTTAATTGCTTTCTCCACGGTTGACGAAGTTAAATCACTATTCCTACCATATTTTGGACGAAATTTTCTAACAGTGGCCGTCAGACTTTCATTAGTTTTTAAATATTGTTCAACAATGAAAACACGTTGTTCTATTGTGTAATGCTCTATTTTACTAACCCTAAGTTATCAGCTCTCAAATGGTTTTTTTAACACTAGATTGCCCGAGGAAGTCATTTTGACTGCTTTTTAATTTTAATTAGAAAAAAAATTATGTATATAATGACACAATTTCTTAGAATTTTGTCACTTTTTGTACAACATATAAATACGTTCATTAATAATTGTAATTTCCTCCCCCCTCCTTCATTTCCGGTATATATATGTGTTATACCTATATTGCCCAAAAGCAGTCGTTTTGACTGCTTGGGAAATTTAAAATAATCAAATGACTCTTATTATTGAATTGAGTAATTTCTTATATGACCAGTTCGGCTCTGCATTGAAATAACATTTTTCATTTTTTTCAATTACCGTTACATGATAACATACAAGTATATGTAATTCTTGATTCCGTAGGTTACGTGGAAGTTATTTTGACGCTAGCATCACAGCTTCGCCTCTTTCATAAAAAACTACATCGTGTAAATAGGCCCGTTGCTCAATAAACTAAAGTACTACTTGTTATTCGTATCTTTATGCAATGGTACTTGCTCTAACAAGTTGTTTAATTGATGAATCACATGAAAGAAATGTCGAATAGAAGTGAGTTATTGAAAAAGTTAACGAATATAAGTGAAGAGTGCTCCGATATAGAAACAGATGCAATAAATTCTGAACTATCATCCGAAGATGAAACGGTTCATATTCAAAGTTAAACATCTCAAACTGAAGATAGCGATGAAGAGTTGATCACCAATGATGAAAATGAAAGTGTCCTCAATATGCCCAGGAAAAGGTGTAGGGTGCTAAGTAGTTTAGACTGACGAAGAAACTGAAAACACCTTTCAGGAGACCGAAACAGCTGTCGATGGTACAGTGTGGTCAAAATTTGACGAATGTATTCCTGGAAGGTTACCATCTACTTATATTTTCAAGGGTGTTAAGGGGCCAACAGACTACACAAAAAGGAAGATTATGGCAGATAATCTTATCACTGCATTCTCGTTGATAATAGATAACCATCCCAGACAGCACATATTACTAAAAGATGTGCATATGACGACTTTTGAAAGATGTCTTTTCGGTATAATCTAATGATGCCTTATGGACATCTAAAAGATGCCAAAATATTAAAGATGTTTTTTGTGCTAAACACTAGTTGGCGCCACCATTGTGAATTACTATCGTGAAAATTAGTTCGGTGTGGTTCGGTGAAACAAAAATAATTGAACGGTAACAAAATAATTTAAAGAATAGTATTCGATTTGCATAAATTACATTGATTTTATAGTAGGATGAAGAAAATAAATAAATTAGAAAAACGAGGTTATTTAGATTCAATTCTGTATACCTAAAGTCCGGTTAACCTTACTTTTTCTATTTTTCTAGTTTACATTTTTATTTTTATTTTTTCGAAATATTTTAAGATGCATGTAAATAAATAATGCGAGCTTCCTTTTTGAATGTGATTGATGATATTTTCAGTATTATAGCATTTTGTAGTGTTAATTTATGCCGAAGGTCGAATAAGTTCGGACAAGATGCCAAAACGAAAAGATTTCCGGCATTTGGGACAAAGGCAAAAAAAGTCGTCGTCCAAAAGCGTTGTCTTGTATTTATCCTATCTATTTACAGATGAAACTTATAATATTTATTATTGTAAACGAACAATATCCATAATAAAAAATAAAAATGGAACACAAATAAATATCCTTGCGATAATTTTAATATAAAACATGAAAGAGTATTTAGGCATGCCCAGGAAAAAATAATTTTGGCTGATAATATCTTTATATTATATGAGCCGTTTATTTTGAACGTGACCTAAGTCCATTTTTCAAACATTTCTTTTTGGTTGCTGTAATAACGTTTATAATTTTAGATTAGTTGTCATAAAAACAGTTAACAAAAAAAAATTCACAATTCGACTTAGGCCACCTTCAAAATAAACGGCTCATATAATATAAGATATATCAGCCAAAATTATTTTTTTTCGGGCATGCCTAAATGTTGTTCTTCGACTGTGTCTAAACGCCGTCTTTTAATGATGCCTGGATGTTGTCTTTCAGACTTGTCTGAACGTCATCTTTTAGGCAACGAAAAACGGGTCATAAGACAACTTTTCGTCATCTTTCTGATGCCTTTACGTCATTATTCAAAGATATCTTTCCTGAAAAAAGGTTATCTTTTAGACGTATTTTAGATATCTGTGTGCTGTCTGGGAATAGTTTACTTAGGGGTCAACTTCTGAATCTCTTTATTCTAACAATTCTGAGAAATTGACAGGCATGGTCAATTACTGACGTGATTCATTTAAATTTGTGAATGATTTATAATATATCACTTTTACATCTAACTCTGTAAAAAATACAAAATATAATTCTGAACATTGTAGCATATTGCGCTCTAGTAGATGACCACGTGGTCAAATATTGATTGCAACCGCGGTCAATTATTCACCAGCATCCTATGTTATTATTCATCAACAGATGCACGTCAACAAAAATACAAAAAAGCTAAAAAAAGTCTTAGAATATTCTTCCGAGAGTTGAAACTCCAGTTGTGAGATCGCCGATTTTATTGTAGAAAGTGAAGGGAATGAAGAGATTAATGAAGAAAACGAACTATTAAACAACAATGAATATCCTGCCTGGCTGCCTGTTGAAAAAGTCGTGAATGAGCACATAATATTTTTATATGAAGGACAATGTTTTCCTGGAAAATTCTTCAGGTGAGCAAAAATAAAGCAACTATTTCATCCATGGAAATGTTGGGGCGGTTATGGAAGTGGCCAGATAAGCCTGATGTGATGGATTGCGAATGGAAAGCTGTACTTTCCCATATCAATGAACGCAGGAAATCAAGTAGAACTCATAACGTTTACTCTGTTCCCGAATTGGACTTTATATGGAATTTATTTGTTTTATTTCTTCTTGTATTCTTTAATCATTTGTTCGAGTAATTTGTCTGTATAATTTGTACTGATACTTATTAAAACCAAGCGATAATAAAATAATTCCCAATATTAGTATTTCAACCCTCTTTACAGTGGTCAACTACTGAGGAACTGAGGGTCAATTACTGGTTTTTTCATTTTTTAGAGTGGTCAACTTCTGAAGCATTTACCGAATTTTTAAATACATTTTTAAAATTTGTATAATTTATTTTTTTTTTAAAGTGGTCGTGTTACGTGATCTAGAAGGCTTAAAGAATGTCTCGAAGCATCGAGTCTTGCCATTTAATGACAGATCAAGCGGTTACCATTGTTTTCGTGGAAAATTTATCTTAGCTGGTCAACTACTGGTCCTTTACCTTAGTGTTCCACCAAGATAATGCGAGACCTCATACAAGTTTGGTCACTCGCCAAAAGATTTTACAGCTTGAATGGGATACATTGCCACACCCACCATATTCTCCAGATCTGGCACCTTCGGATTATTATTTGTTCCGGTCACTACATTTTTTAGACGGTAAAACCTTCACTTCAAATGAGGAGGTCAAAAACCATCTCGATCAGTTTTTTGCTAGCAAAGACCAAAAATTTTATGAGCATGGAATCATGCTACTACCAGAAATATGGCAAAAGGTATTGGACCAGAATGGCCAATATATAATTTAATAAAATATTTGTTCATTATACATACTACCAGGTTGTTCAATAAGTTTTGTTTTGTTTTGTTGAGGGCGTTGCTACTAGTCCAAATTTGTTTTTGTTTTGTTGGTTCACTCTTCTTATCAATCAATTCATTCTTTGTTTACAAGCCATTTAGTGTCGCCGTGTCACAGTATTTTCGACAATGGAAAAAATTGAATATCGTGCAGTGATAAAATTCTTATTTTTCGAAGGTGTAGCACCAAAAGAAATTCACGAACGAATGTTAAGAGTGTATAATGAACGTTCACCTTCAATTAGAACAGTAGAAAGATGGGTTGCTGAATTTAAACGTGGTCATACAAGCCTTGAAGACGATCCACGTGAAGGACGTCCAAAATCCGCATCAACACCAGAAATCGTAGCCAAAGTACAGGATATGGTTTTGGAAGATCGTCGATTGACTGAGAGGGATTTAGTAGAGGCTCTACACATCTCATTAGGCAGTGTGAGTCATATTTTAAATGAAATTTTGAGTTTTAAAAAGCTGTGTGCACAATGGGTGCCGCGTTCGCTAACAATTGAACAAAAACACATTCGAATGCAACTTTCTCAACAACATTTGGAGCGTTTTAAAAAGGATAAAGTGGATTTTGTGCGTCGATTCATCACTATTGATGAGACTTGGGTCTATCACCATGATCCTAAATCAAAACAAGAGGCTAAAGAGTGGTGTGAACCTGGTTGTTCGGCTTCGAAACGAGTTCGTGTCCAGAAATCGGCCAAGAAGGTTCTGGCATCAGTTTTTTCGGATGCGAAAGGAATTTTATTTGTGGATTACTTGCAAACTGGTAAAACAATTAATTCTGAATATTATTGCAACCTTTTGGACCAGTTGAAGGAAAAAATTCGTGAAAAAAGGCCCGGTTTGCAGAAGAAAAAAATCCTTTTTCATCAGGACAACGCACCGTGTCACAAGAGCATTTTGACAATGGCTAAAATCCATGAATTAAAGTTCGAATTGTTGGAGCATCCGCCGTATTCACCAGTTTTGGCCCCCAGCGACTTCCATTTGTTTCCAGAACTCAAAAAATGTATGCGTGGCAAGCGTTTTTCGTCAAATGAAGAGGTCATAACGGCGGTGACTCACTTCAGGGATGGGATCCATAGATTGGAGGATCGTTGGAGCAAGTGCATTAATGTTCAGGGAGATTATACTGAATAATAAAGTGTATTTTGAACCATAACATTGTGTTTTTCTTATCGAACGACAAAACTTATTGAACAACCTGGTATAAGACAGTGCACAGAAGAATGTCGCCGAATTTTGCGGAACGATTGGACAATATCATTACCGGAAATACGTGCATTTATTGGGATTTTATATGCTCGTGGAGCTTACGAGGCAAACAATTTAAAATTGAGTTATTTATGGTCAGCAAAGCGGAGTCCCGAATTTTTTCGAAAAACTATGGCCAGAGAAAAGTTCAAGCAAATCCTACGATTTATTCGTTTTGACAAAAGAACCGAAAAAAGTAGGCGCCTACAAAACAAATAAATTTGCCTTGGTTTCGGAAATATGGGATAAGTTGGTTGAAAACAGTTAATACTTACTAATAACCTGTTATATAACAGTAAATAATATAAAAAAATATTAAAAATTAATTTTAAATAAATTTCCTTACACATTAGTTATTCTGTCACAATGCAGTCATTTTGACTGGTTTTGGGCAATATAGGTACAGTAAAGCCTGTTTTTGTGCGCTGGATAGGGACCGCATAAAAGAAATCGTACAAAAAAATATTCGAAAATTTTATAAATTCTTACATATAATAAACAATTTTGTGCGATATAGTACCTAAAATTTTTTTATGCGGTGGATAGGGACCGCATAAAAAAAGTCGGACTTAAAAAATACATCAATGATTTATGAAATAGATGAGAGAATGCTTTCAATTAAATTAAATAATTAAATTAGACCTAAAGAAATTGTAAAAATATTTAATTCTTCATTGTACATATACATGGAGAAGTTTTCACATTATATATTAAATAGTTTGCTGCTACTCGTCGTAATCCAAAACGCGCATCTTCTTGTGATGGATTGGTTGAAAATCGCTTTCGTCGCTTGAAGATAGAATTTCAATTGATTTGTTTTTTGTTACCATAAACTCAGTGATCAGTTTTTGTAACGATGGGCGACTGGTCAATTGCTAGTAAACGTCACGATAGTGAGACATGCATGATCTCAGCTCTTTTTGGAATTTTAAGCGTCTTTCCGCATTGGTATCTATTTTAAGAAAATGCGTTTCCAATTTTTTCGAGATTTGGATCCCTGCATATATTTTATCTGCTGTAATAGATTCCGGTTCTTCTTGTCCATTTTCATAATCTATCAAACTATTGATAATGTCACTATCATCGACAGTTTGGTCCTCAACCATCTCGTCCAGGTCATTATCGCCAAAAGAATGAAAGCCTTCTCCGCCGATGTTATGTGCGAGCGCACTAATTTCAGATAATGACGTTGACGCGTTTTCGGTAACGTTTCGATTAATTACACATTCATATATTTCGTCCACAACATGTATATGTACATTGATAGGAAACATTAAACTGGTGCTAACGCCGCTTAGATTCATATACCGCATAAAAAAAAATCGGACAAAAAAGGACCGCACAACAATAAAATCGCACAAAATCAATCGCACAAAAAAGGACCGCACGAAAACAGGTTTTACTGTATGTACTAAGTTTCAGTCTTTCTAGTGTTATGTAAACAAGTCATGCAAGCCGCCTTTTGACTGTTGCGTAATTCTTGCGTGAAAAAGATTTGTTTAGTTTAGTTTAGCTTTTATGTAATACTGTCATTTATGCTCGCGTGCTTTGGGGATGAAGTACTTTTGATCTGGGTTTTGTTGGTTTAAGCCAACCTGCGTGACGTTTGATGGTTTTGTGGAAAAATTGGTTGTTGCTTCGGTTTACGTATGTTATCGAGAAAATTGTTTTTTTTAGTAATGTCGAGGTATACAATGTTTACGTCATTTTTGAGGGAAAGTTTTCATCGATGATTCCTGCAGTGAAAAGTAGTGTCGAAACACATGAAGATGTCAGAACGTTTTTTAACTTGTCAAAAATGAAAATGGAATATCTGGATTATTGTAACATTTGAAACAATGAATAGTAAACATACAGAAATGTTCGTTTGGTAAATTGCAATATTGATGTCATCTCATAAAATAATGGTATTGTACAGGAAAACACATTTTAAGGAACATTTTAGCTCAAATACATATTTTTTCGGATGTGATTACTATATACAGCAAGATTTAATTGTTATATACCATGAGATACTTTAATAACGAGTGTACACATAACTTATTTTATCTTACCAATTTTTCATGACAAAACAAAATTTCGGTAAAAAAACTTGATAAATTATAGAAATTCATTACTTTCAGTATGCAATTATATAAAATACGATAATATGGTACTATGTGCAAATTGTAATTACCTGATTACATGAAATAATTATACTTCACATTCTTGTGAACAAGCGTCATGATAATTGCTTACAATTCTTCACCCTTACATATAATTTACTCAGAACCTGTTAGCGGCACAGTGAAAATGCATAAAAGAACCACGACTAAAAATAGTTTGCATCATTATGGAATTATAAATTTAGTAAAAAGAAAGATTTTTTTACACGTAATAACGCCTCGGCAGATTCTACGCGAAAAGGTATTAGTATAATTAAAGTATTATTAAAATAACAAGATCCACTCTGTCACTGAATTATTTTAATTTATAAGCCGTAAACATTGCGCGAATAAAATTGAAGAGCTAAATAAACAGTTAATGAACACGTAACACTATTATTCTATGAAATATTTTAGTTTTTTGAAGTAACGCTTTAAGGTAATATAATATATCACTGGTATAACAATAAGTATTACCATTTTGATTTGAATATCATAGTTTTTGTTTTCGTATCAAATTTCTTTGGATAATGCAAGGTTGTCCCAATGTTTAAAACAAATATTTATACAGCAATTTTTAGATGACTTATAACAAAACAGGTTGTGTGGGTTTTTTTCTTCTTTTAAGAAGATGAGGAATTCATGTGAATTCACTAGAATTGTTGAGCACAAATGTACATTTGTTTTCTACTTCTGCAGACGAGCTAACGTAGAACTAATTATTATGCAACATAAGTGGCCTGATAAAGCAGTTTTAAACGTCAAGGTAAACAGGTTCATGAATCTACATAGCAAAAAGGTAGTAATGGGAAATAGAACAACTTTGTGATCGTATTTTTGTGGACCAATCCTCTGCCAGAACAAAGGTTAATGAAAGAAGCCACTGAATTGTATCGCTTTATCTTCCAAATGTTATTCACTTTTGTCAACCTGTGCATGCAGCTAAGTTTTTGCATGCGACTTTGCTGGCACTGATTTGCATGCACGCAGTAGCAAATGAAATGCTTTGAATGATTATAGCTTTGCCTGAAAATGTTCGTGCTTTCTTTACAGTGGAATAAATCATTGTATTAGGTGTACAAATGAATAATCCAAATTATTTTGAGCGGTTATGAAATGAATTTTAAATTGAATAGATTTTCCCACTCTTTCGTGGTTATGCAGTGTTGACATATAGCTATTAAAAATAACAAATAGTTTTACAAAAAGTTCAACATAACCTTTAATATTATTCAGTTCAGTAGAGTCAAAAATGGCAACAGATAAAGTGCATATTCGACATTGCATTCTTTACGAATTCTAAAAAGGAAAAAATGCTGCAAGAGCATGCGAATCGATTTGTTCCTTCCTCGGCGAAGGTGTTGTATCATACGATGTGTGCGCATTTTGGTTTAAGAGGTTTAAAAGCGGTAATTTCAGTCTAATCGACAAACAACGCCCTGGAGGCCCTCGGAAGTGCGATAACGATGATTTGTTCGAACTGCTCGCTGAGAATTCGGCACAAACGCAAAAGGAGCTTGCAGAACAGTTGGGAGTAACGCAGCAAACGATTTCCAAACGCCTACATGAGATGGGAAAGATCCGGAAAGAAGGAAAATGGGTTCCGCATGAACTCTTACCAAGGTTTTGGTAAAATTACGATGCGGCCTTTTTTGGAGTTTGCGTAAGGAACAGCTTTGAATGTAGAGCATTTGATGAAGTAATCAAACTTGGCCAAGTGCGGCAAAGCATTTTATCATCTATTAGGGCAAACTTTTGGTAAAATTACGATCCGGCATTTTGGAGTTTGTTTCAGGAATAGATTCGAATGTAGAGATCATTTGATCAAGTGAACAAACTTTACCAAGTGCGGAATCACATCTTATCATCTATTAGGGCAAACTTTTGGTAAAATTACGATCCGGCATTTTGGAGTTTGCTTCAGGAATAGATTCGAATGTAGAGCATTTGATCAAGTGAACAAGCTTGACCAAGTGCGGAATCGCATCTTATCATCTATTAGGGCAAACTTTTGGTAAAATTACGATGCGGCGTTTTGGAGTTTGTATAAGGAACGGTTCTGAATGTAGACCATTTGATCACGTGAACAAACTTGGCCAAGTGCGGAATCGCATCTTATCATCTATTAGGGCAAGGTTTTGGTAAAATTACGATGCGGCGTTTTGGAGTTTGTATAAGGAACGGTTCTGAATATAGACCATTTGATCACGTGAACAAACTTGGCCAAGTGCGGAATCGCATCTTATCATCTATTAGGGCAAACTTTTGGTAAAATTACGATCCGGCATTTTGGAGTTTGCTTCAGGAATAGATTCGAATGTAGAGCATTTGATCAAGTGAACAAACTTGACCAAGTGCGGAATCACATCTTATCATCTATTAGGGCAAACTTTTGGTAAAATTACGATGCGGCGTTTTGGAGTTTGTATAAGGAACGGTTCTGAATGTAGACCATTTGATCACGTGAACAAACTTGGCCAAGTGCGGAATTGCATCTTATCATCTATTAGAGCAAACTTTTGGTAAAATTACGATGCGGCGTTTTGGAGTTTGTATAAGAAACGGTTCTAAATGTAGAACATTTGATCACGTGAACAAACTTGGCCAAGTGCGGAATCGCATCTTATCATCTATTAGGGCAAGGTTTTGGTAAAATTACGATGCAGCATTTTGGAGTTTGCGTAAGGAACAGCTTTGAATGCAGAGCATTTGATCAAGTGAACAAACTTGACCAAGTGCGGAATCACATCTTATCATCTATTAGGGCAAGGTTTTGGTAAAATTACGATGCGGCGTTTTGGAGTTTGTATAAGGAACGGTTCTGAATGTAGACCATTTGATCACGTAAACAAACTTGGCCAAGTGCGGAATCGCATCTTATCATCTATTAGGGCAAACTTTTGGTAAAATTACGATGCGGCGTTTTGGAGTTTGTATAAGGAACGGATCTGAATGTAGACCATTTGATCACGTGAACAAACTTGGCCAAGTGCGGAATCGCATCTTATCATCTATTAGGGCAAACTTTTGGTAAAATTACGATGCGGCGTTTTGGAGTTTGTATAAGGAACGGTTCTGAATGTAGACCATTTGATCACGTGAACAAACTTGGCCAAGTGCGGAATCGCATCTTATCATCTATTAGGGCAAGGTTTTGGTAAAATTACGATGCAGCATTTTGGAGTTTGCTTCAGGAACAGTTTCGAAGGTAGAGCATTTGATGAAGTAATCAAACAGCAAAAGCAACAAAAATCAACGAGTGGCAGCGTGTCTTTCTCTCCTCAATAAGCAGCGTCCAAAGTCTTTCTTGCGGAAAATCGTTACGAGCGATGAGAAATGGATACTCTATGACAATCCGAAACGTAGAAAGTCATGGGTAAATCCTGGCGAACCATCAACATCGGTCGCAAAACCAAATCGCTTCTGAAAAAAGGTTCTTCTCTGCATTTGGTGGGATATCAAGGGCGTACTTTATTATGAGTTGTAGGAACCGGGTGAAATAGTTACTGCGGACTGCTACCAACGCCAATTAATCTGCTTAAGTCAGGAATTGGAAGGAAAACGCCCGTATACCGGCAAAGGAGAACGTCCAGTGAAGTGATTGCATGACAACGCTAGGCCACACATTGCTTCCAATACAAAAGACATCATAATGAGCCTTGGTTGGGACGTCTTGCAGCACCCGGCGTATTCACCAGACCTTGCTCCAACCGATTACCACTTGTTTCGGTCGATGCAAAACGCCGCGTCCAATATGCACTTCCAATCAATCGATGAGATCCGAAAATGGCTTGACGATTTTATCCTATCCAAAGACGTAACATTTTTTCGAGATGGAATTCATCAGCTGCCTGAAAGATGGCTTAAAGTCATAGAAAGCAACGGCGAGTACTTTGATTAAAAAGTTTCATTTACTTTGTTTTAAAATAAACCTTGAATTTAGCTGAAAAAAAATGGATTATTCATTTGTATACCTAATATAAACACTTGTTTTATTCCATATAGAATTATAAAGTACAACTAATTTCCAAGTAACGTAGGAAAAAATTAAGTAACGGCTGCTTGTATCTAACGCAATGATATTAACTCGTTCGCTAGCAGGCCTTGAGAAGAAATTCTGGCTTCAGAGACGATGATGTTTTTTCTTCTAATATGACTTCAGTTGACATTGACTTTGGGTGTATATATTTATAACATTCCAATTATATAAAAAATAAGCATTTTTTCATAGGATGCATATATGCGACGCTGGACCAGGGATGAGAAACTTATTTTATACGCATTTCATATATGCACATATGCGACGTATTTGTAAAAAAGAAATTAACTGGATAGGAAAGGAACAGAAAACTAAAAACATTTTTTAAAACGGAATACAAGTTATTTATTTATTTTTTTCATGAAAAATTTGGAAACATTCATTTACGCATAGCCCAATAGGTATTCCCTTATTCGTCTGACAAATTGCGCAGGTATAGAAAGTTTCTCTGCGCAGATTCTTCATACTACATACCCGACATCTTATTCGTTTATCCATTTTTTTTTAGGCAAATGTTTTGTATTCGAGGTATTGTTGTATGGAAACACAGTTATTTTGCTTATGCAACTTCATTTTTTAGCAAAATCATTTCTAAAATCTCTGTAATTCATTTTAACTGAACGAACTTTCTTGTATACCTAATATGCATTCCAAATTTTAATGTCCATTATATGAAAAAAGAGTTTTATATACAAACGTAACGACTTCCTAGGGGAAGAATAATAAGCGATCATTTGCTCTCTTCTGTCGATGCCCGACATATTGTTATTATAATCTGCAGAAGGTTTATTTACTAAATTTCGATTTTTAGACTTTACTTCTTTGAATGATGCATTATGTTTCGAAAATATTGTCAAAACTTCTCGTGTATCTTTCCATTTCTGCACTAAAATATTACTATTCCTAGCAAAAATAGGTTCTCCTTTTTTTAACTTTTTATCAATTACAAATTTGGGATGCCTTTGCGGTTTTTACGAAGTGTTCCCACAACGTGTGTCTTGTCTGCATAAAGCGAAGCAGCTAATTCTACACTATTATAATAGATTATAATAATTTAGAATGCTATCATTTTCACTGAGGATTCGCTGCTTCTCACTAGGTTAAAAATGTAAAAATCTCCAGACCAACACCAATCTAAATCTATTTGATTGTTCTATAGCCCAATAAATCTATTTCTGCAAAAAATTCATGCAGCATGTTATCATAAACTGAGAAAATATCCATGTCGCATATACCAGGTTGCTCAATAAGTTTTGTCGTTCGATAAGAAAAACACAATGTTATGGTTCAAAATACACTTTATTATTCAGTATAATCTCCCTGAACATTAATGCACTTGCTCCAACGATCCTCCAATCTGTGGATCCCATCCCTGAAGTGAGATTCCGGAAGGTCTGCAAAATACGCTTCAACAGCCGTTATGACCTCTTCATTTGACGAAAAACGCTTGCCACGCATACATTTTTTGAGTTCTGGAAACAAATGGAAGTCGCTGGGGGTGAAATCTGGTGAATACGGCGGATGCTCCAACAATTCGAACTTTAATTCATGGAATTTAGGCATTGTCAAAATGCTCTTGTGACACGGTGCGTTGTCCTGATGAAAAAGGATTTTTTTCTTCTGCAAACCGGGTCTTTTTTCACGAATTTTTTCCTTCAACTGGTCCAAAAGGTTGCAATAATATTCAGAATTAATTGTTTTACCAGTTTGCAAGTAATCCGCAAATAAAATTCCTTTCGCATCCCAAAAAACTGATGCCAGAACCTTCTTGGCCGATTTCTGGACACGAACTCGTTTCGAACCGAACAACCAGGTTCACACCACTCTTTAGCCTCTTGTTTTGATTTAGGATCATGGTGATAGACCCAAGTCTCATCCATAGTGATGAATCGACGCACAAAATCCACTTTATCCTTTTTAAAACGCTCCAAATGTTGTTGAGAAAGTCGCATTCGAATGTGTCTTCGTTCAATTGTTAGCGAATGCGGCACCCATTGTGCACACAGCTTTTTAAAACTCAAAATTTCATTTAAAATATGACTCACACTGCCTAATGAGATGTGTAGAGCCTCTACTAAATCCCTCTCAGTCAATCGACGATCTTCCAAAACCATATCCTGTACTTTGGCTACGATTTCTGGTGTTGATGCGGTTTTTCGACGTCCTTCACGTGGATCGTCTTCAAGGCTTGTACGACCACGTTTAAATTCAGCAACCCATCTTTCTACTGTTCTAATTGAAGGTGAACGTTCATTATACACTCTTAACGTTCGTTCGTGAATTTCTTTTGGTGCTACACCTTCCAAAAATAAGAATTTTATCACTGCACGATATTCAATTTTTTCCATTGTCGAAAATACTGTGACACGGCGACACTAAATGGCTGGTAAACAAAGAATGAATTGACTGATTGAAATGAACCTTCACATACGTTGATAAGAAGAGTGAACCAACAAAACAAAAACAAATTTGGACTAGTAGCAACGCCCTCAACAAAACAAAACAAAACTTATTGAACAACCTGGTATGCGACGTCGGAGTCAGAAACAAGAACTGAAACGTCGCATATATGCGACGCTGCTAGCGAACGCGTTAACTAATATAACATTATAAAATGGATCAACTTTCAGCGGAAAATTCCAACGTAATGGTGTTCTTATAGAAACTTCGTCCACTGTATACTATGGGTACCAGGATCGTCTATAGTTGAGACCCATGTATCTCAATCCCAGAGCAATCGTTACGTCCAATGGCAGAAAACAGAAAAAATATCAACTTTGCTCTCTGCTCAGCCTTCATATAGAAACTATTTTTGGACCGCGCACACCAGGGCACCTCTGTCATCGTTTAACATGACCGTCGCACTTTGAACAGACCGGAAGGTCGAAGAAACGTGGGCAGCTGCCGTAAGAAAAGCGCATAAATCCGTGGCCACTCTAGTCTTGACACTTATTGTCGACCAACTGACTTTTGATCCCCCTCAAATACGCTCGTAGAATAGTTGCACAAAGTGTACAGTCAGTGCAGAAAGCATGTGTGGACCAGGCGGTTTCAAAAGACGACTGTGTTAAACAATGAGTTGCCACATACTTCTCGAAATCTCTGTGACAAATGCAGTGCGAAGCAAGATGCGTCACAAATCAATAATAACTAAGGTAAAGGTCCAGTAGTTGACCATTTTTTACAAAATGTAAAAAAATAAGCTATTTGTAGGTTATGCATTTTAACTGAAGATGGCACCAAATGCCACAATACATTTCAGTTTAATTTTCAAACAATTGTATGTGAAGTGACATATGTTCATGAGAAACCAACGTCTCAATTCATTAAGGTAAGTAATATCCCGTTATATTACTATTTCCTTAACGTATCTGTTAAGAATGGCTGTACGGTTCAGATGAAAAAATGTATACATTAAGAACACTTCTCAAATGAATAATTTACTGTTTAGGTCCTCGCAGCGTCTTATAAGTGATAAATGCATTTTTTGTTATTGTAATCTCAAGAACCAACCCAGACAGCACATATTACTAAAAGATGTCCATATGACGACTTTTGAAAGATGTCTTTTCGGTATAATCTAATGATGCCTTATGAACATCTAAAAGATGCCAAAATATTAAAGATGTTTTTTGTGCTAAACACTAGTTGGCGCCACCATTGTGAATTACTATCGTGAAAATTAGTTCGGTGTGGTTCGGTGAAACAAAAATAATTGAACGGTAACAGAATAATTTAAAGAATAGTATTCGATTGGCATAAATTACATTGATTTTATAGTAGGATGAAAAAAATAAATAAATTAGAAAAACGAGGTTATTTAGATTCAATTCTGTATACCTAAAGTCCAGTTAACCTTACTTTTTCTATTTTTCTAGTTTACATTTTTATTTTTATTTTTTTCTAAATATTTTAAGGTGCATGTAAATAAATAATGCGAGCTTCTTTTTTGAATGTGATTGATGCTATTTTCAGTATTATAACATTTTGTAGTGTTAATTTATGCCGAAGGTCGAATAAGTTCGGACAAGATGCCAAAACAAAAAGATTTCCGGCATTTGGGACAAAGGCAAAAAAATCGTCGTCTAAAAGCGTCGTCTTGTATTTATCCTATCTATTTACAGATGAAACTTATAATATTTATTATTGTAAACGAACAATATCCATAATAAAAAATAAAAATGGAACACAAATAAATATCCTTGCGATAATTTTAATATAAAACATGAAAGAGTATTTAGGCATGCCCAAGAAAAAATAATTTTGGCTGATATATCTTTATATTATATGAGCCGTTTATTTTGAAAGTGACCTAAGTCCATTTTTCAAATATTTCTTTTTGGTTGCTGTAATAACGTTTATAAATTTAGATTAGTTGTCATAGAAACAGTTAACAAAAAAAAAATCACAATTCGACTTAGGCCACCTTCAAAATAAACGGCTCATATAATATAAGATATATCAGCCAAAATTATTTTTTTTCGGGCATGCCTAAATGTTGTCCTTCGACTGTGTCTAAACGCCGTCTTTTAACACTAGATTGCCCAAGGCAGTCATTTTGACTGTTTTTTAATTTTAATTAGAAAAACAATTATGAAATTGATGACACAATTTTTTAGAATTTGGTGACTTTTTCTATAACATATAAATGGGTTTATGAATAATTGTAGTTACTTCCGCCCTCCTTTACTTCCGTATATATATATGTCTTATACCTATATTGCCCAGAAGCAGTCATTTTGACTGCTTGGTAAATTTTAAATAATCAAAAGACTTTTATTTATTGAATTGAGTAAATTTCTTATATGACCTGTCCAGCTTTGTATTGAAATAACATTTTTTTTTCGATTACGGTAACATACCGATGCATGATAAATTGTCGATTTGGGCGTATACTTGATAAGTGTCAGTTGCTCAATAAGCTAAAGTAGTACTAGTTATTCGAATCTTTATAAAGTATTGTTCTAACAAGTTGTTTATTTTATTTCTTTTGCGCCCTAACTTTATGAAAAAAATGTCGAACAGAAATGAGTTCTTGGAAAAGCTAACGAACATAAGTGAAGAGTGCTCCGATATAGAATCAAATGCAACAAATTCTGAACTATCATCTGAAGATGAAGCGGATTATATTCAAAGTGAAACATCTGACGCTGAAGATAGTGATGAAGAGTCGATCACCAATGATGAAAATGAAAGTGTCATCAATATGCCCAGGAAAAAGTGTAGGGTGCTAACTAGTTCAGATTCTGATGAAGAAACTGAAAATACGTTTCAGGAGGTCGAAACAGCTGCTGATGGTACTGTGTGGACAAAAATTGACGAAGGTGGTATTCCTGGAAGGATACCATCTGCTTGTATTTTCAAAAGTGTGAACGGGCCAACAGGCTACGCAAAAAGGAACATTGTGGCAGATAATCTTATCAGTGCATTATCGTCGATAATAGATAACTATATTATCAAACATATAAGAAAGTGCACAGAAGAATGTCGCCGAATTTTGCGGAACGGTTGGACAATATCGTTACCGGAAATACGTGCATTTATTGGGATTCTATATGCTCGTGGAGCTTACGAGGCAACAAATGTTAAATTGAGTTATTTATGGTCAGCGAAGTGGGGTCCCGAATCTTTTAGAAAAACTATGGCCAGAGAAAAGTTCAAGCAAATTCTATGATTTATTCATTTTGACAAAAGAACCGAATGCAGTAGGCGCCTACAATCAAATAAATTTGCCTTGCTTTCGGAAATATGGGTTAAGTTCATTGAAAACAGTCAATATGTACAGTTAATATTTACTAATAACCTGTTAAATAACTGTAAATAACATAAAAAATATTAAAAATTAATTTTAAACAAACTTCTTTACATATTTCTTATTTTTTCACAATGCAGTCATTTTGACTGTTTTGGGGCAATATAGGTATACAAGAAATCTCGGGCAATCTAGTGTTAATGATGCCTGGATGTTGTCTTTCAGACTTGTCTGAACGTCATCTTTTAGGCAACGAAAAACGGGTCATAAGACAACTTTTCGTCATCTTTCTGATGCCTTTACGTCATTATTGAAAGATATCTTTCCTGAAAAAAGGATATCTTTTAGGCGTATTTTAGATATCTGTGTGCTGTCTGGGAATAGTTTACTTAGGGGTCAACTGCTGAATCTCGTTATTCTAACAATTCTGAGAAATTGACAGACATGGCCAATTACTGACGTGATTCATTTAAATTTGTTAATGATTTATAATACAGTAAAGCCTGTTTTTGTGCGGTGGATAGGGACCGCATAAAAGAAATCGTACAAAAAAATATTCGAAAATTTTATAAATTCTTACATATAATAAACAATTTTGTGCGATATAGTACTTAAAATTTTTTTATGCGGTGGATAGGGACCGCATAAAAAAAGTCGGACTTAGAAAATACATCAATGATTTATGAAATAGATGAGAGAATGGTTTCAATTAAATTAAATAATTAAATTAGACCTAAAGAAATTGTAAAAATATTTAATTCTTCATTGTACATATACATGGAGAAGTTTTCACATTACACATTAAATAGTTTGCTATTACTCGTCGCAATTCAAAACGCGCATCTTCTTGTGATGGATTGGTTGAAAATCGCTTTCGTCGCTTAAAGATAGGATTTCAATTGATTTGTTTTTTGGTACCATAAACTCAGTGATCAGTTTTTGTGACGACGGTCGACTGGTCAGTTCCTTGTAAACGCCACGATAGTGAGACATGCATGATCTCAGTTCTTTTTGGAACTTTAAGCGTCTTTCCGCATTGGTATCTATTTTAAGAAAATGCGTTTCCAATTTTTTCGAGATTTGGATCCCTGCATATATTTTATCTGCTGTAATAGATTCCGGTTCTTCTTGTCCATTTTCATAATCTATCAAACTATTGATAATGTCACTATCATCGACAGTTTGGTCCTCAATCATCTCGTCTAGGTCATTATCGCCGAAAAAATCAAAGCCTTCTCCGCCGATGTTATGTGCGAGCGCACTAATTTCAGATAATAACGTTGACGCGTTTTCGGTAACGTTTCGATTAATTACACATTCATATATTTCGTCCACAACATGTATATGTACATTGATAGGAAACATTAAACTGGTGCTAACGCCGCTTAGATTCATATACCGCATAAAAAAAATCGCACAAAAAAGGACCCCACAAAAACAGGTTTTACTGTATATCCCTTTTACATCTAACTCTGTAAGAAATACAAAATATAATTCTAAACATTGTAACATATTGCGTTCTAGTACCATAGATGACCACGTGGTCAACTACTGATCGCAACCGTGGCCAATTATTCACCAGCGTCCGATGTTATTATTCATCAACAGATGCACGTCAACAAAAATACAAAAGAGCTAAAAAAGTCTTAGAATATTCTTCCGAGAGTTGAAACTCCAGTTGTGAGATGGCCGATTTTGTTGTAGAAAGTGAAGGGAATGAAGAGATGAATGAAGAAAACGAACTATTAAACAACAATGAATGTCCTTCCTGGCTGCCTGTTGAAAAAGTCGTGAATGAGCACATAATATTTTTATATGAAATTTTTATATGAATATTTTCCTGGAAAAATTCTTCGGGTAAGCAAAAATAAAGCAACTATTTCATCCATGGAAATGTTCGGGCGGTTATGAAAGTGGCCAGAGAAGCCTGATGTGATGGATTACGAATGGAAACCTGTACTTTCCCATATCAATGAACCCAGGAAATCAAATATAACTCATAACGTTTACTCTGTTCCCGAATTGGACTTCATGTGGAATTGATTTGTTTTATTTCTTCTTCTATTTTTTAATAATTTGTTTGAGTAATTTGTCTGTATAATTTGTACTGATACTTATTAAAACTAACCGATAATAAAATAATTCCCAGTATTAGTATTTTAACCCTCTTTTCAGTGGTCAACTACTGAGGAACTGAGGGTCAATTACTAGTTTTTTCATTTTTAAGAGTGGTCAACTTCTGAAGCATTTACCGAATTTTTAAATACATTTTTAAAATTCATATAATTTAATTTTTTTTTAAAGTGGTGTTACGTGATCTAGAAGGCTTAAAGAATGTCTCGAAGCATCGAGTCTTGCCATTTAACGACAGATCAAGCGGTTACCATTGTTTTCATGGAAAATTTCTCTTAGCTGGTCAACTACTGGTCCTTTACCTTAAACTGTACACATTATTTCTAGTTGTTCAATTTGTAATATTTTATTTTTGTTGCAAGAAATTTCAAATTGGCAATTTTTAATCGGTGAATTTGCGATTCTCAGTATTGCAATTTTTAACTTCGCCATTTTACCATTTGTCTCTTTTTCTTTTAAATTGGGCAATATTTAACGTTACAATTTCTAATCTCTTATACTTACATTGTTAATTTTGCGATTCATAATATCTAAGTTTTCACTGTTAACTTTGCAACTTATAAATTCGTCATTTCTATATTCAAATTTTTTATTTTTTTAATTGTTCTCTTACAATTTGTCAATTGCCAAGTTTACTATTTTCAATGTAACAATTATCTGTACCTTACTTAAATTAATTATGCAATCATTAATACGTAAGCTTGCACTGTTAACTTCGCAATTAGATATTTCACAAGTATGCAGTTGATGATTTTTATTTTCGCCATTTTTAATTACATCGTAAACATATATACACGGTTGGAATAGAAAATATTTGTACGCCGATCAATTTCGCGCAACGTTTCGCCAAAATGTGGTTTATTAAACCCCTATTTAAAAACTGATGTTACGTGGTATCAACAAATATGAACTACTTAACAAAAATTCACAATTAATTCAGTGGTAGTAATGATTCTACTACAACGAATATGCTTAGTAAATTTGGAGTTACAATGGCGTCCAGCATTTGCACTTGTGTGTATGAATGCTTAAATGGACCGCTTATTTTGAAAGTGGTGTACGTTAATTTTCTCTTGTTTCGAGAAAATGAAAGGTTAGCATATCCGTTAACTTAAAAATTTAGGCAAATTATATGAAGTCCGGCAATGTTTCTACTGATTTATCAATACGTCATTTGGTTACATAAATTAGTTTTAGGCGAATTTGACTAAACTAATATATATTTACGGGCTGCAAATGGACTTACAGCACTTTCAAAATTAGACAATTGTAAAAATGGTTTAATTTCGATTTTGAAAAATCAAATATTACTTAAAATATACTTCATATTAATCCAATTTTGTTTACAAATAATGACAAGGTAGTATTTTTAATTTTAGACGTTAATTACATTGTTAAAATGATAAGGTATTGGTAGTATTTACTTGTGCTTTGTATGCCGCAGTGTTTTGAAATATTCGTCATGCACCAGTGGTATATAAAATAATAACTCCTTGATATCTTTATATTTTTTGTAAGTAACAGGCCTGGCATTTTGGTACAAAGATGCCAGGGCGATTTTTTCAAATTTTATTTGGATTTCTGGAATAAATTTTCCTCTTTTTCTATAATACTTTTGTCCGGTATTTCGCTTAATTTTGTTTATTCGTTGCATATATTTTCCTTTGTTTTCTTCTGCAGAATCTAAGTTCTCAGTAACAATATCCTCATCTGATGAAGATTCTACCTCTATAATTCTTCTTCTCTTTTTACGTTTCGTTAATTTGTTTTTCATACTGCAATTATCTTCATCCTCTGATTCTAAGACTATCCTTTTGTTTACATTCATGGGCTTTATTTCTGTGTGAATTTACTTAAAATTAAATAAAATAAATATTTTTAATCGTCATAAAATAATATTTTCATAAATTAATATTGATTTACCATTTGTTCTTACCTATATCACTATCTGATGTTAATATGAAATTATCCATTTTAGAAGGAAAATAAAATAAGTAAACTAAACTAGTAATTCTTGACACGTAATATGACACGTAATATAAATCAAATGTAAAATGACACGCTACTGGAAATTGGACTTACACCACTTTTATAATCAATGATTAGGCAATTTCTTTTACCGACCAATTTTAAATTCTACAAAACATGGGCATTTGTAAGAAATTAAATACTAACTAATTATACATAAAAAGTTTACATTAAATTAAGCATAAATTGCGTGATATATCATTTGTTTAAAAAATGGATTTACACCACTTTCAAAATAAACGGTCCATATGACGCACCGTATGCGTCATGTCATAAGGAATCATTACTGTGTAACAGAAGAAATAAGGAAATAAGGAATGAAAAATCAACATTTTTGTTCATGACAACTCCTGCTTTCTAAATGTTGACTAACTCTGTTTTAATCTCACGAACTTCATTACTCTCATTTGCAGGGTTTCTTGTTTAAAGTGGAGTTTAATTCCCATCAGCTCTGCGATTTAATCACCAATTTTATAACGTTTCTTCCTCTTACCAGCATTTATGTCAACGACGTATGTTATTTTTATTGAACTATATTTAATAATTAATCTTGAAATCTAACTGTTTTATTATTATTTATCAAGTGGGGGCTATTTATGTACATCAAAGCACAAATTTTTAAATTTGGCGATTTTAATTTGATATCAGCTTCCGAATTTATAATAGATCATCGACCTATTTATACACAGTTCGAGTAAAATGCAACAGGGACCGAAATACTACTTCTGTCCTTCATATTATTTCAAACTGTCATTTATGTTCAGGCTAGTATACATACCTATTATTTAAACATTTACTGTGCCCCTAGAGACAACCATACTTGAAGATTAAATTTAGAGATTCTACATGATTTCTAGCGTGATTTAAAAAGTTACAATAATAAATTTTGCAAAGCAGGGTCCTCCAAACTTAAAATTTGCAGCGCTGAAAGCTGAATGTATTGAAAACAGCATAACCAAATAATCAGCAATTATCATCAATAGTTAAAAACATAATTAAGACAAGCTTGGACAGTAGGATAATGAAAACGGGAAATTCCAAATTTCTGTATTGCAGATGGCGCCAAATTAAAATTGACAAAGATCAAATATTACGATGATTTGCGAAAGCATCATTACGAATTTTAACAATATTCGATTTATCTTTCAACTTTCCAATTTGTAATCTTCAGTTTTGTCGCCTTCAATATTTATAATCTTTAGCATCGAAAAATAGAAGATAGTACGTTTACTTTTACATGTTGCAGATTCCAATATTCGCGAAATAAATTCGATACTAATCAAAATACGATCATTCGAGCAGGAAAAGAGTATAAATTCGTCTTCTTGCTGTGATTGGCTCTTTATGCAAAGAGTCTACTTCGATTGGTGAAGTGGTTTTTTGTCACAGCCAATGATTGCCGGCCAATGATTGCACGATCTACTCTTATCAAGTATACAAGGAAATGCTTCCATCCTTTAACATTGTTTCTCCGTTTAGGTTAGATACGCAACACCAAATTATAGAGAAGTCCTACCAAACATGTAAATACCTGAACTCTTTCTTTTATACGTTTTTTTTTAACCATTTCTTTTCACTTTCTACACAAAATTGATAACGAAACAATGGTGCAGATTAAAAACATGAACGCATTAATGTTAATCTTATCACCGGATTATCGTTTTCATAGTCTCGATCTTATCTCGTGCAATATGACGGGTCACATATCACTGTCAAAGAACTCAAAATTGTCAATCATTAGTCGCGGACTCATCTCTGTCATATCGATTATATTTCAAATTAGCTTCTAAGTGAATTCAAAATGTTCCCAAGAAATTACAACCTGAGCGAAACGTCTAAAAAGTCCTCAAGAGCAAGTGCCGGTGAGGATTTGATTGAAGTTCACGTTCCAGAAGAGGGTAGCTGCTTATTTTCGTCTATCGCTTTGTCTTACTTAATTCCTGTTAAAAATGATTATGCCTTATTTCGACAAAGATATGGAGCGTTATTTGGGAACGACGACATGGTATTGCAGGACTTAGAGTACGTTCAAAATTTCATACATAATTTGGTTACTGTCTATCTGGATCAAAAATTTATAAATTTGGTGAGAAATATCTTCCGCAATCGAGTTATTCATTATATCAGTTTGCATGAAAATGAATATAAAGATTTTATTGGAGGCAATTTGGAGACTTATTTGGAGAATATGAGAAGATCCGATATGTGCCATGGTGAACTTGAAATGAGAGCCATTAGCCAGTTGCTTAATGCCACAATCAATGTTGCTAGTAATTATGAAAGTCGGTACGGCAATGGGAATATCCAAATACATTTATTTCATGCAAGGACCAAGAGTGCACAAAATCATTATAATTTTGGATTGCAGCGAAGTATTCTTGATAAGTTCACAGCAGAGGCATTGTCCCAGCAACAAACGGAAAGTACAGAATTGAGTGAATTGGATAAAGTACTGAAAAATGAAGAACTATTCAATAATATACATAAAAGTGAAAATTCTGAAGAAAAATTTCAGAAGGTACAAAAGCATTTAGATGATGGAGCAGACCTTAATGCCAGCGATGCTAATGATAAAAACAATACACCTTTGCACATTGCTGTTCTTAAAGATGAACCAGTAGTTGTTAAACAACTTTTAAATAGGGGAGCAATCATTAGTATCAAAAATGATGATGGCCAAACTGCATTAGATATTGCTGAGAATTTTCATAATGAAGATATTGTTCAATCGCATTCGTCAGAGTTACCATGGGTTCAGCAACAACATGAAGAAAAGAAAATAAGAGAACATTTTAAGAGAGACAAGCCAAAAGAATCCCAGTTTCTCTATCGGAAAAGATCTGGAACTTCGGGTTTGAGTGGACAACTTTACGAGACTAAACTGTTGACCTTGCTTTTGCTCAGAGCCTTGAACAATAAAGATATAGATAACTTTTACTTAGGGACAAATGTGGACGGAATAGGTGCACTTGACGACATAGTTTTTAGATATAATTTAAAGGGACAAGGAAAGTCAAGAGTCGAATTTGTTCAAGCTAAGCACAAAGACGACCCTGGTAATGAGAAGGTTACCGTTGAAAAATTACTGAAACAGGACGGAGAGTTTAGTTTACACAAATACTTTGATAGTTACTTAAGCATTAAAGAAAGATTTTCTCCAGAAAGCCCTGATGATGTATTCAGGGGTAGATTTGAAGATATTGATTGCAATTTTATCATTTTCACTTCCGCTGAAGAGAGTTTTCGTAAGAAAAAATTTGTAGAAGTACTCCCTGCAGATAAAAAACATAACCTGATTTACACAAGTGAAAGAGGCAAGATGTTTCAAACTGAGTACGAAGACAATGACATTATTCATTTAGTGAAAAAATCAACAGAATTGCGCATTAAACTTTTAGCGGAACGTTTAGCAATGTTTATTATGTGTGAAGCAGGAAACTACTGTATGATGATGTCTGACAAACTTATAAAAACCTATCACATCATCTTAGCACGAGATGTTATAAAAATCGTGGATACAGGTTGCAGGAGTTATTCCATGGGCCAATTTCTCCCAACATTTTTTGATATTGACGATAATCTTATCTCGATACTGAGGCAAACACTCTACAATCAGATATTATTAAAGCGGCGCAAAAAATCGAATTTTCTATTATTAGAACTAAAACATTTGATTGACGAAGTATTAAAAGATCCATCTGCACGTACAATAAGTAAGCTCATAGAAAATGTGCTGACATTTGATACAAAAAGTAACAGACTTAAGTGTATTAAAAACAGGATTCCCCAAGAACTTGTTCAGTTACAACATTGCGTGGAAGAAATTGAGATAACACAGGAAATTCAGAAAAAGACTTTCGAGATAGCCGGAAAGGAAGAATTACAATCACTTTCGTTCAAACTCCCCAGTACGTTTGGTCACATGAACTTTAAAGTACGAGGAACAGAAGCAAAGAGAGAAAAAAGGTTGAATCATTTATCTAATAAATTTATTGAATTGTTAAAGCATACCAAGATTACAAGTAACAATATTGTCAAGATTGATGACAATATAGTGGGTCCTACAAAAATGTTAAGTAACGGAGATATTGAAATTAATGGAGGCATTGGAGGCTTAGTCGGCAATCTACTTATTTTAGACGACGACACAAAGATGCTGAAATTTAATGATAATGAAGAATCACTGCCAGAAGATGCAGGAAAATTTTGTCAAATGCTAAAAAGTAAAATTTTGCAGGATAAGGATCTAAAGGATAAAGATTTAAGCGCTTATCGATTCGAAACTAATGTCAACGGTTTTCCCCGACTTTCGTTACATTGCAACGATTATGATACCAGTTTGGTAAAAGACTTTCTACATAAACTGTGGTTTTACACGAACCAACCTAAAGAAGATGAAATTGAGACAATTCTAAAAAAGGAAATAGATAATTACTATAATGCTGATAAAAAGCAAAGTGAACTTCCGTTTCATATTAAAGGCGATGCAATCTTTTTAAAAGTACACGATGAAATACAAAAATGGTGGAAGCAACCAACCGCAAGTGTCTACCTATCAAAAAATAACAAGTTCTTTGACCAAGCAACGAAATATGTTATTGATAGTCCGTTATTAACTATTCTGAACTTTACGTATATTAACGAAATTAAAAAAATTCACATCAAGTTCAACGAAGATACAATTAACATAGAAGAATTGTCTAAATTTATTGCTGGTTCTGACAAACAAATTTTGAATATAATTACGCATGAACACATACTATGTGGTATAAAGTTAGTCCAATATTTTGAAAGTAAAAAGTTGTCCCATCATACTTTTATGGACTTAGGTGACATCATTAGAACCGGCTGTTATGAAAAAGTAATTTCTCAGTTCGAAGAAGCAACAGTAAACCTATTAGTGATAGGGTGCAAAACATGTACTGATGAAACAGATCATAAAAATATAGTAGGATTGTATAGAAATTTGAAAGACATGATGATTAAGAAGCCATATAAGAGGATTATTTTTGTTGCTAAGAGAAATGATACTTTAGCTAAAGCATTTGAAAAAGATTTTCCTGAGAAATATATTGAAGTAAAAGATGAAGAGTATAACTTAATTAACCTTACTCCCGCATCACAGAAGAGTCTCTTAGCAGGAAGTACAGTTATATTTCAAGGAAAAGAAACAACTTTAGATACATTAATACATGAAGAAATAAAACACTTAATAGATGAAGAAGTATTGTCTAAGCTTATTTACAATGTGAAAATAAAAATAGGTGAAGCACCCGTAGATTCTAAGTATAATGATGTCAAAGATTACTACATTGACCGAACATTTAATCGTTGTGTAACAATCAAGGAAAGTTTTAGAAACGAGAGGCGTCAATTTTGGGTTACGTGTGATTGCAAGGATACTGAATACTATCTGAACAAAGAACAAGATATCGTGTTAATTTCTACAACTGAAGAAGTTTTCAAAAATGTGTGCGATAAGTACAAAGAACATAACATTCATTGGGTCAAAGAAGCAGGAAGCAGGTTTGTGTGGCAGCGATCGCATGGCAGTTTATCAAAGTTACACGAATTTGTGGATAGAAGCGAAGAGAATGTAAAACTGTATGGACAAAAGAAAATGACAGATGTAACAGAGAGAGTAACGATTATTACAGCTGAACCTGGTATGGGTAAATCTACTGTACTAACTCGTCTAGCACTGCTTGATTGCGATAGTCTGTGGACCGTACGAATTAATTTGGTGGATCATTCAAGCTGGTTTAGGGAATGGCAGGACAGTAAAGTAAAAATTGACCAAATAGAAGCTGTGAAATTCCTATACAAAGCCATACATTTTCAAGCATTTAAAAAAAATGCAGGACACGAAGAAGAGAGGCAAAAGCAAGTTATCGCAAAACTTGTAACTATAAACAATAATGATGAAATTGTTTTGAGAAGTGATACAGATGAAACACTCACAGGATTAGCTAAGCTAGAAGTGGAAATGTTTAATTATTTTTATAACAAGGGCAATGTTGCCCTGCTCTTCGATGGATTTGATGAGGTTAGCCCTGCTTTTACAGAGACAGTGATTGAGTTGTTGAAGACTTTAAAAGAGACAAGAACAAGTAGGATACGGATAACTACCCGTCCTTATGGCATTTTATATCAGTTAGAAGAAGAATTAAGTACATTCTCATACTCGTTGCAGCTGTTCTCTTCAGAAGATTACAAATGCTTGTTGGAAAAATTTTGGAAAAAATACCTAAACATTGATGAACTACGTGGTGAACGTTTTAACATTTTCGCAGATCAACTATTAACATGGTTCTCTCAATCCATTTATAATAAACATGAACATTTTATGGGTATACCATTGCATGCGTACATGGTTGCTAAGATTTTTCAAGATTTGTTTCAAGAATTTTATAATTCCCAATGTCAGGAACTTTCGTTTGCACATAAACAGCAGCTTAAAGAAAAGCTCAAAGCACTTCCTTTATATAAACGTTTTATTGAGATAAAGTTTAATGAAATTAGCTTTGGAGAAAAGATATGTGGTATAAATACTGATAACCCACGTATGAAAATGATAATTAAAAAAGATTTCAAGGAATTTATTGAAAATCATAGGATATTAGCTGTGTGCGAGTTATTTGAAAAAAATGAGTGGGAAGAGTTGTTCTCTAAACAGGAAATAAGGAAAGTTCCAAATTTAATGAGACGGGTAGAGAAAAGTGAAGAAAAGGCAGGATTAATTACCAATATTAATGATGGTAAGCCTTGTTTTATTCATCGTACTTTCGCCGAATATTTTGCTGCCTGTCACCTCTGGGAAAGATTTAAATCAATTGAACACAAACAAGAGTTATTTATTAAGAAATTACTTGAAAGCCTCGTAGAACGTTATGAAATACAGACATGCACATTTTTTCAAGCAATAGCAGGTGAGGATTTGGAGAATAGAAAAGAAAAGAAGATTAATTTCTTTAATGAAGAGAATAAGTTCCAGCTTCTACTTAGAGAACTTGTCACAAAAACATACATGGCTGGTATTTACAATTCAAAGTATAAGGATGAGACTGACATTGGTAGTTTGCCTATAAAATTACTGTTCAAAATATTTGATTTCCCTTCATCGATAGAAGCAATAATTGGGACAATAAAAAATCTAGAACTGCATGAACGATTAGCGTTATTATGTGCATCTGCTGAAATGGGATACATGAAACTTACCCAATGCGTCGGCAACACATTCAGTCCGGAGTGTTTAAAGAAGCATTTGGCTAATACACGGTGGCCCAACAGTCCTTTATGGTTGGCTGCTGAAAATGATCACAGAGATGTTACAACATTTCTTGTCAGAAACCTTTCTTATAGTAGTAATTGGAAAGATAAGAAGGATATGACTATACATGCGCATATACAAGAATTACATGCATTTAATGTTCTGAAATCCTGCTTGGAAGCAGATATAGTTGATATAAGTACAGCTTATGAAGATTCCGATGGTTCGCAAATTCCTGTATTATTTGGTTATCTCCATCATTCTCCACCACCAGATCTAATTCGGGTGTTAATAGAAAAGGCTGATATTGAATTCCTTAATAATTTTAAAATTAACAATATACCTATTGCAGCTGCTATTCTCAGCATAGACTTGTTGAACGATAACAATGCACTAAAACTTCTCGTAGAAAGAGGTATTAATTTAAATGCAGAATTTCGTGATCACGAAACAGTTCTAAATCAACTTTCTCGTCGATTTCGCCGAGGTGTCACATCTTATTATCCCTATTTTCTAAGCACAGCAACATCCCATGAACAGTATCTTAATAAACTACAATGGCTTTCGGAGACGTACAATATGATGTTATATGTGTTGGAACATGGTGCTATCTATAATATAGAACACCGATTTGGTGATACAGCATTACAACGAATTAAGGAAGTACACTACATTCACAAAATATTTGAGATACTACTTGAAACTGCTGATGTGAAAATTGATAGAGTTAGTGATCAGTTGAGCAAAATATCAGATAAAGTGTTGCAACTAATTATTAAGAGTGGAAAGGGTTTTTCTTGCTTTCAGGGTTACAGAATTAGGGTGAGGTCATTTCAGTACAAAATAGTGCTTTGGGCTATTTATGATCATTCAAAGTGCTTCCCAAATTATAAATGTTCACTGTCACCAACCGAAGAATTATTACTCGTACCTGAATATGTTCGGAGATTCCTTTTTCAGTGTTATGAGAAATGTGATACTAATAGTCATCTAGTAATACACACTTTAAAAAGATTATCTCACTATGTATGTAAATACAGAAAAAACATAGAAAATACAAAGCGTTTTTCTGGATCAATTGATGATACGCTTAATGAATTGAGTGAGGAAGAAGGTATTAGTAAGAATGATTCAATTATAGATTTACTGTTTAGGGTGATGCACTTTTACCACTATCAAAATTATGAGCTTGATGAAGCAGTTACCGAAGTGTCAGCAGAAATGTTAAAATTTAATGAAAAGATACAGCGTATTGTAAAAAATTTGATAGAAATCGAAAAACAAACATGTGAATCAAAGATTTTCACTGCTGATCAAATACTACATATTTTAGGTTTAGAAAACTTAGGTGATATGGAAGATTCACTGCACGAAATTAATGAGTCTGATGACATGCGTTTAGCACATGCAATTTTGGAAGACTTATATCGCATTGGACAGAAACACAGAATAAGAGCAGTACAGAAAATATTCAATCTATCCGCATATGCAAGTGAAGCTTTTCAATTATTAAGTATTATTGAAGACTTATTTCATGCTATCAGTATCAACAATGAAAAAGATGTCGAGAGATTATTACAAGCTGCAGAGGAACGTAGATTTTTAAAAGCTATCATTAATGCCCGCAACACAGAATATCAAACATTACTTGATTTTGCATATAAATATAATAATGTTGAAATTATCAACTTATTGCGTAGGTGTGATAATAACATTAAGGAAGAAACTTCTGTAAATGTAAGTAATGAAGCTGTTCAGGTTGATACAGAATTACTGAGTATTTAGAAAGTAACAGTTGCCATGGATGAACATGTTTCAATTGCATTAATCTATTTAGCAGACATGCGCACAAAGAATTAAATAAATTATCTTTTAAACTTGTTCATTTATTCTGCAACTGCGAAGTACTTAATTCTTTTTACCTTTTATCTGTTACAATCTGAAGAGTGAATTCAATCCAATGTATCCTCAGGGAAGTAGAGTGTCTTGTACATGACAGAATATTTGAAAATTTTAATAACATGATAGGGTGAGTGTTGTTGTGTGTTGTTATAAACAAAATGTTATTTAACGACAGGTAATTGTTGAATACATAGGGCATCAAAATTGTATGGAGTATTCAATGCTAAGGGCGTTGTGTGGAATAATTATTATATATATATAATGGAAGGAGCTATATGTTATAGTAACCGCGTCATGGTATTCAAATAACCATATTAAAAAATAACGTGTACATATGTACAGGATGTTTTTTTTGCAATTTGTAGAACAATTTCTTTATTCCACTTGTAGAAGTGCGATAGGGAAATAATTGTGAAAGTTGGTTAAAGCTATCCGAGTATGTACAAATTAGTGTACAGTCCATTTAAAAAAAAAAAAACTGATAATGTTTAAATCCTGAAAGAGTACTTGAGAAATACTTTTCTCGTATCCTATGAAGAATCCTTTTTTTCTTTGGTACGTTTCGTGTCAATAACTAGAACGGCGGTATTTCATGTGCTTCACTCAGAAAACACATCCTGTATATACAACTTAATTAGAAACATCTGAAGAGAAAGTCTAAAAATTGCAATTTTTGTATATCCGATGTGGCAAGCGTTGTAGCAGAAATATTAGAAATATAAAAAAAAAATGGTACCATTAAGAATTGAACACTGTGAAAACCAGGAACTTGTGGTTGATACTAGATTAAAATAAAAATCGATTAGCGGTGGGTAGATGTTACTGTAGAACGTAGCCGTATGAAGAAGATAGAACGATACGGGAACATTGAATGACTATGTACTACCAATCATGAAGGCGGCGTTAAAAACATTAAGTTGTCGGACATAAAATGTCTAGTTTTATTGAAAAGTCTAAGACTTTGAAGTCGATTCTGGAGGGAAATGATCAGAAAATGTTATAAAAATGATTAACATTACAAAGTTCGAATATTAAGTTAAAGTGAGTGAAAATGGAAGTGGGAGTTAGCACCGAGAAGATGAATTCCAAGAGCATCAAGTTAACTTTGTGAAAAGAAAAGGAACTGTACTGCAGCGACCGTCATAATTGATAAAATGGAGATACCAGAGATGAAGTGTGACTACCAACTCGGAATTTCCAAGAGGACGTACAGAAGATGGTCTTGATTAGTAGGCTCGACTTATCTAATAAAATTCAGTTACGGATCTGAATATTTTGGTACATGCAAATGTCCAATGAATTTACTTAACAACACATACAAATTAAGAGAACGAGAAAATACTGTGATGGACAACAATGCTATGACTAAAAGTCACACCAGAAAATGTAAGTGGAAAAATTTCTAGCCAGGACGTTAATAAAATATGGACAAGAAACTGGTTGTATCGAATGGTGCATCAGATTTTAAAACGGTACAAAACTCAAAGTGTTTGCTGAACTAAAAACATAGAATCTGGGACAATCATAACCCAGTACAATTATAGAGATTTACTGATAAAACAAACATCAATTGTTATGAAAGATACGTGACTTTATATGCTATTCAAATCAGTATTAAGAAGAAATAGAATGTCCCATTAAAATTTCTTGTATACTTAGAATTCTCTGTTATAATTGCAATGATAACAAACATATAACAAAGAGCTATAAGAAAATAATAAGAAATAAAGTTTTGTTTTACGTGCAGCAGTACGGGACACTAGACGGAAGATTTTACTGGAAGAAATTGCATCAGGCTATAAATGCTGTTGTAATTGTAAGTAATGCAGAAAACTGTTAATGTATTTTGAAGGTTTTTAGACACGTAAGGGGCTTAGATATTATACACTGATCCATTTCCCTGTGATTGAAACCTCGAAGAAGGGATAGGGGAAATATCCATACCTCTTAGAGGACTCATTTCATGGTGAATGTGTAATAATTTTTCCTTGAATGTTGTAGTAGCATCATGATAAATGAAAATACACCTAACTTTATATTGCATGATAAATACATATCTTAAAAAATCCTGTAAAAAAAGTAATAAAAATTGTATTATATAAGTTCTGAGGTATGTGCATGCACACGTATCTAATGTTTGTCAGTAAAATCAAATTTATACATGTTTGAATTATTAAGTAAAACTAAATTGGAAATGCATAGATGTAGCAAAAAGAAATAATTAACAAATTTTAATGAAAACGCAGTAAATTTGTAAAAAAAAGGCATATGTACTATTTTTATCTGTAATGCACCAGTGTGTGTGCTGTAGGCTTTAAGGTTCTAAGGCAAAGCTGTTGTAGAACACCCATTTTTGCATAACAGCAATAGTTTTGAGTTTTATCAATAGCAGATAATACAATGCAATCGTCGGTGTTGTGGTGAAACAAATTAAGGCTCATAAAAGTAATCGTTATTAATGAAGTTCTAAATATTTTCAGGTACACTGACTTCTGTAGTTCAACGCAATGAAGATTAATAAAGATAGAATCTGATGCATCAAAGAAGGATTATTTTGTTGCTACTGATGCCCAGAGAATTCAGGATTTCAAAGGAAATGCAACTGGCACACAGCGTACTAATGTACAGAAGGAGATAAACCTGTCCAGCACAGACCGTGAAACATTGCGTAAACAATGCCCACAGGACAGTAACTGATTATTAATAGTAAATGAATCTATGTTCAAACTAATTTACTGTAGAATCAAGAATGTGATGCTTTTGTTGATCATAAGGACAATCTTCATCACGTTACTACAGTTTAAGAAGCAATGTAGTACAACATACAAATTCATTCGGCAAGCAAAAAAGCAATGATTAAAGGAAACGTAATAAACGTTGGGAATATGAGGCCTTATATACTTCAAAGTGTAAATATTGAAGAATAAGAGTAATTTGTACGTTTTATACAAAGGAACCTAGTGATACGATTTTCTATTTTGTTATACATGCATATGAAATTTATTATGCATATGCAGTATTATACAGTATTGTGTTTCTTATACATTTAATAAAGAAATTTTAACACAAAGAAACTTTGTTAATACTTTTTTGGTTAGTTGTACAGTGCGCTTTTGGTACTTTTTTCTTTCGTCTTTCGCTTGATTTCACTCACATGGCACATGTTTAATAAAATCGCAGTTTATTTCTATAATGTAATTAATTTGTTTATCTCTACGTTTCGCGTCTGATAGAACGGATCCAATAATTAACCGCGTCACCGAAGGTTGTAAATCTTCAATCGGAAATTGCCGAATGCAGATTGCACGATGAGAGATATTCCTAAGTCCCTTTCGGATATATTGGATGTTTAACCCTATACCCCCAGATATGGATTTCCAAATTCATATGTTTCTGAAAGTTTATTCGGCTTATGTGTATTTTAAACTTCGTTTTTTTTCAATAATTAAACTTTGTTTAAAAAACTATAACATCATTTTGACCAAAGCAAATATTAGAATTTTCAAATTTTTCGTCATGACGCATACGGTGCGTCATTCATTTTGACGGAAGCAAATATTAACGTTTTTCAAAGTTTTCCTTATGACGCATACAATGCGTCATCAATTTTGTTGATACCAAATATTATACATTTTTGCCATGACGCATACGGTGCGTCATCAGTTTTGACGGTAGCAAACATTAGAATTCAGAAGTTTTCCAACTTGACGCATACGGTGCGTCATGAAGACTGATTTTCTCAAAAATTATATTTTTCCGTCATGACGTATACGGTGCGTCATTAATTTTGATAGAACCAAATATTAACATTATTCAAATTTTTCCTCATGACGCATACGGTGCGTCATTCATTTTGTCGGGACGAAATATCATAGTTTTTCACCGTGACGCATGCGGTGCGTCATGAATATTGATGATGTCAAATATTACAGTTTTTCGTCATGACGCATAAGGTGCGTTATTAATTTTAACGGAAACAAATATTAAAGTTGACAACATTTTTCGGCGTGACGCATACGATGCGTCATCAATTTTGTCGGGACAAAATATTACAGTTTTTCGCCATGACGCATACGGTGCGCCATCAGTTTTATCAAAAACAAATATTGAAATTTCTCAAATTTTTTTTCATGACATATACGGCGCGTCACCATTTTTAATGCTATCAAATATAATAATGTTTTATTTCTTCCTCATGACGCATACGGTGCGTCATCAATTTCGTTAGAATCCAATACTCCAATTTTTCTTCATGACGCATACGGTGCGTCATCAATTTTCTCAGGAGCAAATATGAAAATTTTTCAAATTTTCCTTCACGACTCGTACAGTGCGTCACCAATTTTCATCCTATTAAACCCCAACATTTTTCATTCTTTTCATCATGACGCATACGGTGCGTCATGAATTATGTCGGAAGCAAATACTCAAATTTTTCTTCTTGACGCGTACGGTGCGTCACCAATTTTAATACTGTCAAATATAACAATTTTTCATTTTTTCCTCATGACGCACCCGGTGCGTCATTAATTCTGTCAGACGCAAATACTCCAATTTTTTTCCATGACGCATACGATGCGTCATCAATTTTGTCGGAACGAAATATTATAGTTTTTCGCCATGACGCCTACGGTGCGTTATCAATTTCGACGGTAGGAAATATTAAAAGTGACAGCTTTTTTTCAACATGACGCATACGGTGCGTCTAGAATTTTTGACGGAGGCAAAATTAACCCTTTGCGGTCGTATGTCTGCTCTCAGCCACCACAGCAAAGAACCATAATAATCTTATATTGTATTTCAAACCTAAGCTTTTAAAACTAAGCTGCTATTTAACTGGTACCCTTAGGTCAAACAAAAATATTTATCAGCTGTGATTAAAAAAACCAGCTGTAACAAAAAATAATACTGTTGCTACGTATCCATCAGGTGATATTCTGTTATTAGTGTGGAAAGACAAGAAAAGTCACCACACTAAGCAGGTACGATACCTCGGGCATAAAATCTATAAAGAGAAGGACTAAAGAAGGTGGCAACATCAGCATTAACAACGCAAATGTTATTATAAATTATAACATGAATATGGGAGATGTCGATAAGACTGACCAGTTAGAAAATTCATACTGTTTTACAACAAAATCTTGCAAATGGTGGAGAAGATTTTTTTATGGGGAACAGAGGTTTGCACTGTCAATAGCTACATCTTACGTAAGGTGTCAGCAAAAAGAGAATACAAGACGCCTATGTCACATTTAATGTTTGTCCGAAAATTGGTGGAACAACTTGTAGATGATTTTCGTGAAGGAGCATCTTCAAAACTACATATGGTTTCTTAATGGTAAACTATATATATTGCTGCACTGTCAAAATGTACAGAGTAAAGATTGTTCTGTATGTTCAAACAGAAAAATCCAGGGCGAAAGGCGCCAAACTAATTATTTTTGCGACACATGTAATCAAAAAGCAGGACTTCACGTTGGATACTACTTTGAAAGATACCACACGATGGAAAATTATAAAATATAATTTTCACATAATAACATTACATTAAAACACATTATTGGGTAAACATATATCCAAAGATCACAAAAGAATTAATAAATCTTGTTTATTCTTCATAATCTTGTATATTATGTATCACTCCTCGTTCAACGGAAATTAATTCCGACCAATATAACACCCACGTCTAAATTTAATACGACCGCAAAAGGTTAAGGGGAAGAGAAAGCTTTCAACGACCGAAAACTGGGTGAAATTCGAGTAACGATTGTGGACGAACGAATAAATATACACAAATTTTCTTTCTTGCAGGTTTTTGTGCATTCTTAACAAACAAATCAAGCTTTAAAAATGTTAAAAATATTAATAATTAAAGGATATATTTATATTTGAAGGTGACCGCGTGAGTTGTGCGCTGTTTTCCGATTTTCTTAGCGGCATTTGGTTGGTGAGATTTCTCTCTGTAGACTGAACCCTAAATTCTGTGACAAAACGTCACAATTGAAGCAATGGCGACCAAAAATCCAAAAGCTTGACAAATTTAAGTTATTTGTTGTTAAAAACGATATTAAAAAATTAATTTTTATCTGCAGACATCGGTTCAGTTTATGGAATACTTATTCATCTTCAATTAAAAAAAAATCAAATCGATATCTTCAACCATTCTTGAGTTATCGCGGCAAAACTAATGGAAAATACTGTTTTGAGAAAAACGCGATTAATTTTGGGAACAGGATTTTCTCACTCACATTTTTGGCATTCCTCAACTCAATTTTGCGAGTATCGAAGTTTTCCTTGTGTCAATATGTTCTTAAAAAATTGTACTAACCGATTATGTAACAAACCAAACATCGATTTTTTTGACATTTCAAACCTTTTTGGTTCCCTTAAATGAAAAACTTTGTCACTGTGTATATGATTTACTTTGCTGAACTGCGGTGATGGGTGTGAATGGTCCGAGGGTCTGTTCAAAAGTGTTCAAAACGAAGTGTTTCAATGTTTGGTGACAGAATGAGACGTGTCCCTCTTCCCCTATTGGAGCCTCATATATTGGGGCTTCCCATTTTCGGGCCTCCAGTATTGGGGCCTCAAATATTGAGGCCCCCATAGAGGGTTGGGGGTGGAGTGACACATCCCAGGCTAATAAGTACGGGGTCCTCCTTGTCCTTGCTTGCAGATAAGGCGATATAAATCAAGATAACGTCATAAATAACCCGGGTACTCATTCCTGGCCACATGGATAGTTTCGAGATTGATTGCAGTGTCTATGGAAACTCCTTCAGGGGTAACGTCTACCTTAAATTTTCAAAAAATTGAAAAAAAAAATGTTTGTCTTAAATGATACTTTAGAGTCTTAAAAATAAGGTGCAATTTGTCTTATATACCTTATTTGTCGTTCTGAAAACAAGTTCGAGCGGCAAAACAGTGGTCGACATTGGCATAAATATTGCGTCTTCTATGTTTAATGATCGATTTGAAAGCATAATGGCAATGATGCAGATGTTACAATTGACTATGGGTCGTAATTGTTGCAATTTCTTCTTCGCCGCATCAAGTTTTCCAGGAAAGAGAAATAGGAAGAAAATATTAATGTAGAAGGACACCTATATGGTCCAAGCATTGCAGAATAATCGTAAATATGGTAAAACTAGTAAAATAATATGAAATAATGTTACTCAAAACTTTAAATGCGTTTTTCTCGAAACTACGTTTTTTAAATTGGTTTGCAGCATAACTTAAACAAATTTTCTCCGATTCACTTGAAATTTTTCCTGTAGCTCTTAACCCTTTGCGGACGGAGACGCTCGACGGGCGAGCGTCGCTGTGGACGACAGGTATTGGAGCGTGCAGTAAAGAAAAATTTCACGTCGCATATTTGCGTTTTACAAATTAAGGCTTTATTCAAATAAATTATCCAAAAAATCGTAAAAATTATAAACAAACAAATTTACTAACAAATAACTTTTTTTATGAAAATCTAACAAAACCATAAACAAACAAATGTAGTCGTGTTTACATATTATTCGTTTTATATTGTTCCTTTGTGCGGTATCGCTCAAAACAATCACCTATGTGCAAGGGCGGCTTAGCTGAACAAGTAGCACAATAGTACAGCGATTCTCTCCTTCCATGCTTTACCTTCCGATTCGAGCATACGACACAATCTTTGCTTCTTCCTGTCTCGTTTCGCCGAATAATATGTAGAAGGCCGTTGAGCCTTTCCGCTGTTGTAGAAGTCGAAGGAGGCTTGGGATCAGCATCTCGAAAATCTCCAACCAATTGATCTACCAAGCGACGTACAAATTCCAAATGGCTTAACTTTTTTAAATTGTGTTTTTTGTAATGTTCCTGATACAATAAATAGGAATTTATCGCAGAAACGTCCAATCCCCAAAAAAATAATTTTCGCCACCATTTTTGGGACTTTCTCTGTTCGGGAGCAGCGAAAAGAGAGATGTTAATTTCACTATCCGGCTCGAAGGACCAAAATGTTCGAGGGCAGCAGTGATATAATGTTATTTGGGCGTAAACCAAATGGCTGCTCCCGGTGTTTTTAAGCTAAATTGTTTCCCGTTTATTAATTACAAAGGGTCCAGTGTGACCGGTCACTGATGGCCAAGGTGCACTAGATGAGTCGCGTACTGAGTTCGAAGTTGGTTACAAAAAGGTCCAGTGTGGCCGGTCACTGATGGCCAAGGTGCACTGGATGATGTTTGAGATCGAACTTGGTTACAAAAATGGGTCCAGTGTGGCCGATCACGGAATGGCCAAGGTGCACTGGATGAGTCGAGTGCTCAATTCGAACTGTTCCAAAGAGGTCCAGTGTGGCCGATCACTCAATGGCCAAGGTGCACTGGACGTGTCGCGTTGGTGGCTTCGAACTGACTTCTAACGAAGAATCAAAGTTTGTGCAGGAATGAGCAGTGCCACCCCCCCCCCCCCTTTGTTGGAGCCTCCCTTATTAGACACTCCCTCATTGGAGCCTCCTATATTGAGGCCTCCCAAATTGGGTCCTCCCACAATCGGGCCTCCCATATTGAGCCCCCCATAGTGGGTTGGGGGTGGAGTGCCACATCCCGGGCTAGTATGTACGGGGTCCTCCTTGTCCTTGCTTGCAGAGAAAGTGATATAAATTAGGACCCCGCCGTAAACAACCCGGGTACTCATTCCTGGCCACACGGATAATTTCGAAGTTTATGGCAGTGCCTATGGAACTCTTGAAGTGCCAGACGACGACAGTGTGTCGTCGGACACTTTCCAGAGACACTGCCCTTTTGTTAGTTGCGATGCAACGGAATGTTCTCATGAATTGGAATATGTGAAAGTACGTATTTGTATATTTTCCCACGCGTTTTGGGACAGTTTTCCCCAATGATATATGACCGTTCGTCTTCCCGACCGAAGTGGTCGTTGGAACCGTGAAGAAACCCTGAACATTCCGCCCACCTTGAAAGTATCACTTTCAATACTAACTCGCAAATATACTATACTATACTAAGTACATGCGTATACTAATCGCTTAATATCTAATTAGTCTGTGATGTCGAAGTCGCTGCATTTGGAGTCGCCTGATGGTCTTCCATCTCGTTTCCAAGTGGCAATATGCAGATTTTTGTGACTGAACGCGATAGGACTCCGTCCGATGTCTTCACAGAGACCACCCGAGTGAGGTTGTCTTTCCCTGGGTGCATCTCCACGATGCGGCCCATGCGCCACCTTAACGGGGGTAGGTTATCGTCCTTGATCACGACCATGGACCCTGGACCAAACTTCTCAGGAACAACAAGTCTCCACTTGTTCCTTTGTTGCAATTGGTGCAAGTATTCCATGTGCCACCGACGCCAGAAATGCTGAAACAGGTACTGCAAATGCTCGTACCGATTCAATCTATTCAGTGGAACCTCTAGCAATTGCCGTTGTGGGATAGCGGTCAAGAGATCGCCGATTAAAAAATGACCGGGTGTTAGGGGAGTAAGGTCCGTGGGGTCGGATGAAATGGGACATAGAGGACGTGAGTTCATGCATGACTCAACCTGCACCAGAATTGTGTACAATTCTTCATACGTTAATCGGGTTCACCGATTGCTCGCGTTAAGTGACGTTTTGCGGATTTCACTGCCGCTTCCCATAAGCCCCCAAAATGGGGTGACTGTGATGGAATGAAATTCCAATGAATTTTTCTCTCATTAAAGAGCCTAACCCGTGTAATTTACTTCGCGCACCGATGAAATGGTCCCGTTGTCGGACCAGATGCTTTGACATTTACTTCGCCTGGTCGGAGTGACGCGAGACGATGTAGGTTCCCCATGATGTTTTTGACCGTGTTTGGTCTCGCCTTAAAACATCTACCGCACTTTCTGATCCCTTGCTTTACTATTGGTGCATGTCGACGGCCAATGTCGCGTTCGCATGTGTAATATGCTCGTGCGTCACAATAAGTGTTGTAAATGTATGTATTTTAAATACGTCCGCCCACCCTGAGCACTCCCAGGTCGTCCACAAAAAGGTCCAGTGTGGCCGGTCACGGTGGTGGCCAAGGTGCACTGGATGAATCGAGTAGCCCCTTAGATTTGTAACGATTTACTAATTGGAATATCCCGCAGTGTATCTGCGAATTATTCGCCCTGTTCTAATTTAGGAGCCTGGTCCTAGCCCTTTCCATCTCGTGTGAAGAAGCGTGTGTTCGTACGTCCTTCCTGTTGCCATGTGATCTGGTCACTCGTAGAAGTTTCATGTATGACGAGCATCGCGTGACCAAATCTGAGTTGCCGTCCACTGTCGTTAGTGCGACGGCGGGTGATTCTTGTCTCTCCGGGGCATCAACCGCCGTTGTATTTGCAATCGGCCAGTCGTGATCTTCTTTCGATAACCATGCCGGTCCTGTCCACCACAGAGTTGAATGTTGTAATGTGATGGGTTCGGTGCCTTGTGAGAGGATGTCTGCCGGGTTGTCTTCAGATGCATGTCTCCAATTGGTGTTTGTTTTCCGTTGGATTTCAGCGGTACGGTTTGCCACTTAGTCGTTTGTGATCCCATGGCATGATATGGACCTTTCCCACCGCATGGTGAGTGTATGCGACCTCCAACTACCCATCCGAGCTGGGTCTTGTGGAGCGTGGGGAATTTGGGTCCTAGTGAGTACTTTCCAATGCAGAGTAGGCTCCAAAATAACTCCCCGCTGATTAAGATGTCTATTTTTCCGGGACGGTTGAAATGAGGATCGGCAAGTTTCACATTTGGCGGTATTAGCAGTTCTGATCTATTCACAGGATGATTTGGTAGATCACATGTGATTGATGGTAGAGTCAGGCACGACATGGTTGCCTTGTAAGGTGTGTGCATGGATTGTAAGTCCACTTGCACCTCTCGCTTGACATTGCTTCTTAATTTCCCAACACCACTAAAAGTGGCCTCACACTTCGTGGTTACCAGACCTAACCGTTGACAGCAATCTCTCGTGATAAAATTGGACTGCGAACCCGGATCCAGTAATGCACGACACTTGTGTAGTGTCCCGGCCCTATCACGAATGTGAACCATTGCTGTGGCTAAGAGTACGTTTTTCTTAGCGTACTTGTTCCGAATCTGCGTTAAAACAACTGATTCCGGATCGCGCGGCTCTACGACCGCATCCCGTGCGGATGGAAGATCGATGTGAAGCAAAGTATGATGTTTACGTTTACAGAGTCTGCATGTGCTGTGAGTACACGTTGCAGCTCTGTGACCAGACGATAAGCAATTATAACAAACGTTATGGTCCCTGACCCGTTGCCTTCGATCCGCTACGCTTAATTTCTCAAATGCCTCACATTGATATAAGGCGTGTTCGCGATTGCACATTTGACATTGATTTTTGGCACTAACCATACATGCTACGGGACGCGATGGTTGACAGTGTTTATTCGTAACATTAAGTTTTGTCGGCCCGCTTAATGTCCCTTCCGTGATTTGCTCTAAATATTTACACTGTTGCTCCAGAAATTCCATCATCGTCCGCAGCGATGGCTGGTTGGAACTGAGAATGCGACGTTTTTCCCATTCGCGCTTGGTAGTCGGGTCCAATTTTGACGCTAACAAATGAATGATTAATGTTCCCCATGAATCAACCGGTTCATTTAATGATTTGAGAGCGAGCAGATGATTGTTCGTATCGTCCACCAACTGCCTCAAACCCGAAAAGGATGCCCTTGCTACCGTTTCCAAGTCGAACAATTTCGACACGTGATGTTGAATTATGGTTTGTGGATCTTCAAAGCGATCCTTCAAACTTTTCCACGCGATCGCATAATTCGCGTCCGAAACCCCCAATGACTGAATTACCCTTGCAGCGTCCCCCTTCAAAGTTGAGTTCAAGTAATGGAATTTTTGAATGTTTGTGAGGCCCTCACTGTTATGAATTAAGGACTCAAAAGTGTCCCGAAACTTCAGCCACCGGTCATATGCACCGTCAAATGTCGGCAATGCGATTGTTGGCAATTTCACCCCTATATGACCTTCTGAGAACGATGGTGACGGAGTTTCTGGAGCCCCGAGTCGTGCAATACCGTGCGTCTGTGTTCGCGATTCTTCGACGCGTTGTTTGGCGCTTGCGATTAATCTGTAGTACGTTTCTTCAAACTGATCTCGTTCAGTCGCGTGTATGGTTTCGTGTTCTGTTCCCGAGAAATGATCTTCAATTTCGTCTTGCACGGTTTCAAATTTGTCTAGGAGCGGCGTTGCCCTTTCAATCCGCTCCTGGAGTTCCCTAATCGTACCATCCCTACCGACTCCTTCACAATAATGTTGGAATCGTGTTAACGCAGCCTTAGTTTTCCCGCGTATCGCAATACATTCTTTGATTCTTGCTTCCATATTGGACGGTACAATTCTGGTGCAGATTTAAATCAAATATGAACAGACTCACGTGTTGAATAAGGAACGGTGTTGATGGGATTGACTGTTGTCTCTCGTTGTCCACCCTTTGGTTGGATGCGACTTCGCTGAGCGTCGGGTAGTCCTCACACCTCTGGCCTGGGTGTTGAGGGGTTCTGTGCAACGTCACTCCTTGTTCTTCGTGGCTCGTTTCGCTTGTTTCGTCTGGACGTTGTCCACTCTCCCCTTTGTACGGCAAAGCACTGAGCGGCCGATGAGAATTTGAAAGTCACCAATGTCTGACCTCACGTTCACTTGTTCACAAATCTGGATCGCAAATCCGGTTCGCGATCCGGAAGGACTCGAAGGATCCGGCTCGAAAAAAATGATGTTCTATCCGGCTCGAAGCCAAAATGTTCGGGAGCAAAGAGAGATGTTAATTTCACTGTCTGGCTCGAAGGACCAAAATGTTCGAGGGCAGCAGTGATATAATGTTATTTGGGCGTAAACCAAATGGCTGCTCCCGGTGTTTTTAAGCTAAATTGTTTCCCGTTTATTAATTACAAAGGGTCCAGTGTGGCCGGTCACTGATGGCCAAGGTGCACTGGATGAGTCGCGAGCTGAATTCGAACTATCTTACAAGGAGGTCCAGTGTGGCCGGTCACTGATGGCCAAGGTGCACTGGATGATGTTTGAGATCGAACTGTTACAAAAAGGGTCCAGTGTGGCCTGTCACGGATGGCCAAGGTGCACTGGATGGTGTTTGAGATTGAACTTTACATAAAGGGTCCAGTGTGGCCGGTCACTGATTCACTGGATGACTGTTCCAAAGAGGTCCAGTGTGGCCGGTCACTGATGGCCAAGGTGCACTGGATCTTATCGCGTTGGTGGATTCGAACTGACTTCTAACGAAGATTCAAACTTTGTGCAGGAATGAGCAGTGCCCCCCCCCCCTTTGTTGGAGCCTCCCTTATTAGAAACTCCCTCATTGGAGCCTCCCATATTGAGGCCTCCCAAATTGGGTCCTCCCACAATCGGGCCTCCCATATTGAGCCCCCCATAGTGGGTTGGGGGTGGAGTGCCACATCCCGGGCTAGTATGTACGGGGTCCTCCTTGTCCTTGCTTGCAGAGAAAGTGATATAAATTAGGACCCCGCCATAAACAACCCGGGTACTCATTCCTGGCCACACGGATAATTTCGAAGTTTATGGCAGTGCCTATGGAACTCTTTAAGTGCCAGACGACGACAGTGTGTCGTCGGACACTTTCCAGAGACACTGCCCTTTTGTTAGTTGCGATGCAACGGAATGTTCTCATGAATTGGAATATGTGAAAGTACGACTGCACAGCACGTATTTGTATACTTTCCCACGCGATTGGGGCAGTTTCCCCAATGATATATGACCGTTCGTCTTCCCGACCGAAGTGGTCGTTGGAACCGTGAAGAAACCCTGAACAGATATAATAAAGACTGTTACAAAGAAAAAAAAAACATCTGATCACCGAAGTTAAGCAGGAATGAGCGCGGTCAGTACTTGGATGAGTGTCTGCTTGGGAACACCGTGTGCTGTTTGGCATTCCTCTTTTGTTTTTATTTATTCAAACTATTATTGAATTTTTTTGATTTTCTTAAATAAACTAAAATAAAGTTAGAAGTGTGACTACGAGCAATAAATTTAACTTCGACGCCAACGATCAAATTTTGCTGAAATACACCACCAAATGAAGAAATCATGAAGAATACCGACCCAATGTCGGACTCAAAACCAAAAAAAAAAAAAAAATAGGAGAAAGACGCTCAAAGGAAAAGCGTCCTAGATTAAACCCAAAACCTAACCTCGCAATAAAAAGACGTTTCGCAACGCCAGACGAAGAAAGCAGCGAGATGGAAGCGCTGTCAGACATCGAAATCCTCGGAAAAGAAAATGAGCAAAAACGAGACGAGGAAGAGTCTATTGAAACATTAACACTAGATTGCCCAAGGCAGTCATTTTGACTGTTTTTTAATTTCAATTAGAAAAACAATTATGAAATTGATGACACAATTTCTTAGAATTTGGTGACTTTTTCTATAACATATAAATGGGTTTATGAATAATTGTAGTTACTTCCGTCCTCCTTTATTTCCGTATATATATATGTGTTATACCTATATTGCCCAGAAGCAGTTATTTTGACTGCTTGGTAAATTTTGAATAATCAAAAGATTTTTATTTATTGAATTGAGTAAATTTCTTATATGACCTGTCCGGCTTTGTATTGAAATAACATTTTTTTTTTCGATTACGGTAACATACCGATGCATGATAAATTGTCGATTTGGACGTATACTTGATAAGTGTCAGTTGCTCAATAAGCTAAAGTAGTACTAGCTATTCGAATCTTTATAAAGTGTTGTTCTAACAAGTTGTTTATTTTATTTCTTTTGCGCCCTAACTTTATGAAAAAAATGTCGAACAGAAATGAGTTATTGGAAAAGCTAACGAACATAAGTGAAGAGTGCTCCGATATAGAATCAAATGCAACAAATTCTGAACTATCATCTGAAGATGAAGCGGATTATATTCAAAGTGAAACATCTGACGCTGAAGATAGTGATGAAGAGTCGATCACCAATGATGAAAATGAAAGTGTCACCAATATGCCTAGGAAAAGGTGTAGGGTACTAACTAGTTCAGATTCTGATGAAGAAACATATAAAAACATATAAAAACAACAAAATTCCATATCAGGTGCATAGGTGATCCAAACATACCCAGACAGCACATATTAGTAAAAGATGTCCATATGACGACTTTTGAAAGATGTCTTTTCGGTATAATCTAATGATGCCTTATGGACATCTAAAAGATGCCAAAATATTAAAGATGTTTTTTGTGCTAAACACTAGTTGGCGCCACCACTGTGAATTACTATTGTGAAAATTAGTTCGGTGTGGTTCGGTGAAACAAAAATAATTTAACGGTAACAAAATAATTTAAAGAATAGTATTCGATTGGCACAAATGACACTGATTTTATAATAGGATGAAACAAATAAATAAATTAGAAAAACGAGGTTATTTAGATTCAATTCTGTATACCTAAAGTCCAGTTAACCTTACTTTTTCTATTTTTCTAGTTTACATTTTTATTTTTATTTTTTCTAAATATTTTAAGATGCATGTAAATAAATAATGCGAGCTTCCTTTTTGAATGTGATTGATGCTATTTTCAGTATTATAACATCTTGTAGTGCTAACTTATGCCGAAGGTCGAATAAGTTCGGACAAGATGCCAATACGAAAAGATTTCCGGCATTTGGGACAAAGGCAAAAAAATCGTCGTCTAAAAGCGTTGTCTTGTATTTATCCTATCTATTTACAGATGAAACTTATAATATTTATTCTTGTAAACGAACAATATCCATAATAAAAAATAAAAATGGAACACCAATAAATATCCTTGCGATAATTTTAATATAAAACATAAGAGTATTTAGGCATGCCCAAGAGAAAATAATTTTGGCTGATAATATCTGTATATTATATAAGCCGTTTATTTTGAAAGTGATCTAAGTCCATTTTTCAACAATTTCTGTTTGGTTGACTGTAATAACGTTTATAATTTTAGATTAGCTGTCATAAAAACAGTTAACAAAAAAAAATTCACAATTGGACTTAGGCCACTTTCAAAATAAACGGCTCATATAATATAAGATATATCAGCCAAAATTATTTTTTTCGGGCATGCCTAAATGTCCTTCAACTGTGTCTAAATGCCGTCTTTTAATAATGCCTGGATGTTGTCTTTCAGACTTGTCTGAACGTCATCTTTTAGGCAACGAAAAACGGGTCATAAGAGAACTTTTCGTCATCTTTCTGATGCCTTTACGTCATTATTGAAAGATATCTTTCCTGAAAAAAGGTTATCTTTTAGACGTATTTTAGATATCTGTGTGCTGTCTGGGTACGGTCTATGCGCATGATATGGAGATTTACAAAAAACTAAAAGACCTTCTAGTTAAAGTAAACACAGATTTCTTTTCATATACGCCAAAATATGAAAAACGCATAACCTTAGTATTGAAGGGGCTAGACAAAGAATATGAGACAGCTGACATCTTACAAGAATTACAAACAAAAAACACGGAGACTCTTAAGTTTGAAAAAGTGAGTAAAATTGTTCACATCAAAATCAAGAATGGAAGGCATAAAATTACCAATCTTCCTAGTACATATATCGAATAACAGTAATGTTTTAGAAACACGGAGAATTAATACAGTCCTTTAACATGCAGTTAAATAAGCTTAAAAAATTTCATCCATCACAGTGCAAACGATGTCAAAGACTGGGCCACTCTGCCACAAATTGCAACCTGGCGTATAGCTGTGTTAAGGGGGCACATACAGGTAGAAATTTAAAAAAAATGAATTTTTCATTTTTTGTACGTTGAAAAAGTATATTGTCTTGAGAATACAGGTAACCCTCCTATAACACGGTATCTTATAACACGATTCGTAAATTGCGGGAACACTCCTATAACACGGCATCCTCTTATCGGGGTTCCTCTTATCGGGGCCTGTGTCCCCCGTACGACATTGGGGACATATCTTTGTCGCTGAAAGAAATAAAAACATCAATCTTAAATGCGTGTTGGAAGAAGATATGGCCCTCTTCAGTTGAAACAGAAATCATGCGTGAAACATCAGAAAATGAAATTGGTGCCATATTAGAAGTCGCTAAATCAATCGGAGGCGAAGGTTTTGTGGATATGGCTACCAAAGACATTCAAGATTTATTAGTGGAAGAAGAAGTTGACGAAGCGGATTTTATGGAAATGGCATCCCTAGATGCAAATCAAATCGATTTTGAGGACGCTAGCTCTGATGAAGATTGTGCAGTTAAGAATTTAACATTAAAAAAATACAAGAAGGCCTATGCTTAGTGGAAAATCTCGAGTCATTTTTCTTGAATACAGACCCTTCCACGGAAAGAAGTCAAAGATTCAAAAGGGAGCTGCAAAACTGTTTAGCTCCATACCGCGAAATTTACAATGACCTAATAAGAACCAGCAAGCAAAGTTCGATTACAGATTTTTTTAAGAGGGGAAAACATAAAAAAACTTTAAATAGAGAAAAAAGTTCTGAAAGTGCAGGCGATATCGTTCCACCGAAGAAACGTTCTCGGTTGATTATACTGAGTAGTGACAACGAATAAATTCATTAAATTATGGTTGCGTTAGATTAAATTTTTTTTACTTTGTATTGTACACACATTTATATTTTTATTGAATATTAAGTTGTTTATGTCGAATTAAAAAAAATATTTGTTTTTAATAAGTTTTTGGAACGTAACCCCCTTTTTTGTACTGGCTCTGAGTCTCATGCAACACGGTTTCACACAACACGGCATTTTCTAGGAACCTAACTACCGTGTTACAGGAGGGTTACCTGTACGTCCTGCAAGTTTCGAAGTCTCAAGATTCCTTGAAACTTGTCAGAGGTATAGCGTTTGAAGCGAGACAGACCCAAGTGCGTTCGAACACCCTTGAACGCGATGTATGTACATTAATAAGAATGAAAGTGAAAGCTTTGCCGTTAACGAGTACCTGTTACTGACAATCGAAGGATTTTAATTCTGTAATACGTTGAACCCTTTCGAGATTGTTGTGATACATATCTCCCAGTCACGTTTAATCGTAAATTCTAACTATCAATCTACTAAAATTTCTTGCACATTGCTTCATTGTGAATGGACCTCTATGGTTACATTCCTTAAAATCTAGTACCACAATTTCTTCCTGTCAAAAAGTCCGTTAAATGTAAAATATCAACGCGGTAACATCATTTGTAGTTTTCAAAAAGTTATTACGGTATATAGATAACATGAGTAGGTAAGTTTTTTGATTTGTATTTTATTAGCCCTCTTTTGAATATTTTTGTGTAGCCAATTCAAATTACTTAGTTCTTTATGTACAATAAGCGGTGGGACATATCTATACCATAGATTCCAAACGCTGTCTTTATATTACTTTTTTTGCTACCACATTTAATACACTAGGTTGTATCGATTGAGAATAAATTTTGTCATAATCTTTATAAGAGTAATGGGACATATATGCACCAGTACGCAGGCTGAGTGGGACATATATGTCCCAGTTTTTAATTTTGCACTGATATATTAGGTGTACAAATGAATAATCCAATTTTTTCAGCTAAATTCAAGGTTTATTTTAAAACAAAGTAAATTAAATTTTTTAATCAAAGTACTCGCCATTGCTTTCTATGACTTTAAGCCATCTTTCAGGCAGCTGATGAATTCCATCTCGAAAAAATGTTACGTCTTTGGATACGATAAAATCGTCAAGCCATTTTCGGATCTCATCGATTGATTGGAAGTGCATATCGGACAAGGCGTTTTGCATCGACCGAAACAAGTGCTAATCGGTTGGAGCAAGGTCTGGTGAATACGTCGGGTGCTGCAAGACGTCCCAACCAAGACTCATTATGATGTATTTTGTATTGGAAGCAATGTGTGGCCTAGCGTTGTCATGCAATTATTTCACTGGACGTTCTCCTTTGCCGGTATACGGGTGTTTTCGTTCCAATTCCTGACTCAAGCAGATTAATTGGCGTTGGTAGCAGTCCGCAGTAACTGTTGATTTTCCACTAAATGCAGAGAAGAACCTTTTTTCCGAAGCGATTTGGTTTCGCGACCGATGTTGATGGTGCACCAGGATTTACCCATGACTTTGTACGTTTCGGATGGTCATAGAGTATCCATTTCTCATCGCCCTTCCACGATTTTCCACAAGAACGACTTTCGACGCTGCTTATTGAGGAGAGAAAGACACGCTGCCACTCGTTAATTTTTGTTGCTTTCACTGAGTTCATGCGTTCACCCATTTTCCTTCTTTCCGGATCTTTCCCATCTCATGTAGGCGTTTGGAAATCGTTTGCTGCGTTACTCCCAACTGTTCTGCAAGCTCCTTTTGCGTTTGTGCCGAATTCTCAGCGAGCAGTTTTTCCAAATCATCGTTATCGCACTTCCGAGGGCCTCCAGGGCGTTGTTTGTCGATTAGACTGAAATTACCGCTTTTAAACCGCTTAAACCAAAATGCGCACACATCGTATGATACAACGCCTGCGCCGAAGAAGGAACAAATCGATTCGCATGCTCTTGCAGCATTTTTTCCTTGTTGGAATTCGTAAAGAATGCAATGTCGAATATGCACCTTCTCTGTTGCCATTTTCGACTCTACTGAACTGAATAATATTAAAGGTTATGTTGGACTTTTTGTAAAACTATTTGTTATTTTTAATAGTTATATGTCAACACCGCGTAACCACAAAAGAGGGGGGAAATCTATTCAATTTAAAATTGATTTCATAACCGCTCAAAATAATTTGGATTATCCATTTGAACACCTAATAAATACTTAACACGTTGACTGCCTTGTGTATTTTACTATATCAAAACCGCAACGTGATGAAGTACTGCAGGATATGATTGAATTATGCAAAATGAAAATAATGCGAAGGTATCGGAGACCAAAGAATTTAATCACTATTTAATAATAATTGCATTTACAAAATTATAAATGCTACCGATTGGGTATTTTTTTAATTTTTCGTTAAACTTTTTGCGCCGGTCATCGATGACCATCACGGCAGTCAATGTGTTAAATAGACAAAACAGATACAATGTATCAAAGTAAGTGATACTTAAAGACAGCGTGTAGATAACACGAGAAAGAGTGTGAGCGGTCCGTGACAGTTGGGAGACAAAACACGAGAAAACTCCTGAGCGGTCGTTAACACGTTGCCGCCAAGGACGCTTATAGCCGTCGTGCACATTTTAACCAATAAAAAAAAGAACATCGTTAGTACGAAGTGTACTAACGCATACACTTGTTAATTATTGAGTAATACATTGAAAAAAAAGGTATAGCATGCCAGACAGCATATGCATTGTTCTTTTATGCGTTCTCTCATGCCTTACCGGTTCGAAACAGTATCTATCAACAATTTCATAAATCAACGACGTTTCTACAGTTTAGAGATTTGCTAATACAATCACTGATCACACTACCTAATACTGAGATTTCTGGAAAGAATTTAGCGGTATTAATACCTACGTGTGGTCGACCAAAACAAACAAATACATTACGACTGACATCGACAAATTGTCCACAACAACATTTCTTGGGAAAGATACCTCCACCTGTTGATTTTCAGCGTAAAACTTATTTTTTACATTACAGACAATGTTCGACCAACCGAATTAAAAAAGAAACGTCATATAGATGTAAAACTTGTCCGCATAAACCACCAGTGTGTCCAGAATGCTTCGAATCCTATCATTTATAATGCTTTCTTGTATGTAATTTGTTTCCTGAATTAATTTTTATTTCATTTTTACTATTTTATAAGCAAAATAATTACAAATTATAATTTTGTTTCAAACTGATTTTCTTGTGTTAAGTTTACACCTATTGACTCTCTTTTATTCATAGGAATCATTTTGATTTAGTAAAGCAAATGCTGTACAGTCGTCACGACGGTCATAGCCGTCATTTGCTCTGGGAAGAGAAAAAATGACATGATGAGCAAATGACGGTTATGGCCGTCGGGAGTTTTTTTCGAAAAACCGTGGCCAAATGTGATAATTTTCACTTCCAAACATACAACTTATACTCGATTCCATCTGGCAGTCATAAACAATTGAAAAAAAAGTGTTTCTGAGCACGATCATCAAATTAAAAGTGTGCGGCAACGGGTTAAAGTGTTAACACTTTAACGATCGCTAGCCGATTAATCGGCTTTTCAGTGGTCAACGGTTATATTAGATCAAATAAATATCAGATGATATTATGACAATTCTAAATGACAATAAAATTACACTGCTTTGAAACCAAAGGATTCTCAACAACACATTCAGTATTTTTCAGTTATAAAGCTTTAGAAATAGGCACATACACAATACCTGTGCGATATCCAAAACAGAGTCGGTCGTGAGTGAGTGATATTTTCGGTTAATAGCGGTCGGTAAAGTGTTAATATCATGAAAGGAGCGGCTACCGTATCTATACCGCAGTACAGTAGTCATTTTCTTTGAGTGCCTTTTGTTTGTAGCGACACATGGTCGCCACTAACAATTCGTTTTACGATCATGCGCTTGCATCGGTTGAGGATTAAGAAACCTTTTCCTCGACAAATGCAAGATGATTACTTTTCGAAACCGCGAAGATTAAATTAATTTATTACCAGAACGCGCATACTAATTACTTACATTTATGACCATGGGTCGCTACCTGAGTATACACCGTTAAGGATTAACACAACCCTCTTGCCAAAGTGACTAAGCGGAACACCGAAGGAGAAAATGATTGGCAGCCAAAACCACCAATCCAAGGCACATAATTTAACAAGTCCCGCCTTCGGTGTTCGCGAAAGGTACCGCCCTTCAATCTACCGACTATAAAATTCGAAACATCTCAAACAGACACACAGTCACAGAAATTCAGTAACGTCAATAACAACACAGTTTTGGATTAAAATAAAGAAGACTACCACCTTAGTCTCGATAATCTTTCACCATCCTTGCGACCTCAAAGTGGTGACAACCCGACGTGATTGCGAGTGGAGTAAAAAAGAAAACCAACAGATGAAGATGGATCATCCCGCCGAATCGAACCCGATCAGCATCCGGTGTCTAGCATTCAACCCAAGCCGACCAAATCTGTGGTTCTATGAACTCGAAGCAACATTCGTCTTCGGCAGAATAACATCTGACGAATTGAAATTTTCCCACGTTCTAAGTCACCTGGAAAAACGATACGCGATGGAGGTAGAGGACATAATAGCGAAACCACCGGAAACGAACAAGTACGAATGTTTAAAAACTCAATTGATTGAACGCATGTCGGCATTAAGGGAGCGTTGCACTCGGCAATTGCTAGAGGGAGAAAGACTGGAGGGCCGCAGCCCTTCACAGTTCTTAAGACACCTGCGATGACCAAACGATGATTTTTTCAATATGCAATTACGTTTTGAAAAAGAGAAATTACTTTGTGCCGATTTTCATGATGTTTTATATTTATGTTATTCTTATGATTTTTAACAAATATCGAAACTCTATTGGTATCGATTTATTATCCATCCATTTCGCAATATGCTGCTTTTTGAATTTTGTAAATATCAGGCCTACTTTGGTTTTTACGAGCATTTTCGCAAACCTCTACAAATTCGACGATTCGGCCCAGTACTCTTCGCCTAGGTACGCTCTTTTCGCTCGGTGCTAAAAGGGTTAAGACACCTGCGACAATTAGCCGGAGACACGTTTCCCGAAAACATTTTAAGGATTCTCTGGATGAATCGCCTTCCCGCGTCAACGCAAGCGATCCTTGCAACCCAGACAGATATTGCTTTGGACAGGATAGCGGACTTAGCGGACAGAATAGAACCAGACGCAGAGATCGAACAATTATGCAAAGCTGTGGTGGAATTACAGTTGAAAATCACACAACTGTCGGCGCAGACCAGAAGAGGACGACCGACACGCCGAAGCTTTTCACGCGACCGATCATTCCGACCACGCAGCTACTCGAGATGTTGGATGCACAATTCAGACATATGCTGGTATCACGACAAATTCGGTAGCAAAGCGAAGAAATGTACAAAACCGTGCGCGTATGAAGCAGGAAACGCGAACGATCGGCATTAGATGCGGCGGGAGTGCTGATCAAGGGAACTGCAGCCTACTTATGACCGATAAGGAAACCAAGATGTCATTCCTAATCAACACAGGCGCTGACATCTGTCTACCCAAGGACGTTAGTCAAAAACCGGTCCATCGAACGGAATTCACCTTATATGCGGCCAATGATTCCACAATCGCAACATACGGCGACATTTTGTTAATCCTTTTAGTGCCGGGCGAAAAAGAGGTGCCTAGGCGAATATATCCGGTGAATTTCACGATTTTCCTACAGTTTGGAAAAAAGTTCATAAAAACCAAAGAAAAAACAATTTTGTAGTTTTAATTAAAACTAAAATATATTCCTAAACTGCAAGAAGTTTGGAATATTTTGAGGCCATGTCGAAAAGAAATTGTAAATAATTATTATAGAAAATAAAACAGTAAATTAATTATTGTAAATAATATTAAAGTCATTTCATTGTAACCTAATTTTATATCAAACATACTCCCTGTTTGACGAATATATTCGTCATTTTCCGACGAGGTCGAAATAGTTAACTGGTTAAGGACGAAATAGAGAATAAAACAATGACACGCATTTTTCTATATTCATTGAAAATTATATAAATAACAAAGATGTAAATGATCATAAAGAAAATAAATATTGAGTGCTCTCTTACAAAACGCATTTGCACATACGAAAAGTCATCTTTTCATGATAACTTTATATAGACCATTTATTACAAAGTATGTATCTACTTCGCATTTCCATAATATTTTGTAACAAAATAAATAATAACTTCAAGGTACATGGTAAGGGCCGAACGGATTATCTCTTCCGAAACATGTAATTGTTATAGGTAATATAAAGTAAAACCGAAAAACTATTTTTTTTTAATTCTCTCATAATGAAATTGGACCATTTATAACGTATTATAAATTTATTTTGAGATGGAGTTCTCCCGCGATACGAATAGTAAAGCGCTACAAGGTGCGGGCCGATACAGTATCATCAGAAAGTACCCGAAATTTGTAACTAAAACACATTGTTTTTAATTTTCAGATAAATTTATCTTGTCGCCTTCGAAAGAACATCCATCTGAAGCGAAACACATATGCCAACGCTTAACCCAGTCCTCCACACACTTTTCATAAGCCGATGAAGAGACTGCCTTCAGCTCCTTCGTCGCATTTTGTTTAATGTGTTCTACAGTCTCAAATCTCTTTCCTCGAAGAGGTAATTTGAGTCTAGGGAAAAGAAAAAAGTGACATGGTGCCAAATCTGGCGAATACGGTGCTTGTTCGATGGTATTTGCTCGATGTTTGGCCAAATAATCCAGCACAATGCGTGCTTTGTGAGACGGCGCGTTATCGTGGTGCAACATCCACGAATTGTCTTCCCATAAATCCGGTCGTTTTCTACGCACAGCATCCCTCAAATGTTTCAAAACGGATAGGTAATACTCCTTGTTGACTGTTCGACCCTCTGGCAAGAACTCATAGTGGACTACACCTCGATAATCGAAGAAAACTGTGAGCATGACTTTGATTTTCGACCGACTTTGGCGTGGTTTTTTGGGTTTCGGCTCATTTTCCAGGCGCCACTCGGACCACTGTTGGCTTGTTTGCACGTCATACTCGTAAACCCACGTCTCATCCCCGGTAATTATCCGTTTCATGAAGGTTGGATCATTCCTTGCCTCAGAAATCATCTCTTCCGCCACTTTCTTGCGATCCTCTTTTTAAATGAAATTTAGCTCTTTTGGCACAAGCCGCGCTGCTACGCGTCTCGTGCCTAAAATATTCACTACAATGTGCTGAGCGGTTCCATATGAAGTGTTGAGATCACGAGCTATCTCTCTCAGGCTCGCATGACGATTTCGAGTACAATTTTTTTCAATTTTTTCCACATTTTCTTTGGTATTTGATGTCGAAGGGCGTTCAGAACGAGGCAAACCTTCGACAATATCACGTCCACTCTTAAATAACTTATACGATGCGTATGTCTGTGTTTTTGAGAAAGCAGACTCCCCAAATGATTTTTGCAACATTTTCAACGATTCGGCACATAAAATTTCGTTGGAAACACAAAACTTCAAACAAATTCTTTCTTCGATAGAATTAGCCATTATAAAAACGACGAAGCACAAAAACTTGCTCGATGTAAAACAAATACTAGTGATCAGAATCTTTTGAAACTTGGCACAGATGTCTCTCACAGGTGTACCAATTTCAGACAAAAAAAATTACTGGGTATGTCAACGGCGGTTCTTTTAAATTACAAATTCCGGGTACATTCTGATCATACTGTATGAGTAATTAGAGCTAAAGATAAACAGTGTGCCGAAGTAGTCACATTCCTTTCGTTAGTAGCTGTCCGTTAATTCACGTGTTCGTTTCGAATTGGTTATAAGCGCGGCAACGTAAGAAAATTGTTGTACAAAATAATTTTGTGATAAAAATGGAGAAGAAAAAGGGTTCCAAAGAAGCCCATCGGTCAGGCAGTTTTAGAAAAGATACGAAAAGAAAGAGATCGCGTCCTCTCAATAAACACGAAGCAAAAAAAGAGACAGCGCTTTGTCGCGAAAATTAAAAACAGCGAACGAGGTACATGTTCCTGAAGAACGAACCATCGAATATCGCATTTTAAATTTTATCACAGTTTTCTCAGCAATTTCTGAGCATGTCAAGTGCAGAGTATGTAACTCTAATGTAGTGATTAAAACAGAAAGCACTCGAGGACTTGGTTTTCAAATTTTGATTGTGTGTCCATCTTGCAACCCAATTTCAATTCCATCATGTCCATTTATATGCGTTTATTCGGTATTGGTCAAAATGCAGAAAGAAAATGTTATGGGTTAATGGAGTTGCCGCACCCCGGCACTCAAAGTACGTACGATCTAATCATCCGAAATATAGTACTATATATAATATAGTACTGGTATACACAAGGCCGCTTCATCTATGGTGATTTTTTTTCTAAAGAAGGCCGTGAAAGAAGAAATAAAAGAAACTTGCGCAGAAGAAAAGTGTGAAGTCACTACCGAAATTACGGTATCTGGGACAACACGTGGAAAAACGCGGCTTTACTTCATTGTACGGCGTCTATTATAGGATATTGCAGTAGAAAAGTCCTGGACTTTATGATAAACTCAAGCTATTGTAAAGAGTGCGAATACTGGAGTAATCGTCAAAATACTGTTGAATATGAGGAGTGGAAAATAGAACACGCAGAAAAATGCTTATCAAATCACGAAGAATCATCTGGAAAAGTGGAAGTTGACTCAATGGTAAAAATGTTTCAAAGATCTGTGGAACGCTTCACAGTCAAATATATCAATTATAATACATTGGAGATGGCGACTCCAAGACTTACTCGGTTATTGTCAATACGGCTCCATACGGCAATTCGATAAATATTAGTAAAAAAGAATGTGTAGGACACGTTTGCAAACGTATGAGCAGCCGTCTCCGAGCATGAAAAAGTAAAAATAGAGGGGCTCGGTGGTCGAAACAAATTAACGGGAAAAATGATTGATAAGCTTACTATTTATTATGGTGTAGCTGTTCGTGCCTAAGAGGGCCAAGCGTGCCTCGCGTGTCACTGCCGATGTCAGTGCCGACCGTCTTTAAGTGTTTTAACGAAAAGGGCCGAGACTTTCCGAATCGGGAACGCACCCATGCACTCAACGCATTGCGTCGTTAGTCCGCCTTGAGCTGCACGCCGTATAATAGTAAAAGTCGTTCTGAGAAAATTAGTATTTGGTTACCTAACCCTTAAACAGACCCTTCCCAGAGCCTAATTTGCGACGAGTCGCCGTGAAATTGATCACGGACAGAGTTGTGCAGTCCTACAAACTCGCACGGCTAAAACAGTAGCCATTCGGAGAAACTGCGATTGAAAGGACAAAATGCAGACAGCGATCTGGGCAACGTTCTACCATTACAGCTCTACAGATCCAAAACCACACCATGAAAATTGCCCAGAAGGCTCGGACTCATGGTGTAGGTGGCAGCAGGCAAAAGCCGATGGTAGCCTCGACGTCTATAAGCACGATTATATATTATTTATGTGTTACCTAACACTGTTTTGGAAGCTATACGACCAGTTTACGAAGACTTGAGTAATGACATTTTGTTGAAGCGCTGCGTTGGTGGCTTTACAAAATAATAATGAAAGCTTAAATAATGTTATTTGGAGATTGCGCCGAAAATTTTGAATAATGGCGCGCTTATCATGGAAGTAGCAGCGCATATTGCCGCCTGTGTGTTCAATGAAGGCACATCAACATTACAGACAATAATGTACGCAATGGAAATTTCTACGGGACCACATGCCCATCAATACGCGGTCGTTAAGGACAATCGCCGAGTCTACTTTGCCCAGCTTCGAGCACAGGAAGCGACAAAAGGTGCAAGAATATTACGCCGGCAAGCTAGGATCGAAGCTTTTGATACCGTTACGTCTGGGGAAGGTTCACTGTATGGCCCTGGAGTGGATGACTCTGTGTAAGTTTAAAAAAAAAATGTATACGTTTTTACGTTTTAACCGAATGTCGTCCTTTAAACGCGTTTCTCTCGAAATCGTGTTTTCAAAACGCGTACAGGCATATCTCGGAAACGGCTATACCGATTTAGTTAAAATTTGAAGGACTTCATCTAAACGAAAAAAGGCAGTCTTTGTTATGGCAGATTTTTTTTAGAGCCTTTACTTTTTTTTCTACAGCCCAAAAAAGACCAATTTCTACCCTAAAACATTGCTTTTTTTTTACTTAAACGTCCAGCATTTTCACAAAAATCAATATTTTTAAAATCGGCCACGACAAAGACTAGATAATTTTATATAGTTTAAGAAAATTCTAGTCTGGTCTGTTTCCGATAAATCCTGTATGAGCTGCACGTGGTACCGCGGAACACCTTTTTTCAACATCGTCTTACGCCGTGGACAATATCTCCACCATTTTAAAAAAATTTAATTTCAAATTTATTCTGATACATGTTCTAATAATGTACTTTAATGTAAAGAAAAGTCGTATTAATTACAAGCATTACACTTTCCAAAAAAAATTCCTAAAGCATGCCTATTTTTAACATATCTAGGTGTATGTACCCCCCTAAGAAAATCCAAAAAAGTTCAATAATATAGAAAATGAATAAAAACAAAAGAGTGCCAACAGCGCACGGTGTTCCCAAGTGGTCACCCATCCAAGTACTGACCGTGCTGCTCGTTGCTGCTTAACTTCGGTAATCTGACGACAACCGGTGTATTTCAGCAAGATTTTACGTTGGCGTCCAAATGAAGTTTATTGCTCATAGTTGTAGTTCAATTTTATTATAGCTTATTTAATACTTCGTCGACCGATCGGGGAGATCTCCCCATTTTAAGGGGGTATTTCTATGTGACGGGTTAAAAAAATCAAATTTTTTTTGTGCTTTTTTTTGATAGTTTATTGTCGTAGAATTAATATCTCAGAGTCGGTTTAGGCGATTCCGTCCTTCTTGACTAGTAATAACGTTTCAAAGCAAAGGCTGTAACTGCGCGCGCATCAACGAGATTTTTGCATGTGGCGTAGATGATTACTCAAAAACGGCTTTATAGATCGACTTCAATTTTAACACAATATCCAGCATACTTATAGCTATCGCATGAAGCTCAATCATGTTAAAGTTTTGATTATAACCCATCATTTTGCCTTATTTATAGCACAAAAATTTCATTTTCACACTTTTTTACAAAACGCCGCAATTTTGTTAATTTTCATGAAAATTTGAAACCTGAGGTTCATGCAGCTTTCACAAATTGTATAATTGGAAGTAGTTTTAGGTAATATTAAAAAGATCAAGTTTTTTAATAATTATCATAACTTATTTACTTAAAAAATAAATTTGTATGAAATTGATAGAAACTGTAAAATAGGATGCATTTTAAGTATTATTTAAGAAAATGGTTTAAAAAGTTGTTTAAAGATATTATCATAAAATTTTATTTAAAAGTCAATTTCATCAGAGTTTCTATTAGTTTTTTAAAGTATGATATTGCGTGGAGCACCGGTAAATAAGCGGAAAAAAAACATGAAGGCAATCGAGTTTAATACATTGAATATTAACGTAAATACTTAAATAGACAAAATAAATACAATGTATCAAAGTAAGTGACATCTAAAGACAGTATGTAGAAAACACGCGAAAATTCGTTAGCGGTCCCTAACAGTTGGGACAAGAAACACGATAAAACTCATGAACGGTCCTAAAAATGATAATTTCATGTTTTGTATAAAGTATATTTGAAATCGTTAAACGAAATTGTTACCGCAAGATATAATTGACCATTCAAATCATTTTTAGACTTCTTCGGTTTCAAGTAGCGAATATCAGTTCGCGTTACTTGCGAAAAATGCGTGGTGGAAACCGTCGTACAGTTCGTTCAGGCGCGCGCGGTCGGCTACGTCTTAAGAAAATAAAAAAAAATCAATAGTGTAGAAAATGAATAAAAACAAAAGAGGATGCCAACAACACACGGTGTTCCCAAGCGGTCACCCATCCAAGTACTGACCGTGCTCATTGCTGCTTAACTTCGGTGATCGGACGAGAACCGGTGTATTTCAGCAGGATTTGATCGTTGGCGTCAAAGTTAGGCCTATTGCTCGTAGTCGGGGTCTAACTATATTCTAGTTCATTTAAGGGGGAACATACACCTAGAAATATTGAAAAAATGCAGTTGTCGTTTTTTGAATATTCAAAAAGTATATGGTCTTCAGAATAGCTCCTGCGAGTTTCAAAGTGATCAAAGGCAAGAATAATTATCAGCAATTGCAAACGATAAGATTAGAAATAACCAGCAACACGTAACGGCTGGATAAATTTTACAATTGGCTTGATGAGAGAGAGAGAGAGAGAGAAGTGCGCATTACTTAACCCTTAGCGCTAGTCATTTGTTCCGTAACTCCAGTGACTCCGCTACGGAGCCCAATGTTTTTAGCATGATTACCCTTAACACCTTGCGGACGGATGACGAGATATCTCGTCATTCCTGTTTCGTCGCTCGGAGCCGTTGACGAGATATCTCGTCTTGTATCTTTCGTCGTTCGAGGCTACTGACAAAAGATTTCGAATGCGTCTTTCGTCGGTCAAGGCCACTGACGAGATATTACACAATTGCTACGTGATTGTCAACTGCAATTTTTTGTAATTTGTATTGCGAATTAATAATTATTATTTGGCACCACGTGTGTCAGGATAATTATTATAATAGTATCCCCATTGCGAAAACATTGCTGGAACGTAAAACAAGATTATGTGGAACCATTCGACAAAACAGAGGCTTACCACAATGTCTAAAAGATGAAGCACGTGGTCTAAAAAAAGGTGAAATAACTTTCAGAAGAAATGCTGACATCCTACTTTTAATTTGGAAAGACAAAAGGGAAGTGAGAATGATATCAACCATTCACGACAGTTCGTATTGTACAACAGGGAAGAAATCGTGGGATATTGCAGAAGAAATAAAAAAGCCGATATGTGTTCACGATTACAACATGCATATGAAGGGCGTCGACCGCGCCGACCAATATCTTTCCTGTAATAGTATTCTCAGAAAAACAGTAAAGTGGACGAAGAAAGTAGTACTTTATTTGATTAACTGTGGTCTTTTTAATTCATTTCGAGTTTACCAAATGCTGAATCCTCAAAGTAATATACGATACAAAGATTTTCTTCTCGATGTGGCAAGAAATTGGCTTAGTCCCGACAAAACAACAGAGTCGATGGATTTAGAAAAAGATGTACCAGGCCCTTCAAATGTTGCTCAAAGAACTCCACGTAAAGCTCATCCGCAAAAATTGTCAGACAGTATACGACAACACATCCCAGTACCACTTCCACATTCGAAAAACAAAACATTTCCGACAAGACGTTGCCAAGTGTGCAAAATCAACGGAAAAGGATGTGAAACTCGCTACTTTTGCAAGCTTTGTAATGTTCCACTTCACTTAGTGTCATGTTTTGCGAAATTATTTAGTTTGTGCAAATATTTATTTATTGAAAAATATTAAAAAATCATACATTTTGAAGGTTGTTATTGAAAATAAATATTCCACGCGACAATGATTTTTAACTACTAACGAATCATCATTAGTTTAAAAATATCTGACGCGAAAAAATGCCCGGCCACTGGGGACGGTTAGCTATAGAATGCCCGGTCCGCAATGTGTTAACATGGTACGTCATTATCGGCGTTGGCAATTGTTACCTGTTGTTAAAACGTGCAAAGTCTGTAATATTGAGGTTAAATGATTTTATGACCTTTTTTATGGTTAGTAAAATGGAGAAAAATAAATGTTATGATGAGAATTTAGAGACAAGTGATAGTGAAGACGTATTTGATTTTGAAGTATTAAAAGATACTATAGAAGAATGTGTTCATTATGACTCTGATACTTCAAGTAGTTGTAGCGAAATTATACTACCAAAGAGGCGATGAATAAGAATTATTGAAAGTGAAAACGAAGATTCGTTACAAGACTTAGAAGACGAATGGCGTCCAAAAAGTATAGATTTTAATGTATCCCCAAAGGTCATTGAACCACAAATTCTCTCAAATATTGTACAGCCGATACAATATTTTAAACTGTTTTTCACAGACGATTTAGTAAATGAAATGATAAAAGAATCAAATAATTATGCAAGAAATCGTCTAAACTCGAAAGAAATATCTAGTAACTCTACTTGGCAAACGTAGCGTGATGTGCAAAAGAATAAATTTTGGGCCCCTATTGGAGTTATCATCAATATGGGTACGATGCCTCTGGCAAATATGCAAGAGTACTGGTCAGTTAAGGACACCAGTATGATCCCTTTCTTTAGTGACATATTCACAAGAAAAAGATTCAACAAATTATTTTGGATGTTGCATCTGAAAACACCCGATTCTGCGAAAAACGATATTCAAACACATATTTAACGAGCAAGTCATTTTCTAGAATAAGGAAATCTAAAGGAAAAATATGTTTTATTACATATAATCCCAATAAACCAACAAAGTGGCGCATTCGTATATACGTTTTAGCAGATTCAGAAACAGGATACGTGTATAGCATTCTTCCATATTATGGAAGTATCACTTCTGAAATTCTGCCAAGGCCAGATTTACTGGTCAGCACCAGAATTACCCTACATCTGTACCAACAATTATTAGATCCTGTATCTACCGCAAAAGGATATCACATGCACACTGACAGATATTACACTAGTGTACCCTTAGCAGAAAAATTAAGAAAAATGAAGTGCCACTTGACCGGTACTATAAAAACGAACAGAAAAGGTGTTCCAACAATTCTGAAGAAACCAAAATTATGTAAAAAAAGGACTATCGCATACGAAAAAGAAAATACAATGCTCTTAGCTTGGAGGGATAAGAGAATAGTATCTTTATTGAGCAACTGGCATAATGCTGAAATGACAACCACTAAAAGATTTATACGAGGTCGTACAGAAGAAATAATCGAAAAGCCAAGTGTAGTTGTCGGGTACACAAAGTCGATGGGTGGTGTTGATCGGGCTGATCAATATGCCTCTAGTTATTGTTTTATGAGGAAATTACTTAAGTGATGGCGAAAACTGTTTTTCTGGGGAATAGAGATATCAATAATTAATTCATACATTCTCTACAAAACTGTACAGCAGAATAAAAATGAGAAAGCACTGCCACATTTACAATATCGAAAAACATTAGTCCATCAACTCGTAGGGGATTTTCGTCAGGATCGAGCAAGAGTTACTACATCAATTTCTGGAATCAGATTAAACGGAAAGCTTCACATAATGAGGAAAGGTGCAAAGAGGGACTGCGTTGTGTGTTCTACAATGAAGCGAAAGGATGGCAGACGTCAAACAAGTCATTACTGTGACACTTGCCCAAGCAAACCCAGAATGCACATGGGGGATTCTTTCCAAAGATACCACATGAGGGTGAATTAGAAAATTTTAAATTCACGTTTTAGTTACAAAAGGAAAGTGTAGATTTATAATATTAATCAAATAAAAAACATTCACAAGCACGTGTAATTCTTTCCACTCAAAGTAAGACTTCTTCTCAGACGCTCCGCTGCGAAAATGTGCCGGAGTTGCTTGTAGGCAGTGATGCAAAAATAAGCGGAACGCTAAGGGTTAACCCTTTGCGCTCGACGCGCTTTTCTCTCGGGCTGACCAGCAACTCGACAGTAATCCGCCGCGCGCGCGCCTATTTCATGAGTTCGTTTCTGTAAAACAATGTATCTTGTATCTTGTAAAACAATCTCCAATGTGCATTCTTGGCTTGTCGGGGCATGTGTCACAATAGTACACAGTTTGTCGTCTTTGGCCGGACTTTCGTTGGGAACAAACTTTGCAATCCTTTTTTTGTCCCATCAAAATAACATGCAGCTTTCCATTGAGTCAGATCATTTCAGAAGTGCTCTGTGAAGTAGAAGCTGTGCTACGTTGGCTTTTGGCCACTTTGGCTTTCAGATTCACTATCGATTATTCGGATTTTTCGTCTTCTTACACCTATAACGTCGTCACTATCTTCATCACTTCCGTCTTCATTCTTATGGGCAAGCTGTCTATGTAGTGATGTAATTTCGTTCGTTATTGCCGAAAAATTGAACTCATCTTCACTAGAAGTAATTTCTTCGTCGTGTTCCATACTTATTGGGCTCACTAACTTTGAAAGAAATATTGCGATTGCCAAGAAAGTTGAATTCGAACTAATTGGATTGTGATTGGTTCTTTTTGTACCTTTTTTTGAAAGAAGCGAATTGAAAGAAGCGTTGCGACGTCTATCAGCGTTCTATTATTCTCAAGACATAATGCACGCATTGAAATTCGTTTGTGTTTTTGAGATAAGACATCTTTATAGCTATGTAGACACCTCATAAAATGATCTACAAAAGGCCAGGTAGACTTGTCAAGCGATATTCGTTAGGCCAAACACAAATAAACACCGTTACCACTCAATTTACCGCATCGATGCGAGTGGTGCCTGAGAGGCACCGGTCGAGTTGGCGCAGCACATGCCGTGGTGCCTGAGAGGCACCGCTAGAGCGCAAAGGGTTAAAAGAAACCGTTCAAACACCTATAGTCTCACCCCCTCTTCCTTTATGCGTGCACAGTTGGTCCGCCGGCCGCATTCACACATGACACGCGTAAGTATTTGCTGATAATCGCGCCAGACTATCGTATCGCTTTCTTCTTTCTTCTTTATTGCCATAATCTGCTCAATCAATATCCGTACCTGTGCCTGAAAGGACGATGCGTTCTCGATGAGAATAGCCTACGAGAACGCAATCGTCAATTTCAGTACATGGGCTCACTGTGTAATCGCATTCCATAAACATTGTACCCAACACTTCGTTTTTCCATCCCCACCTTACATCTTACCGCATCCAAATTCCAACATTTTCCACGCCACCTTATCAACCAATAGGACCTCCTTGCAACCATATACTCCGCCCCCCTCTTGCTTTCTTAGAAAATTTCTCCTCAGAATTTAGGGAGAAAAATAGAACACTTCAAGGGAACAAGTCGTACATACAAGCCGACAACCACGACACGAGATACGAATAGCAACATTGTTGGGAGACACTCGCGGTACATTGTAACGCAACGAAACAATGTAAAAGTAGTGAATAAAGGTAACCTTTACCAATCAGAACGCGAACGTCTTTCGTGTAACCCTTTGGCTGCCAGCCGGTTCGGTCCCTAAGCGGACACTGCCACGGGCCGATGCATCGGCTCTGTACGTTTACATTCATATTATCGCTCCTCTGAGTATCAAGTTTGTTGTCACTCATGCTCGATCGCATTTTAACACTTTGACTGCCACGCCGAAATCATATGTTTTGCTCGGGACGCCACGGCCGATTCTGTTATCGGTGGTCACCCGTGGCGCCGTGCTAACGATTACTGGGTCTTTCACTAATTTTAACAAACTATGTATTCGCATTCATTATTTCATCGTAAGAAAAACGTACAGTACATATTACTCAAAACGAGAAACGTACAGGACGTGTTACTCAAAACGAGAAACCGCCAGAATATATTAGTATATATAATTGTACGGTATGTGCCCACTTGTAACTTCAACTATACGATTATAAAGAGCATTTACGAATATTTTCTAAGGTGTGTTTATAATAATATTCATAGATTATCCCTCAAAAATATGGATGCAAATATTGAATATTTTTCGAGTGTATCCGAGGAGTCTTCATCAGAAGATGAAATACTCTATGTATCACCTACGGTAAGACGGCGCCGAATCGAATCAGATACGGAAGACGAAATGGATATCGAAGATGAAAATGAAGAGAATAATAATATTGATAATATTGACAATGAAACTGACGACAGTATTAACCTAGACGATAACGAATGGTCAAACAGTGTGACACAAGCAACGGCAAGTGTAATCCCATTCATAAAATCTAGGAGTGCTCTACTGATTGAGGGTGATCAGCCACACAGTTTTTATTTTGCTTTTCTTACCGAAGAAATTGTACAAATTATTGTTCATGAGACAAATAGGTATGCTGAGCAATACATAGTAAATAGAAGATCTGCTCGTTTAAACAAATGGACACCAACCGATGAAAATGAGATCAAACGGTTTTTCGGATTACTGATATGGATGGGCCTCGTCAAGTTACCGAAATATGACGCATATTAGTGCACGAATAACACATACTGCCAATCATTTCCAAAAAAAGTTATGTCCCGAAATCGGTTCGAGCTTCTGTTACGATTTCTTCGTTTTACCAACAATCAGACAGCAAATACAAATGATAGACTGTATAAAATAAGAGAAGTTTTCGATATATTGGACCAAAATTTTTCTAATTACTGCGATTTGGATGAAGATGTATATATTGACGAGTCATTAGTACCTTTCCGAGGACGCATAAAGTTCAGGCAATTTTTAAAACAGAAACGTCACAAATACCGTATTAAAGTATTTAAATTGTGTTCGGGCCAGGGGTACACTTATAAATTTGAAATATATTCGGGAAAAAACTTAAATGCACCGTGCGTAACACCAACAAATATTGTCATGAATATATGCCATAATATTCTTCATAGAGGCCACACAATTTACACAGATAATTGGTACACAAGTATAGATTTAGCAGAAAAATTAATAGATTGCAACACTCATTTAGTCGGCACATTAAGAAAAAATAGAAAGGTAGTCGTTCACAAAAAAAAATTATACGTGTAATAAACCAAAAGTACTTACAGATTATAACAATAGGAAATTTGCCGTAGACTTGTCAGACCAAATGACAGCATATTCCACGCCACACAGAAGGACACTAAAATGATACATAAAATTAACTTTAGAATTATTGTTGAATACGTCCATTTCAAATGCGATGTTTCTGTACAAACTATCGACAAAAAAAAAAATCAAAGTATCAGATTTTAGAATGGCAGTTGCAACGCATCTGACACAATGTGATTCATCAGGGCCGTCAAATATACATATACGACGAAGATTGCGGCACGAAATGCAGAAGAAAGAAGGGCAAGCGTCCCTAGCGCAAAAATTTTGCAGAGACTGCTATAAAAAAATGTTAGATTGTTAGGATCGAAAATGGCTAAAAATCGAACGAAAAAGGTGACCACCTACTGTCCAGCTTGCACTGACGAGCCACATTTATGTTTAAAATGTTTTAATACAGTGCACCGCTAGATGCAAGATTTGTTTTAATACTTTCTTTATTGGCGTTCTAATAAAAATTTTTAATTGTGCAATGGGGCACTTTTTATTTCAAAGTATGTTCTAATAAGTGGTTATATTCAATTGTCAATTTTCATTCAATATTAACAATTGTAAGAAGTTCAGATGTTCCGGTCACTAGTGACCACCGTGGCGTCACAGAAGAAACGGCGGCCGGTTACATATGACCAACGTGGCAGTCAAAGTGTTAACCGAGTGCGGTGAAGCGCTTCGCTTATCCTATGCAAAAAATGCGGAGAAGCGCGATCGCGCTTCTCTTGTTTATCCACGAATGCGGAGACGCGTGACCACGCTGCTGTTCGTTAGTATAATTTTCGAATCAATTGAGAACAGTTGTATTCATATCCATTGCAGTTTATTATTAATTTCGTTTAACTGTGGTTTTTAATAATATAACAATTAAAATAAAACGCAGTGGTAAAATATAGTAGAGCGTGGATCATGGGACGGTAGAAAAAATGAACCAATGTAAAAAGACAGATAGATTTCGACTTTAATTCTTTTTTAAATCATTACATCTATAGGGACAAGAGATAATTTTTACAAAAAAAATTTTTATATACAAAAACAAATTATATCAAAATAATTGGATCACTTTTTCTATTGTACCACCATCCACGGCTCTACTATATTTTACCACTGCGTTTTATTTATTTATTTGTAGTAAAAAACTTTTCATTATTTTAGAAGAATTAAAAATTGGTTTCATATTTTAACAAGTGTTATACCGATAATTACAAAAAGCACCATGCCAAACTGATTCATCTGAAACTGATTATCATATGAGCAGTAATAATGAAAAGTGTAGTAATGACTGTGAAACTGATAGTGACGTGACATCATCATTCCTTCTAAGAGATTACGAATTATTAGTGATAGCAGTGATGATGATGAAATAACTCCAAGTACCTCCGATGGCGATAATATCGATGAATTTTTACCCGTAAACACAATATTTTCGAATGAATCGAATAGTTTTTTTGAAGTACCCGGTCCAAAGCATGCCCGTGCTTCTGATGCGAAATCAATTGAATATTTCAATACATTTTTTTCAAATTCTCTCTTCAGTACAATGGTAACGGAAACAAATCGCTATGCTGAACAGTTTTTGAATTCCGGAAAAAAATTGAAACGACATTCACGCGCAAGATCTTGGGTACTACTAACTGTTACAGAAATGAAAGCATTTGTTGCGGTTCTATTAGAAATGGGCAATACAAGACGACGTTCAATATACTCCTATTGGAGTAAAGGTTCGATAAACATCCCGTGGTTTGGAAAATGTTTACTAGAGATAGGTTTCAACTGATTTTGAACTTCTTCCATTTAGTAGACAATAACAGTTTGGCACCACCAGGGCATTCAGATTACGATTCGTGATGTAAATTCAACTTTTTAGTAGATTACGCCAATAACATTTTTCGGGAACACTATACGCCACACCGCCAGTCGAGTATAGACGAATCATTAGTTGGTACTCACTGTCACTCTATTATAAAGCAGTATCTTCTTAACAAAAAAACACCATAAATGGGGAATCAAGTGCTGGATGATTTACGATTCTATTTCAAATTATTGTTTGGGATTTTCTTGTTATCAAGGTGCAAAATCAAGCGACGATAAAAATGAAATAAAAAAGAATGGTCTCGGATATGTAGTGGCTGAGAAATTGTTAACACTTGGAAATTACTTGAATAAAGGATACCATTTATTCATAGATAATTTTTTCACAAGCATACACCTTGCAAAAGCATTGTTACAGAAAAACACATATCTAACTGGTACCATTCGGAAAATACGTGTAACTAGTGTAAGAGATATTACTATCAAAATAATTTTTCACGTATATTTTATATAATCTAAATATAAACATTTACATTATTTATTATTAACCCTTTGCACTCCGTTGTCGCCGCGGCGGCGACACGACACGCCAGCATCTACAGGCAACATTGTATCATCTTTATACGGGTAGAAAGATGTTTCGGCACGCGCCACGTATTGATTTTTGAGGGAATCTCTGAAGTGGTGGAGGAAAATGTTTTTTTGGGGCATGAAAGTATGTGTTATCAATTCATATATTATATATAAGACTGTAAAAAAAAATCGAAATGAGAAACCATTGACACATTTGAAATATGTGAAACTGCTAGTGGATCAACTGGTTAACAATTTTCGACAAGAAAGATCGAGAGCTTCGTCTTCTGCATCTGCATCTGTTGAGATACGGTTAAACGGGAAGCTTCACGTAATGCGGAAGGTTAAAAAAACAGATTGTGTCGGTTGCTCCAACAGGCAGAAGAAAGGTGAAAGACATGAAACCAGTGAGTATTGCGATACTTGTCCTGGCAAGCCACGAATGCATCTTGGGGATTGCTTTTCACAATATCATACAATGAAGAATTTCAAAAGATAATTGTTATTTTTATGTATTGTTATATTCTTTACATTGTAATTTTGTTAATAAAACATAGCTTTCAAATGACACTTCAATTTTTTGACAATCAATTCAACAATTCAATTTCAAAACAAGCTTTCTTTAATGACACGGCAGCGTCTTTGACCTTTCTCAATTGCGCGGTCGGAACATTGTAAACACTTTCGGAGTAGCTGAAACGTCTTGCTAAAAAGTGCTCGGAGTGCAAAGGGTTAAATATTTCATTTCACTAAATTTGTATTCAATATTGTAGGAATCACACGTGACGCTGAGTCACACGCTACCGAAAGGGCAGCTTCGCATTCCAGAAAAAACAATTGAGGACTCATATCGGAAGATGTTCGAGAAAGATTGGTCGGGGTGGGGGAAAAGAACGCGTGAGGTAAGCAGAGAGACGCAGAGAGTTATCTTTTGTTAATTCCTGTTACTTTTCATTATAATAAAACGTTACAAATAGTTATTTTCATAACGACGTAACCAGTGTGTATGAAAGACCCCTTTCTTCCCCTCCCCAACCTACCAATTGGGGGCTCGTCCAGGATCTAAAAACGCAAAACCTACAATATCTTTTAAGTCTGAAAATAATAAATTCTAAAACTTTCCTCCAGAAAATCGGCATTTTGTTCTTTATAAAGCAATTCATAGAAGCGTGAATATCAAAACGGCCCTTGCAGACTTCGGGCGTATCGCGTAAATGCGCCTGGTAGTGAAAAGGTTGACTACTAACAAATCATCACTAATGTAGATGGAACCGTCAAAATAATTTGTTTTCGTGTGTCTAGTTGCGTATATTGCGAGCGAGCGTTACGCGTGTATGCGTAAGATAATCCGTTGTGTTCCGCGAAGTCGTAAAATGCAAAGTCGAGCGTTGGACAATAGTACACGAAAATGTGTGGGTCTCAAGCCAGGCTCAGGACAGGCTAGTTCGCTTTTGTCTTCCGAACGACCGAGTCACTTATATTACGATTACGTCTAACCTCCGTTCGCCGAATTTTATAATAAACGTTTCTTATATCTGTTACTAAATAACAGTTATGGTTTTGATAATTTTAATTTCTCCATCCCTTACAATTCGTATTTTGTACTCAGTTCATTTTAAGACACCCTTTACGAAAAGACATCATGAGTGCCAGTGTAGGAAGATCATTTTCTTCGATACTCTGCAATAATGCTACAAAACATACAGAAATTTGTACCGAAGCAGAAGCCCGCCGAATTCTGGATAATGACTGGATTCTTTAGCAGCGTTAAGGGGACATTCTACTTTCTCGGGTCGAAAAAATAGATTTTTTTTTTATTGCCTTATTCGAAAGTATATACTTTCAAGATTATGTCCTTAAATTTGCAGTGATAAATTCCAAAAATTGGGAAAGTTATAGGCCTCGCATCTAACCCACCTCGCGCAGATAGAAGGGTAACGTCGCTTGACCGGTCGGGCCGTTTTTCTCTTTCGGCGATCTTTATTTATTCGAAGAAATTATCTAATTCTGGAATCGATTTAAAAGAGAAGATCACCCAAATGCATTGTAAACATTGCATTGGTAAACATTACGAAGGAGTGTGTTCCGCGCACCAAAATAACATCTAAATATCATCTTACCCTTGACCTTGACGATGTTTGTTATGTTTATTGCTTTCTGAACATGCATTCAGTATTCAAACAGTTTTCAAAAGAGACGTATCGTTTTAATATGGATCGAAAACAAAGTAAATTTGTCAATTCGAGACCCTGTCGTTCGCGAAAAAGAAAGTTTATTGGAAATCAGCATACAAGTGAATGCAGTTTAGAGTACGCTAGTACATCGGCAGAAAAATTAAAAGAAAATGCTGATCTGCATGTAAACATTGATCCAGCTATGAATTATTGTATATTACAATTTACTACGTAAGAATCTTTTATATACAAAAATTCGATCTGCAAAACTTTAAATGCGTTTTTCTCAGTACTATATTTTTTCAACTGGCGTGCACGATTCCAAAAAAACTATTCGATCAATCGGTCCGAGATTTTAATATATTATTCTACATACTTATGCCTATCGTATGAACCACGGGTGTGTTAATTAATCAATATTTTCTCATTTTTTTCCAGCATGAAAAGACGGGAAAATGCCATTTTCGTGAACCTAATTTTGGAAAGTCAGTCATTTTGAAAGTTTTCATGCAAACTCTTTCTCCGTGGTTCATGCGATAGTGGTTAGTATGTAAATTAAGATTCCTGTTCTGTTTTTTTCTGATTATCCTAACGACCGAAATCACGCACGCCAGTGAGTATGAATTTTTTCGAGATGCTCCAGCAATCAAGAAGAATTTATATGAAAAAATTTGAAAAAACGTAAAAAAAAATATTTTTGTATAAATAAAGGTTGATATGATACAATGTGAAAGTTTCAAATTGCTGCGTTTCTATTTTCGATAAGAAAAAAATGGTTGAAAATCAGTAAAATTTTTCGATGAGAAAGTAGAATGTCCCCTTAAAAGCACTTATAGCAATTTTATACGTCCGTGGGGCATGCGAAACAAAACATCTAAAACTCTTGCGGCGGCTACGTATATCGTGGTTGACTGACCCAGAACTCTGCGCGCAAACGCGTGCGACAATAGACGCGCAAACAAAAGCGACTTTCGGCGAGTGGTGGGGCGTCCTCCTCGCATCTGCCGAGAAACATCGGCAATCAGTATTCAGTATAACGCCGAACAGTGACAGTAGCGAGTCGAGTCGAGATGAAGTGTTGTAACGCAGATCGGTTTTCTGACTTCGTAAACCCATATATTTTATATGGGCTTACTCGGGTGTGGCAGCTCTACCCGGATGGACGGGGGTGCCCGTCCTTCCTCATGGGATTTATTATGAAGACTGGCAATCCAAACAATAGATGTGAGCATTTATTATGGAAATCATTGATTCAGACAATAGATTTTCGGAAAAGGAAGGAAATACAACAGTGGTAATGATATCAGTTACTGGAGGCTACATATCCACCCAACAAAGACATATCCAGTAATCCAAAGAATAAACATTCGAAGAAGAAAGGAAATACAATAGTGGCAACAACACCAGTTACTAGAAGTGGCCATATGTTTCGAAGCCGGTACATCCGTAACAGAGGTGACTGGTTTGCGTACAGAGGATTCCTTGTTGTGCCACCGAACCCGAAGGGAGGGGTAAAGGTGTGACTCCTACCGGGTGAGAGCGACAAATTTGGTGAAGGAGGTTCGGAGAAAAATAGAACGCAGCAAGCAATCGGTTCTGCGAAGGAAAAAGCGGAAAACGCTGATCGGCTGTAATAACACGAGCGTCGTGCAGTACGGGACAAGTCGACAGGATTAGTTTGGTCAACGCCAGTGTGTCGAGTAGAAGCGTACGTATGTGATAGCTTTTTTTCAGTTTACTATTTTAAAATATATATTGAGTTGTAACTTCGTGAATATTAAACGAATATAAACGTTGAGTTTTCTTCTGAAAAGTATAGAAGAGTAAATTGTTTACGTTCAAACATATTAACCCTAGGCACACAACGGCCATTCAGAAAAGAAAGGAAATACAACAGTGGCAAGGACACCCATTACTTCAGGCGACATCGACGCAGTAAGCTGGGCCTGGCCGTGAAGAGGCTTCAAAGCAGAAGCGACCATTTACCATAAGCATCGGAAACTCTCCTCCGTCAAAGGGTCTCTAGGCATCGACGCAATTGTTAATTATGTCGATTTACTTTGGAGAGACTCTGATGGCCATGCGGACCAACGCCAACGCGAAAAGCGAAATGCGACGGTACATAAAATTACCCCCTCCCTTGGAGTTTACCGGGCGACTTTCGACCCTATATAAAGGACTACCGTTAAAGTGTTAAAGAAAAACCTATTGTGAACTCATATGTGTACAAAGAAATTAACCAAAGTTTAATAAAGTTAAAAAAGGTGGAATTTTTTTTGCTGGTATGAGAGTCTTACACATCGATTTGTATTTACAGGTAACCCTCCTATAACACGGTAGTTAGGTTCCTAGAAAATGCCGTGTTGTGTGAAACCGTGTTGCATGAGACCCAGAGCCAGTACAAAAGGGGGGGAGGTTACGTTCCAAAAACTTATTAAAAACAAATATTTTTTTTCATTCGACATAAACAACTTAATATTTATTAAAAATATAAATGTACGTACAACACAAAGTAAAAAAAAAATTAATCTAACGCAACCATAATTTAATGAATTTATTCGTCGTCACTACTCAGTATAATGAACCGAGAACGTTTTTTCGGTGGAATGATATCGCCTTCATTTGCAGAACTTTTTTCTCTATTTAAAGTTTTTGTATGTTTTCCCCTCTTAAAAAATCTGTAATCGAACTTTGCTTGCTGGTTCTTACTAGGTCATTGTAAATTCCGCGGTATGGAGCTAAACAGTTTTGCAGCTCCCATTTGAATCTTTGACTTCTTTCCGTGGAAGGGTCTGTATTCAAGAAAAATGACTCGAGATTTTCCGCTAAGCATAGGCCTTCTCGTATTTTTTTTAATGTTAAATTCTTAACTGCACAATCATCATCAGAGCTAGCGTCCTCAAAATCGATTTGATTTGCATCTAGGGATGCCATTTCCATCAAATCCGCTTCGTCAACTTCTTCTTCCACTAATAAATCTTGAATGTCTTTGGTAGCCATATCCACAAAACCTTCGCCCCCGATTGATTTAGCGACTTCTAATATGGCACAAATTTCATTTTCTGATGTTTCACGCATGATTTCTGTTTCAACTGAAGAGGGTCATATCTTCTTCCAACACGCACTTAAGATTGATGTTTTTATTTCTTTCAGCGACAAAGATATGTCCCCAATGTCCTACGGGGGACACAGGCCCCGATAAGAGGAACAACCATGTTATAGGATGCCGTGTTGTAGGAGTGTTCCCGCAATTTACGAATCGTGTTATAGCGATACCGTGTTATAGGAGGGTTACCTGTACTTACCATGGTAACGTCGATCTTCATTTGTCATACTCTAAAGACAAAACGTGTACGATGGTTCAGAAACAATTCAGGCAAGAATCACTCTCGAGCAGTATATTCCGAAGACAGTAAGGTAAAGTAGGCTGTGATTGACCGTTCTGCGGTCATGAACAAATGTCTGAAGATTGTTATGTAGGTATATTGTCATTGTTTCGAATATTAGTCGAAAGCGCATTCTGTATGTAACCGTCTTGCAATACAGAAATCTTGTGTAGATTACCTGTGATTAACTGTTTGAGTCCCAAGCAGCGCAATCGCGCTGTTCAGATTTTATGTCGAGAAAACCCAGCACATTTCGAGCATTGTTGACAACTGACGGTGCGTTACGTATTGTCGAAGTCGAACGCTCAGACTTACTGACGCAAGTAGATCACACAGCTCCTTTTAACGTAAATAGTACATTTTACAATAGGTAATATAGTATTATAATAATGCAGTAATACATTACAAAATAAAAATTTTTATTTGATTGTTATACTCTCAATAATTTTTATCGTGCAAAACTTGAAATATTTATAAATTTACAGTACACATAATCCCAATTGGGATTCATCGATGTGAAATAAACAAAGCGCTATCGCGTCGCTTGGTATTTCTTGACATAAAATAAAAGAAGCGCTATCGCGCTGCTTGGGTCTTTTCGAACTCATTTAGAGAAAGCGCGGTTGCGCTGTCTGGGATTCTTCGACAGTGTTTTTTCAATACCGTCTGGGACTCAAACGGTTAACCACTTGCGTTGGAAAGACGTACCATGCACGTCGAGATGTTTTTGTTACAAAGTCGCCAACGATGTATTGTATACGTCGGTAGGCAGTTGTCACAGAAGTAAAAATGACGTTCGCGTCACGTCGACTGACATTGTTTGCCGAAGCACAATTTCAGATTGAAACGCATCGCGTAAAGTTCTCGGTATAATATCATATATACACCTACTTAAAAATTCTTATATTTTCCAATACATTTATTTATGCGCTAGTCAAATCTAATAATACATTTATTTTATTTTATTTTAATAATTTCAACCCACATTTTGAAATGGAAAGCGACAGTGAACTTAGTGATATTATTTCGACAAATATAAAAAGAAAATGAGTAATTAAAATAGATACTGAAGATAGTGATAGCGATTATGATGAAATTGTTTTTACACTTCGGAAGCGAGATAGAATTATATCTGATGACGAAGAAGAAAGTGACTGAGGATTATGAAACTAATCTTATAGCTAGGAAGTGGATATGGAAAGACACTGAAAATTTAAGCAAAATATCGCAATATTCACGAGTTTCTAGAATTAATATACTGGTAGGACAAAAAGTCGCAGCTTTACAGGTGGTAAATGAAATACTAACATAGGACTTTTGGAAAATTGTTGTGACAGAATCTAATTGTTACGCCAGTCAGACAATCGAAGATGAAACTCACAAATTAAAAAAGTTTGAAGACAATTGGAGGGACACAAATATAGATGAGTTAAGGCTTATTTTGCGTGATGCATTTTGATGTCACAAGTGAAAAAATGAAGTATTCAATCTTATTGGTCAAAAAGAACCATAATCGGGACTCCCATATTTCCAAAAATAATGCCATTTTGGAGATTTGCCCAACCGTCTCGCTTTTTGCACTTCACTAACAACAAAGTTACAGATAAAAATGATGATCGTTTATGTAAATTGCGAAGTGTAATCGATTATATAAATGAAAAATTTAAAACTGTTTATACTCCCGAGGAATATGTAGCATTAGATAAATCTCTAATAAAGTACACAGGCCGCATCTCATACAAGCAGTATAATCCATCGAAAAGAGCTCGCTTTGAAGTGAAATTCTATAAACTATGTGAATCTAAGTCGGGATATTGCATTCAATTTAAAATATACACGGATTAAGATATAAAAAAAATGTAAACACTAGTGCATCAGAAAAAGTTACGATGTTTATGTTGCATCGATAGCTGGTTACGCACAGAACGTGTTTGTGGGCAATTGGTATTGTGCGCGCCCGTTACTGAATTTTTACTAACGGGTTTGCCCCGAACGCACTATGCGTTCTTACCCACGTGCAAAGGCGATTGCGTGGATTTCGGTCGCTAATTACACGTGGCGACTTCTCTGCCTTTAGAGTAAGAGAAGCCTGATTAAGGGTTTTATGAGTTTTTATTAACAAGAACTATTTCTACACTTTACAAAAGTATCGCGTGAGTAGGTACTAGAAGAAGACAATTTGCCTACTATAACAATGCTCTGATGTGTCTCGCACGAGATCTTAGCTGTAACTGATCAAAAGACGAACGGGTAAGACGATCTCTTATGACAACGAAGTATCGAACGACTGGGTGACGCAATGCACTGCCGCCGAAGAACGATAAGCCGAAAACGAAACGGACGCAGCACCGACAAAGGGCAGTGCATGATCGAGAGTGCGTCCGACCCAGCGAGAAGTCATTTTTTTCCGGACCACGGACGATAGTATACTAGGTTGATCAATAAGTTTTGTCGTTCGATAAGAAAAACACAATGTTATGGTTCAAAATACACTTTATTATTCATCAGTATAATCTCCCTGAACATTAACGCACTTGCTCCAACGATCCTCCAATCTGTGGATCCCATCCCTGAAGTGAGATTCCGGAAGGTCTGCAAAATACGCTTCAACAGCCGTTATGACCTCTTCATTTGACGAAAAACGCTTGCCACGCATAAATTTTTTGAGTTCTGGAAACAAATGGAAGTCGCTGGGGGCCAAATCTGGTGAATACGGCGGATGCTCCAACAATTCGAACTTTAATTCATGGATTTTAGCCATTGTCAAAATGCTCTTGTGACACGGTGCGTTGTCCTGATGAAAAGGGATTTTTTTCTTCTGCAAACCGGGTCTTTTTTCACGAATTTTTTGCTTCAACTGGTCCAAAAGGTTGCAATAATATTCAGAATTAATTGTTTTACCAGTTTGCAAGTAATCCACAAATAAAATTCCTTTCGCATCCCAAAAAACTGATGCCAGAACTTTCTTGGCCAATTTCTGGACACGAACTCGTTTCGAAGCCGAACAACCAGGTTCACACCACTCTTTAGCCTCTTGTTTTGATTTAGGATCATGGTGATAGACCCAAGTCTCATCCATAGTGATGAATCGACGCACAAAATCCACTTTATCCTTTTTAAAACGCTCCAAATGTTGTTGAGAAAGTCGCATTCGAATGTGTTTTTGTTCAATTGTAGCGAATGCGGCACCCATTGTGCACACAGCTTTTTAAAACTCAAAATTTCATTTAAAATATGACTCACACTGCCTAATGAGATGTGTAGAGCCTCTACTACATCCCTCTCAGTCAAGAAGAGTGAACCAACAAAACAAAAACAAATTTGGACTAGTAACAACGCCCTCTCTTATCGACCGAGAATACTTATTGAACAACCTGGTACTTTACGCGATAAAAAGGACGCTTTGGTTTACAAACGCTGCATCAGTCGGTGACGCACGTTATTGTATATAAAAGTTCGGTCTGAGTGTTGCTATGCGACGTATCAGAACCCTTTGATGAGAAAAAATGTGTCGCCGCTTTGCACGTGTTCGCTGTTATTAATACGCGTCCGAACAGGTATTCTTCTCCAAGCCTGTTTGAAAAGTTGCAATCTATAAGAACTAATGCCATAGGAATAGCGAGGTGCAAAAAAAATATATGCCCAAAGAACTCGCAGCAGCAAAACTGTAAAAATCTGATATTATTGTGGTATGCATGGATTGAGTGCGGTGCGTATGAACATGTGAATGCTGTATGCGTGAGTACGAATGTGCCAGTGTGTCTCTGATGGGCGTGTGTGGTCCTCTCGTGACACTGTCATATGTCCAGGTGAAAGAAAGCGTGGCCCGGCAACGGCAGTGTTGTGTGTGCGTCGAGAAGCGTTGTGTCGTGACCTGTGTCGAACCATTGTAGGAGTGTAGCGTAGAAGCGAATACAATAGAGTCTTATTTCTAGGGTTAAATCCGTTTCACGCTTTCCTTGCCATCGCGGCGCATCGAGTAGGGACTACCATTGAGTTTCCCTACATTATACCAAGATCGTGTAATGACATTTTAGTTGCAAATGGAAAGACAGAAAAGAGATATATCTAATGTCCACAAAACATAGGAAAATGGGATGATAGAAGTGGATATGATAATAATTGAGATGATATATGGAAAATGCATTCAAAAGAAAAATTACGTTTGTTAAAAATGTGTTTATACAATAAAAATACCTTAACTTTGAAATGTAAATTTATTTTCATATTTTTATTATCTAAGCATATATTCTGGACTAAACTTATTGTTTTTACTAATGCGTAAGTGATAAAACATGCTAATCCTAACTCATTAAGTTAATAATGCCAAAAATGTATCATATAACACGGATATCCTTGTAGCAACCGTATATTCTTCGACACATTTCTGGCATCGCCGTGTCGTTGAAGGTTCTAGGTAGATGAGATCATCGTGTTGTGTAAGATTGCGATAAGCGCTAACAAAAGGATCTGGCCACGTAGTGGAGGGGCGCGAACTCCTGGTAAGAGGATCGCGACAAAAATCGGGACACTTACCCCAGAACCTGCACGGTGCGCGATCATTGATCGATAGCTCGTGTCGTAACGCGAAAAGTATATCTAACATCCTTTTGTAAGAAAGTAATAAATAAATTAAAATATATTTAATAATAATAATAAATAAATTTAATAATAAATAAAAAAATATTGGATTATTACCTATTTTTTTAAGACGAGTCATTTAGACTGGTTTTGGTAGAAATACTTTTGTTTAACTCTTTTCGGACGTGTTTAATTTGGACATGGGTATCGTACTGGTCGGAATTAATTTCCGCTGAAAGCGCAGTGATACATAACATGCAGGATTATGAAAAATAAACAAGATTTATTAATTCTTATGATAACATTATTTACATGTTTATAGAATAATATGTTTTAATGTTTTTTTTTGTAAAAATTATATTTTATAGTTCTGCAATGTGTGGAATTTTTTAAAACAGTCTCCAATGTGCAGTCCTGGTTTTCGACTGCAAGTACTGCAAAAATAATTTGTTTGACGTCTTCCGCCCTTAATTTTTCTATTAGAACATACAGCACAATCTTTACTTCTTACGTCTGCGCAATGGCGCATTATGTGCAGTTTCCCAGCTTACCTCAGCATATTGCATGTCGAGCGAGAAATAACAGCTTTTGTTCGCACTGGATTTCGTTATCTCCAAATGATAAGAATTCTTGAATAGGTCGCATGAGTTCGTGAATAGATCCATTAGATGTTTATATTTGTGCAGATAAATTGTAAACTGATACATGGATGAATACAGTATATGATTAGTACGTTTTTATGTTTTGGTGTCTGAGAGCAGACATACTGTTATGCCCTACCACAGTGTCTTAGTCATAGGCCTACTAGTCATAGGTAAACACAAACCCAAGTGCGTCACGGTTGTCCTACCCAAAAAACCCTTGATCCTTAGTCATACTTGTTATTCCCAAAAAGTATGTTTTCACCTCTGAACCTTACCCCGTACTCATCCCTTCCACTCTTTTCCTCAAGCCTATATTAAGGGCCGCTTGGGATTTTTCGAGTTAGTAATAATTTAGGAACGACTAGAGTTAGTGCATATTTTGTGTTTTGTATAGTTGAATAAATCAGTTCTCTCAAGCCTATCTTTAATTAAACTACACTTAGTCCAGAGTCAGAGGACTAAGAAGTCAGGCCGTTCTTGAAATATTTGAGATTTCTCGATCACGGCATAACAATACGACCGGAACGGTAAAAAGGCTATGGTGTCTGAGGGCAGACATGCGTCCGAAAAGAGTTAATTGTCGGTAGTTCTAGTGTTAACGAGAATTCGGTCCTTCGAGGATACGGTACTCTTCTTGAGCGACAACACCCCATCCACTCGTTAAACCTCATAGACAAGAATCTGGTCCTTGGAGGACACGGTACTTTTCTTGAGCGGCAATCACCCATCCATTCAAAAAGGGAATAGCGAGCTCCCGAGGAAGTCGGTACCCTGGAGCGTCCGTACTATGCGTCACCAACTTCTTGTTTCGCACCTACGCTCTTCCCCATACGCACATCTGTACTATAGTTTCTTTCTCTCTCAATAAAATAACAGTATCTTAGAAGACACATCTTCTCTACACCCCCCCCCCCCCCCCCCCCCACAGTATAGATACAAATATTTTTACGGCATATACTCAGTATATCGGGAAAATAACGGAATTTTTCAAATTAAAAACAAAGAATTAGTTATTTTGGCAATTTTGTTTATTTTTTCAAAATACATCCCTTCCGCATCGATACACCGCTGGCCACGTTCAACCAATGCTTGCATAGGTTTCTTTAGGTCATTTTTCGGCATCGCCTCAATGGCCCTCGTCACGGTGTTTTGGAATTGTGTAACATCGTCATAAAACGTTCTTTTTACAGCCAATTTGAGTTTCAGGAACAGGAAATAGTCACATGGTGACAAATCAGGGGAATACTGTGGATGTTGTAGAACACAGACTTGTTTTTTCACCAAAAATTCTTGAACAGCGGCGGACCTGTGAGATGGTGCATTCACTCGAACGTTCCATACATCCAGATAATATTCGCCAGTGGCATTTTGACCCTGTGGAACGAATTCCCGAAATATAATACCTTTAGAGTCGTAAAAAGAAATCAACATTGTCTTCTCTCGTGACTTCTGGAAATGTAATTTTTTCGATTTCAGAGAGGATCGTACTTGAATCAGCAAGTCTCATCACCAATTACAACAGATTCCAGGAACGTGCGGTTCCGTCTACCTGTTTTAACTCTTTGGGGCACGGTGGGATTAAAAGTGTCCCACCTTTTTGATGTATTTCACAGCATGGTGGGACATTTTTAGTCCCACCTCGAAATCTTGCAGTAGCTGCATGTGCATAGGTTTATATTTCGTCTTATTTACGTAAAGTAGTTGGTAATATCTTCCAACAATGTTGCAAATGTATTCCTTGTGTTGGCAATATTCAACACACAATTACCGGTTGACCAATTGTTATAAGCAGAAGGTTTACTGCACTAACATTTTTTTCTTAGTTTCATGTAAAAAATCGCAGAGGTAAGTTAATTTTTATAAAAATTCGTTCTTTATAAGTGAGTAACGAGCTTTATAATAAAAATAAATGGTTAAATTTGTTTGCAAATGATGAAAGTATGGTGGGATTTTATTTGTCCCACCATGCAACTTGTGGAGTAACACAAAAAAATAATTTTTCTTAATTGTTTATGTTTGTCCTTCTTTGATCGCGAATTATAATAATAATGTGAATACAGTGGATAAATTTGATCAATTAATGTTTAATTATAACCTTGATCGTCGCAGTAAAAAATGGTGGCACCGCATACTGTTTTACTTCTTTGACACGTGTGTTGTTAATGCATATATTTTATATAAACAATTGGGTAAATTAAACAATTGGCGTTTTATTTGAGGATCGTACTGTAGGGAACCGATAATGTACCGACGGCGCGACGATTTAAGACAGGTAGCGCGGCGATAGCGGAAAAGAGGTCACGTGACCTGCGCGGCCGAAAAACGTAGGACGATCACACTCTGTGTGAGAGTACGTATGGCGAAGTTGACGAGAAGCGAGCGCGTGCGAATTAGAGACTCAATATACGACGAGTTTTATACGTTTCTATTTTCCTAATAAAGTACACCACACATTCGTTCAAATCGTTCCTAGTTAATTGATCCCACAGTACTTGAAGCACCAAGTCTCATCACCAATTACAACAGATTCCAGGAATGTGCGCGGTTCCATCTAGCTGTTTTAACCCTTTGCGGTCGGCAGATTTTGTTCTTAAGAGTACCACCAGCAGCTCAGATAAAATCTAGCATTTCGCAGTTACTTTTCCATACAGAATTTAAAGTCAATGTATGGATATTAAAACACACGGAATTTGTTGATACTGATTTGTTGTGTTTATGACTACTTGTAATACGCAAGAATATAAATTTTTAATCTCTGTAATGTTCTAAAGTATGATATTTCGCGAAACAATCACCGATATGAAGTCCTGGCTTTTTTGTACAAGTATCATAGTACGTGTGTCTCTGTAGTCTTTTTCCGGCAGTTTTCCTGTCGTAATATACTGTGTAGTCCTTCTTGCCTCCTGAACGAATTATATGAAACTGATTATTTAATCTAATATCTACGAATGGTGCTTAAGGTTGCGATGTAGATAGTGTTTGGTACCGGAAATTTCTTACTAACTGATCGACTAAACATTTCACAAAATTTAAGTGTGTTAGTGGCTTTCCGTTGTTCTGTTGTTTTGTTATTTTATACAGTATGTATGAATTGATGACGCATATCTCCATGTCCCAAAAAATAATTGCATTTTTTAAGGTTCCCGCTGCGGGGATGTCGACTTCTACGACAATTTAAAAATGTCCCGCTACGGGGACACCGATCGCAAAGGATTAATAAGGTCCTTACAATTGTAAGATATATATACATGTAGGAAGTGTGCTGTGTGTGTGTGTGTGCGCGAGTGGTTGCGACCGGGAGTGTCCTGTGCGAGTGAGAGTGTCAGGTATAGAGGTAGCATGGTTTGTTTGAGGAATGCGTGACGTATGGCTGATTGTTGCACGTGTGATCTGCGACGCATTTAGAGTGAGTGATAGAGAATGTCGGTAAGAATGAGAGGATGCGTGTTTTTACGAATAATTGGTTACCGGACTCTTGGGGGGAAGGACGAAGGGCGCGTAGCAACGGCCCGGCGAGGAGAAAACAACGGACAGTTCGGTCTGAGACGGCAATAGAGTAGCGTTAAGATATCTTTGTTCTGTTATACTTTTCCTGTTCAATAAATGTTAATATCCATACTTTCCAAAAGGGAATGATCCTACATACATATTCATATACATTCACTAACAGGACAATCACAGACTTTATCCATCCCGACATTAGCCCAATTGTAGCACCACCGCCCAAGCCCCTTCTTTCCTCCTCCTGCCTTCCCTTTTTCCTACCTTTATTACCCCCTCTCACACAATGTTCAACAGGAGCAATTTCTTGTTTCCCAGTTAAGGCGGGAGGAAGAAATCGAGCACATCCTTTCCGTTTGTTTAAATCCTTCGTCAACATTTTATGAACCATATCTTTGGTCGTATTTAATTCCTGCACTATCAATCTCACAGTCGAATTTGCATTATAGGCGATCATTTCACGCACTTTTTCTACCAACTCATCGCGATTTTTGTTTTTTGGTCGGCCTGGCTTTCGGTCGTCTTCCAAAGCATCACGTCCGTCCTGAAATCGCTTATACCACTCGAACACACGTGTACGGGATAAGCAATCATCACCATAAACTTTTTTCATCATTTCAAATGTTTCTGTAAAACTTTTACCGAGTTTGAAACAGATTTTAATATTAGCTCATTGCTCCATCGTGTCTTTGTGAGGAGGTGACAAAAGGTACTCTGACTTTAAGCGCTATAACCTAACAATCCGTCGATCGACACAATGATCGCGGGCGCGTTCTGTGACGGAAACATACAGCTTTCAAACGATATATTGTTTTAACCCTTAACCGTATGCGCCCCACGCTGAATTTTTCGTTCAAGCTATTTCCTATTATCATTGTAAAATTAACAATTTTTTAAAAATTCATTATGCAGTCAATTATGGGCATCTTAATACTATTGCTGATGACCTCATTTAATCGTGGGGCATATACGCCCCACGCGGCGTGATGGGCACTTTTTTTTCCCCGTAACTTGTTTTAACTGCATTCCTCGTATTTCGATCAGTCAATGTGCCAAAAAGCTAGTTACTCAAAACACTCATCTGGTTGGAACAATAAGATCAAATCGCCGTGGAGTTCCAAGTCCTACTTTCAAAAAAATTACAGCGATATGAATATATTGCTAAGGAAAGCAATGATGGTTTGACAATACTGAACTGGAAGGGACAAACGTGATGTACTTCTATTATCAACGAAACTCTCTAATGAAACTGTGGCTATGCAGAAAAGGGGGAATATTGTTACAAAACCGAAGGTTATTGTAGATTATAATGAAGGGAGGTCTTCTGTAGATATCTCCGATCAAATGGCTTCATATTGCAGTCTTCTACGAAAATCAGTAACGTGCTATAAAAAAATTGTATTTGAACTTTGCCTGAATACAACTGTAGTGAATTCATGGATTATATATAACAGTCCTACAAACCGAAAAATAACAAGCATCGAATTCCGAAAAAAATTAGCAATGAATCTGATGTCGTGTAATAATAGTAATAATTCTCCACGAATTGGACCAAGAAAAAACCGACACGAAATTAAAAAAAAGGCAGGCAACTTTAATTCGATAAGAAGGCGCTGCAAAATTTGTTACGAAAGAAATGTTAAAAATTTAAGTTCCCAATCGGCAAGAAACTGTAATGTAAAAGTTCCAACATTCTGCGATAGTTGTGTGGATAAACCACACTAATGTTTGCCATGTTTTAACAAAGTTCATCGTAACATCCCTTTGTAATTGCATACAAACTTGAATTTAACTAAAATATTATACTTTAAACTTATGTTGGATGCAACTTGCATGGCATAGTAATGTTCAGTCAGCTATTTGTTAAACTAATTCCTAGAAAAATAAATTAATTGGTTTGTTGTATTATGCATATTAAACTATACACCATTTCCTTGATAATTATGATTTTTGCACTATTTTAATTATTGTAAGCCATACGCCAGAAATAACATAATACAATTGTAAAGCGTGGGGCGCGTACGCCCCACGCGGCCTGAACGGGAAGTCTTCAAAAAACAGTCTGGCAAGGAACGTGTTAACCGTTTGAGTCCCAGACGGTATTGAAAAAACACTGTCGAAGAATCCCAGACAGCGCGATCGCGCTTTCCCTATATATGTACGAAAATACCAGGTGTGTCGGTAATTCTTTCCGGTTTTTGTAACAGATGTCACTAGCCATAAGTATGAAATGTTATGATTTGATACATATGTCATTTGTTTCTACTAACATTAACCTCAAAACTGCACAAGTTACATTCCGCCAAAGTAACAGTTTTATAGATTTATAATTTTTTGAAAATGTCAAGTTTTGTGCCTGGAAACGTGCATTTGCGGCACGCATTACTTTTCTTGTTTCATCAAAAGAAAAAAGCCGCTGAAAGTCATCGTTTGCTGGTAGAGACTTACGGTGAGCATGCTCCAACCATAAGAACATGTGAAACGTGGTTTCGACAATTCAAATGTGGTGATTTCAACGTTCAAGACAAAGAACGTCCTGGTAGGCCGAAAATGTTTGAAGATGCGGAATTGCAGGAGTTATTGGATGAAGACCCAACACAAACTCAAAAACAATTGGCAGAAAAGTTGAATGTGAGCCGAGTAGCAATTTGTGAACGATTACAAGCGATGGGAAAGATCCAAAAGATGGCAAAGTGGGTGCCACATGAATTGAATGACAGGCAATTGAAAAACCGAAAAATCGTCAGTGAAATGCTGCTTCAAAGGTATGAAAGGAAGTCATTTTTGCATCGAATAGTAACGGGTGATGAAAAATGGATTTATTTCGAAAATCCCAAGCGAAACAAATCATGGTTATCTCGCGGCGAAGCTGGCCCATCGACTGCAAGGCCAAATCGCTTTGTCGCAAGACCATGCTCTGTGTCTGGTGGGACCCGGTTGGTGTCGTATATTATGAATTGTTGAAACCTGGAGAAACAGTTAATACTGACCGCTACCAACAACAAATAATCAATTTGAACTGTGCATTGATCGAAAAACGTCCACAATACGCTCAAAGACACGATACGGTGATTCTGCAGCATGACAACGCGCCGTCTCATACGGCAAAACCAGTCAAAGAAGTGTTGAAATCACTTGGATGGGAAGTTTTATCGCACCCGCCTTACTCTCCAGACCTGGCTCCATCCGACTACCACCTTTTCGCATCGATGGGGCACGCGCTTGCAGAGCAGCACTTCGCCGATTTCGAAGAAGTTAAAAAATGGCTCGATGAATGTTTTAACTCAAAGGAGAAACTGTTCTTTTGGAATGGCATCCATAAATTGCCTGAGAGATGGGCAAAATGTATAGATTCAAATGACCAATACTTTGAATACATAAATTTTAATTATCCATTGTACGTAGCGTGTTTTCTTTAGCGAAAAAACCGGAAAGGACTTACCGACACACCTGGTACCCAAGCAGCGCGATAGCGCTTGTTTAATTTTTTGTCGAGAAATACCAAGCGACGCGATAGCGCTTCTTGTGTGTGGTACGTGATTCTTGTGTTTTTTTCATCGCTCCGTCACTTTTATTGCAGTTTGCGAAGTGATCGGGCGTATTCTTCCGTATTCTTCAGTTAATAATTCTTTTCATTATTAATAATTGTGTGTTTTTAAATGATTAGACGAAGCAACGCACAAAGTAAGTGAAAAATTAATCTCGATTTACCATTTAACTTTTCTAAATTTGGTGCAACCCTAAATAAGTATAATGAATCGAAAGAGAAAATCTGTAAGCACAAACACAAGTCCATGTGATCATATTATCGTTGACGATGACGACGACTGCATTGTTCCGGTAAAGCGCATAAGACAACGAATTCTGAGTAGTTCAGAGGATAGCGATACTGATTTATCGCATCAAAGTTCATTCAACAGTCTACCAGTTGTTGAAGACGTTTCGAATCAACATGATTCTCTGCAATCTTGTGAAGAATCTGATTCGGGACCTAACTTACTCAGTCAGAGGAAACCGATTGAATTTTTCGAACTATTCTTTGATTCGACACTGTGGGAATTAATAGTTCAAGAAACGAATAAATATGCTGAGTATTCAAGACATTCACCTAGAGAATTAGAATCCTTTGAAACAGAGATTTGGGCACCCGTTACTGTGTTAGAAATGAAAGCATTTATAGCAGTACTATAAGAAATGGGAATTACGAGAAAACCTAATATTCGTTCATATTGATCTGAAAATTCCCGTAACATACCGTGGTTTCAAAGAATGTTTTCACGAAATAGATTCCAACATATTTAAAAATATTTTCATTTAGTTGATAATTCGTTATGTTTTCCACCTGGTCACGCAAAATATGATCCCTGTGCAAAATTTAAACCACTGGTTGACCACGCTAATAAGGTATTTAAATTACATTATAAACCGCACACACAATTATCAATTGATGAGTCGTTAGTTGGAACGCTGTGCCATTCTAGCATAACGCAATATTTACCAAATAAAAAGCATCATCGTTGGGGAATCAAATTCTGGATGCTGTGTGACTCCGTTTCGAAGTATTGTTTGGCGTTCTCTTGCTATAAAGGTGCAAAAGAAACAATTTCTAGTGATAGAAAAAAGTTTCGACTTGGGTACGATGTCGTGGTGAATTTACTAAAAGATAGTAATTGTTTGAATAAGGGGCATCACATTTTTGTGGACAACTTTTTTACTAGCGTAGAATTAGCTCGGTATTTATATTCTATGGACACCTTTTTGACTGGAACAATTAGAAGAAATAAAAAATGTATTCCCGATGACTTGCAACAAACAAACGTAAACGAGGTAAAATACTTTCGAAACAATGAAGTATTGTTCTGCGCGTTTCGCGAAAAAAAGACTGTAAAAAAACCTGTATTATTAATTTCGACAAAAGCAGAAGAGGAAGATGTGACGATAACGAAAAATCGACATGGCAGAGAAATACGTTCCACAAAACCCGCTATAGTTCAATCTTATAATGCCTTCATGGGTGGTGTCGATGAATCGGACAAAATGTTATATACCTACCTCGATGAACGAAGATCGGTTAAATATTGGAAAAGGTAGCTTTTAATATAATCAACCGCATGCTTTTAAATGCATACATCATTTACAAAGAAACAGTTAAGAGTAAAGCCATCTCTCGGTTAGACTTTATGTCAAATATTATTTTTGAAATTGAGCGTCAGTGGATGAATGAAAAACAATCACATAGTTTTATAAAAGAAAACAAATTTGGATTAGAAAAGTTGCCAGGCCGTAATTTGCGACAATGCGTTGTCTGTAGCACCAAAAATGTAATAAAAAGATCGCATTTAATTTGCGCGCAATGTAGAAAAGGAATTCATCCAGTATGTTTTGATAAACACCAATGTTATAAATCATAATGTATTTAAATTGTTTGTTAATAAATATTTCAAGTTTGTTCGACAAAAATTGTAGAAAAAACATCAAAATAAAAAATTTTATTTTGTAATATATTATTGCATTATTATAATACTATATTACCTATTGTAAAATGTACTATTTACGTTAAAAGGAGCTGTGTGATCTACTTGCGTCAGTAAGTCTGAGCGTTCGACTTCGACAATACGTAACGCACCGTCAGTTGTCAACAATGCTCGAAATGTGCTGGGTTTTCTCGACATAAAATCTGAACAGCGCGCTCGCGCTGCTTGGGACTTAAACGGTTAATACTTGGATCGCGCGTTTTGGGTTCTCTTGAAAATAACATCGGATCAAGGCAGACAATTTGGATCTAAATTATTTCATGAGCCCTGCAAGCTTTTAGGTTCCAAACAAATTCGCACAACAACACACCACCCGGCAGCTAACGGCATAGTCGAATGATTTCATAGACAACTCAAAGCCTGTATCAAATGTCACACGACCAGCGATTGGACCAAAATCTTGCCCATAGTTTTGTTAGGCATACGCACTGCGATCAAAGAAGATTTAAGAGCTACCCCTCTCAGGTAGAAATGATATATGGTACAAATATCAAACTGCTGCAACTGATTTTGTTGCTCGTTTAAAAGATCGCGTTAACGCTGTAAAACCGCATCACGTTGATCGTGACGGTACAAATAAGGTCTTTATTTGTAAGGATCTCGCGTCATCGACGCACGTCTTCCTTCGAAATGACACCGTTCGAGGTATAATCCAGCCTTCGTATGACCGACCGTACACTGTTAGGTTGCAGGCCTCCGATTTTCATTTTCCTTTATTTTCTCGAAGCAACCCAACTAAAATGAACCCATGAATACCTACGTGACCTATGCCAAGGGTTTCGGTGACGGAACACATAATAAATACCGGCCCCAAAACCCGGAGGCGTCACTCTGGGATCTGTCGCGAAACTACGAACGTGCAGACGTGATTACAAAATTCCATTTTCCGTTGTCTTTTCCGAACTGTACGCTATTCCAATAAACCTTAAGTTGTGTCTCTGGGAAGAGGAGTGCAAATCGACTGAAACCACTCCACACCTTCCCAACGCGGCATAATAGTACGAAGTGCTCGAACGAGGCAATACGAATTTTATAATAAAAATTAACAATAAAACGGTTGCTAAAACCCGCCTTCATTGCCAACAACGAGCACGACGTCAATCAACATCCTGATACGAAAGTACGCGAAAATAACGATGTGCCGGTAGCCCCCAGCCGATTTGAAAGTCCTAACGGCAATTCTAGACACGAAAATCGTATTATTACAAGCAGTAGCAAAACAGCTCATTTTCCCGACAGGTACTAAGCAGGATTCAACTAAATCGGCTATGTAAAAATGTAAACAAATAGTATATGAAATGCAAATAGAATGTATGATAATTGCGATATTAGACAGATAACATCTGGCTAATTTCATTCGTTTTATAGTGACCTTTAGTTCTGGTAGGGGGTGATATGGCGTAAACGTATATTGCGCCCATGTAGGACGGTTGTCCTGGGCCTGCCGGTGGTAAATTTTCGCCGGACACTAGCCCTTTCCACCCAATTTTCCCTTCTTACCCATCGGTAGGAGATTTAAGACCGCGTCCGAATGAATGAGGCATATAGTATTTTTTCGGAGCGCAAGCGTTAACCTCCAATAGTCAGATTAGTGTCATTCTTGTAAATAAAGTTATTACAAACAGATCCGGCATTATCGAGATTTATAACTTTGAACACTAAACGCAATATCTCAATTGGTCAAAGTTGGATAGCCCTTTTGTCTTTCCATGCTAAAATTGAAGTATTACCTTTGCGATATGCTATTGTGGACTTGTTTTTTTTTTTTTTTTTTTTTTAATAAGGCGAAAATAATACTCCTACTGCCCCTATTGTTAAGTTCGGACTAACGCTGAAGGCGAATCCGCGATCACGGACTAATTCGGGGTAAGAAATAGTGTTCGAGAGTAATCTCTTTAGTTGCCGTATCTTTTTGCGCGAAGAGTGAGAGTTGCATTTCATTTATACACGGCTTACTGCTAAATCAAACCACAGTCTTTACACCCGCAATTATAGACCGCAGAATGAAAAAAAATGTTTCCGAACTCTCCACCATTGTTCTCCCTCGCAGAAGGCAATTCTGGCAGACTAGGGGGTGAGGCTTTTGAACCCGGAAACACCAACAAACGTCTCGTTGGTATTTCTCTCAGTCTCCGTTGACGATCATGCATCAATATGTTCCGAAGACCCATGCACAACCAACACTTAGAGACTTGTGAAACAACAAACAATACACACGCTTGAAATTTAAATATTGTAATATACTCAAAAATCCCTCCAATATAATTACATCAATGTGGTTATCGAAAGAACCAATGGAAGTAAAAGGAACATACGGAAAATGATTCTTGAATGAAAAATGTACAACAAGGCGAGATTCGAACCATGAACATTTAATTTGATGGTTCAAGACGCAACCCACTAGGCTATGAAACGCAAGTTTGTTAAATTACCTGTTTTGTCTGAGATATACAATTTCGTCTGAAATTAAAGACAATCGAGCCGCTTATATTGAAAGTCACATGAAACAATTTATATTTTAACTGAGCTTTTTAAAAGTTTGAGTTTGAATAAAATGGAAAATATACTTGTAGGATACCAATGTGTCACACTGCTTAACACCTTGCGGACGGATGACGAGATATCTCGTCATTCCTGTTTCGTCGCTCGGAGCCGTTGACGAGATATCTCGTCTTGTATATTTCGTCGTTCGAGGCTACTGACAAAAGATTTGGAATACGTCTTTCGTCGGTCAAGGCCACTGACGAGATATCACACAATTGCTACGTGATTGTCAACTGCAGTTTTTTGTAATTTGTATTGCGAATTAATAATTATTATTTGAAGCCCTGAAATATGGATAGAGACAAAACGATTAGCAGTATCGCAGAAATATTTGCGGACAGTTTATCAGATACATCAAGTGATGACAAGAATGTGAATATTTATGAGGACGATGGTGACTGTCAAGATATGACTGAACTTGTGATTCCTGAAAAAAACCGGAAAAGGGTTTTAAAGAAAATAGATAGTGACGGAGACGCTGAGAATACTCACAATTCTGATGGCGATGAAAGTGCAGACAGTGAGATTATTATGAGGGCCAAAAGAAGGAAAGTGCCAATAATTTCAAGTGGTTCTGAGTCCGAAATAAATAATAATTTAAGCAATAACTCATCTGATAGAGTTATGACTGCAAATGTATATACTAATAATTGGTCAACAGAGGATTTCCAACCGAGCTTGGACGACTTCTAAGGTGATTGGAGTGTTGCAATTCTACCACCAAACCGAGAAAGTATCCCAAAGGTCGTAAAATTAATACTGGGTGATGATTTGTTTGAAATGTTTAGCCATCAGTCGTCCATATATTACAGTCAAACATCAAGAATACAACGTAAACTCAGCATATCTTTGAAATGGTCTCCTGTCAGTCCAACAGAATTTAAAAAATTGTTAGCTCTCATAATTTTAATGGGGCCTACACAAAAGGAGAATTGGAAAGAATATTGGTCAACGGATCCACTCTTAGCAGTTCCGATTTTTCCGCAAACAATGAGTCGAAATAGATTTGAACAGATATGGAAATTTTGGCACTTTAATGACAATAGTAAGATGGACCAGTCTTCAACTCGACTTTTTAAAGTTCAACCAGTACTTGAATACTTGCGGCAGAAAGTCAATACAGTGTATAAACTTAAGCAACAGTTGTCGTTAGACGAGGGTGTCATTCCATGGAAAAATCGTCAAATATGGTTTACTTGTGCGAATTCCATCTGAAAGTGATACCGGATATATTTGTAATTTTGAAATTTATACTGCTGAGTACCTATGAGAAATTTATACTGCTGAGAAAAAGATGTACCAGGTCCTTCAAATGTTGCTCAAAGAACTCCACGTAAAGCTCATCCGCAAAAATTGTCAGACAATATAGGACAACACATCCCAGTACCACTTCCACATTCGAAAAACAAAAAATTTCCGACAAGACGTTGCCAAGTGTGCAAAATCAACGGAAAAGGAAGTGAAACTCGCTACTTTTGCAACCTTTGTAATGTTCCACTTCACTTAGTGTCATGTTTTGCGAAATATCATACTTCAAAAAATGTTTAGTTTGTGCAAATATTTATTTATTGAAAAATATTAAAAAATCATGCATTTTGAAGGTTGTTGTTGAAAATAAATATTCCACGCGACAATGATTTTTAACTGCTAACGAATCATCATTAGTTTAAAAATATCTGACGCCAAAAAATGCCCGGCCACTGGGGACGGTTAGCAATAGAATGCCCGGTCCGCAATGTGTTAACACGTTGAACGCCCAGCGTAAATCGGTGAAGTTTCTCCCGGGGCCCAAATCCGGGCGTGTAAACAGCGCGATAAGGAAGAGCGATACAATGCAATGCGTCGTATAAATATAACCACAGTTTATTTTTTTGAAAGAGTATTAGAAGATAACTTTGTAGAAGGTGCTTACAAAGTATAAAGGGCCTCGAAGTGGGGAATGCGATGAGCGTTCCGCAAAAAAATTCACTATGAAAGATCTTATGGCATTATACTAGAACTTTCAGTCTCCTCAGAACCTTTAGTTGTCTCAGAACTTTCAGTTTCTTCAAACCAGTCAGTCGAACAGTATTTTTTGCATATTTTTGACATCTTTATTTACTCTTGATCCCTAAAATGTTCGTTAGACAGCGCAAAAGTGCAGATGAAAGTGAGCCGAGTGGTGACGAAGAAGTATTCAGGTTTCCAAAAAAAGTTAGAAATATTATTGTGTCAAGTTCATGCTCGGAAAATGAGGATTTGTATGAGAGTGAAGATTTTGAAGAACTATTAGAAAACCTGGCTATAGAAGAAGAGAATGAACAAATTGATACTGTTGGTTCATCCGACAATAATCAGTTCGGTGCTACGCAAAACGGAGGGAAACTCTCGAACGCCAGGACCCAAAAAAAAATTTGCAAAAGACTATAACATATTGTCCAGAGTGTCCACAGTCACCTCAATTATGTTTAAAATGTTTTAACGAATACCATAAGTAATAAAATATTATAATATTTTAGAACCAAATAGTATATTATATAAAACCAAATATAAGTATATTTTTAATGTTTTTTTTTGTTTATTTTATAGTTCATTGTTACTTTCAGTTGTTTATACTCATCATAATTATGTTACAAATAAAATTATCATAAATTACCTCAAAAATCCTGTTTTAATTGGACGAAGAATAGCGTCACCCGTTTACGGGTGACGGGGACCCTGGGGAAACAGCCGTAACCCAGATCTGGGTTACGTGGCGTTCAACGTGTTAAATGTATCTAAGAAGGTTAAATTTACAAGTACTATTAAAATAATAGCAATTATTAAATTAATTATATGTGTTTTCTTACCACCCATGAAGTTGAGCTACTTTCAAAATTAACAACTAAATTTGTTATAAAATTTGAAAAAGTCCAAGTCCATTCGATATATTTTAAAAGGCTTCAAATTGAAAAATCAGTACTCAATTTATTGTATGCTTCTTTACATCACTTCAAAAACACAATTTATGCAAATCAGGAAATCTTCTAAGTATATAAGTTACATAATAATTTACTCTGCTCATCTACATTTTGTGTATGCGGAAGGGATTTGGAGAAGTCATGGTGTTACGGTGATGTATATCGTAGTAAGCCGATCATGCCCTTGTATTTCCCCGTTGTAATTCGCCTAATATTTTTATAAAGTGACATTTGACATCTATCTTATAGAAAATCGTATATGGTAAATTTCTCAAAAAACGCATCCAGAATATTTTTAACCAATTTATTACTTCTGTGTTAGAATTCTTTAGCCTTTTAAAAACTGCGTTCTCCAAAAATCTTCTTGGCTTGAATTTAATTTAGAATAAAATTATTATTGTTCCGTTTTTGATTTAAGTAATTAGAAACAGTAAAATTATTTTTCTTTATTGTTCCGGAACGTTTGACACACGAACGGTGACTATAGTCTTTTTGCGCGATAACATTATATATAAATTCAAAACACGTAAAGATATGTCTGTAGCTGCTGTTCATCTTACATTGATAAGAGAATTTGTACAAACATAAAGACGATTTTAAATTAGCGGCTTTCTCGCGCCGGAGAATTTTAATGACGTTTTTTACGACGCCAAAATCTCTATCATTTTGTACAAACGGCTGTCTTGATACTAAGGATTGTAAGGATGGCCTATTTGTTCAAAAATTAGGGTGAGACGGGGTTTTCATAAATCACAAACACTTAATTGAGACGACCACACTTTATTGACTGCTCATGGCCGACTCTTATGATCGATATAACATGACTTCCAAACGGACGTGTCCCGCGTGCCTCTTATCGCCCAAGACGCAATTCGGCGGCGGTACGTGTGATCTGAGACGCGCATAACAAAAGCATGCGTCGCCGTATCGGCCGTTGAAACTTCAAAGGGCCGCTACAGTTTCGGCCCTCCTGACCCCAGTCCGACCCCGGATGCATCTACGAAATGAGCCGCTCAGTGCACACAACGATTAACTCCATAAAACGAAAAGTTGAGAAACGCGATGATGTAATGTATATTGTTTTTAAAAATTCCTCTGACAATATGAATTCAAATATATAATGTGGAATGCATAATTGCAGATATAGCTTTCATCTAACGGTATATAAAATTAATAAGAAAGAATAGCCAACAAACAATCGTCAGTAATGTTACAGTTTTTATGTGACTGATGGAGTTAATCGATTTGGCAACTGAAAAAAGTAATAAAGTTAAATTTAGTCTTTTCATTTTTAAGTTTTTATTACAGAAAAAATTAGTTATTATACATTTTTATCACAGCTTTTCCATAAAAATGAATGTTGGAAGTTCGGTTATAAAATAATTTTCGTAATTAATTTATAGCAGCTTTATGTTAGCGGCATTATTCTTTGGGATGATTCAGCAATATTATAAATAATGTCTTCTTCATCAGCTGTATGCGAGGATTCGTCATTTCGATTTGTTGACAAGTTCTTATAGTAATCGTGTTTAACAGGAGGAATGAATTTTAGCAGGTCCATCATGTCTCTCCATTTTTCCTTTGTCACAGTTCTTCTAGGATATAATAAAGGCTGATCTATATTTTTCAAACTTTGCGGTCTACCCACTAAAGATTTTCTTACATTAATGGCTTGAAATTCTGTATCTTCATTATAGTCACATTTGAATTGTATGAGATAGGGTTTGGACCTTTCTAACTTTATCCAGCGTATTTTAAGCCAATTTACTGGAAGCCCTGTGACGGTTACTTTTCTGTTAATGATAGACTGTTCTAAAGGTTTTGTTGACAAAAAATCTTGGTGAGTCATTTGGATTAGATGAAACGGCGCTTTCTTTTTACATGTTTTGATTATATGGTACCAATCATCTGGTGAAAAAATGTTTTGATTTTTTTTCGCACATGACTCAATAATGGCAAAATCTGAGTCATTGGGCAAATAGCTGTGTCCACTTACCAAAAATGTCATGTCAATTGATTCAGCTTTGATTTCCGTGCTTTGAACAAGTTTCAATAAACTTAAGACGGTTTTAATATTTCTGTTTTGACCGGTACACGAATCCGAATATGTTATTATTTTTTCGAAGTTTGCAGCGTAAGTCTTTATGTACTTTTTTAGACAAGATGAAATTTCTTGAGACCCACGAGATCCTTCAGTTTCTGGCCAAACAAGCGTACGATACGGCGTTACTGAAACGATTTATATTAGAGTATGGAGTTAATCGAAGTGGCTTCTGAAATAAATTACTTATTATTTAGTTGCCAAAAAAATTTGCCATTTAACGGGGCTAATATTTATTATTCAGGAAAGTTATTATAAATATAAAAAGTGATGACTATACCAAGGGCTTTGACACTTAAATTTAAGATTTTTCAAAAAGTGGAGTTAATCGATGTGTGCATTGAGCGGCTCAAATAACAATATTGTTTCTATCCTAATTGATCCACGGTCGGAGATTTGATGCCTCCCAGGTACCCTCATAAGCTCGCTCGGAATTTTCAACATTCTTAACAACATATCGATCATTACGAAGCACACGAGCGATCTCATACGGTCCTTTTACCTTAGGAATTAGCTTCTTCGGGGCTCCGGGAGTACTATCAATGTTCCGAATTATGACATAGTCACCCTGACTGTACTTATGCGCTGGTTTATGACACTTATTAAAATAAACCTAATTATACTTCTGACTCTTTTCAATATTTTCAGATGCTCGCTCTCGTATGGCTTCCAAATTCCGGTCCGTATCGTCAAAACGTTGTTCGAAGTATTCTTTAACTGAATCTATGATTTTTCTTCTTTGATTTATACCGAATAGTAAACGACTAGGTGTTTCTTTGGTAGATTTGTTAATCGTATTATTGATAGCGAACGCGGCCTCCCTAAAAACTTTGTACCAATATTTACCGGTCGCGTTATCAACTGTTTTGGCAAGCATCGGACCTAACACACGGTTTACTCTTTCAACCTGACCGTTCGCTTTAGGTGATCCCGTAGCGATCAACACATGTCTAATCTCATTTTCGATAATGAATTCTTTGAACTCCTGGGAGGTAAAGCACGTTCCCCTATCTGATATCAATGTCAACGGACGACTATAATCCGCAAAGTATTCCGCTAGACAGTCAATTGTCTCTCTTGACGTCGTAGATTTAGTCGCGTACAGCTTAACGAATTTTGTAAACGAATCCATCACTACCAAGATGTATTTCTTAATCAGTCCTTGTTTTTCGATTGGTCCCAAATGATCAACATGGATTGTACAGAAAGGCAATTTCCCTTTTGGGATACTATGTAAAAGTCCCTCTTGTCGTCCTGCATTTGGAGAAAATGAGACACACTTTAAACAATTCTCGATGTGCACTTTAACTTTTCTTTTCATGTCAGGGAACCAGTAGTTTCTACTGATAGCCTCGCAAGTCTTCTCAATTCCCACGTGTCCGAGCTCATCATGATATTTGATCAATATTGAATTTTCCATCTTTTCCGGAACATAAAACAGTAAATTATTTGCCTTCTTTCTGTACAAAAGCCCATTTCGCATTTCATATGTTTCACTATTTGATCTTTCTAAACTCGCCCGTAGTTCCCTAATCCGATCATCACGATTTTGACAAAGCGCAAGGTTTACTTCTAATGGGTTGTCTTCAAGAGTGAGAATATTTGTCGCACGACCCAGTGCGTCGACATGCGCCATTCGCGCTCCCGGTCGGTGTTCCGCAACGTAGTCGTAATGCATGAGCTCGACTGCCCATCTCTCAATTCGCGGGTTAACATCCTTTTTATCTAGTGTCATCTTGAGAGATGCGCAATCCGTAACAATCTTAAATGGTATGCCCTGCAAATAGATTCTAAATCGCCTTAACGCGTAGATAATAGCTAACGTTTCGAACTCAAAGCTATGGTAGCGACTCTCAGCATCGGTGGCAGTCTTCGAAAAATAGAAAATAGGATGAAATTTCGTGTCACTGTTTTTCTGCAGCAAGGTTACGCCAAACCCAAGCAAACTAGCGTCCGTATGAAGTTCGGTTTCATCATAGGGACTGTAAATGCTCAAAACAGGTGCTTCAGTTAATCGCGTCTTAAGGATTTCGAAAGCGTTCAATTCCTTCTCGCCAAAATTAAAGTCTACTCCTTTGCGCACAAGATTATATAAGGGTCTTGCTATTAGAGAAAATCCTTCAATAAACTTTCTAAAATACGATGTCATACCCAAAAACCGCTGTATCCCTTGCACATTCTGAGGGATCGGAAAGTTTCTTATGGCCTGAACGCCAGATGGATTTGGTTTGATTCCGTCCTTCGATATTACATATCCCAAAAACTCAATTTCAGTGTACATTCTTTTGCACTTATCAATACGGAGCTCTAATAGATTAGTCACCAGCGATGAAAAAAGACTCTGCAATACATTCAAATGCTCACCGGTTGCGTCATCAACTGTTTTGGCAAGCATCGGACCTAACACAAGGTTTACTCTTTCAACCTGACCGTTCGCTTTAGGTGATCCCGTAGCGGTCAACACATGCCTAATCTCGTTTTTGATAATGAATTCTTTGAACTCCATGTTAAATCACGTTTCTGAGATCAAATGTACCGGACGACTTAATCCCAATATCGACAGTCAATTGTTTCTCTTGACGTCGTAGATTTAGTAGCATACAGCTTCACAAACTTTGTAAACGAATCTATAACAACCAAGATGTATGTCTTAAGATCAAACGTACTAAAATATTTCTTGTCTCTTAATAGATCGATTTGATCCTCTATCAAAGGGAGAGGATAATTATTTCGTGAGATCATTTTGTTTAAAAATCTGTAATCGACACATAGACGTAATTCACCATTTTTCTTTTTCACTAAAACAATTGGCGATACGTATTTAAAATGACTTGGCTGGATAATTTCTCTCTCGAGTAAGGTGTCCAATATGTTCCTTAATTTTTCTTTTTCATAAAACGATAATCTTCGCGGACTATAATGAAATGGTTTTGGGTCTGTAATATCCAATTTTAACTGCATATCAACTTTCGGAACGGATGGTCTTGCCATTTCCACATATTTCTCTCTAAATAGTTTTTTAACCTTGTCTTTTACCTCGCGTGTTAAATTAATTAACATTCAAAATGTCCTTAACTCGTATCTTATTATCTCCAATGTCGACATTCATCAGTGTCATCTACTACGGTTTTAATGGTTTCATTAACATAAGTCCAAATTCTTTCATAACGTCACGACCTAACACAATAGCGCTCCCCATTGTCGAATTCGGTACCACCAAAACGATTTGATTGTCTTTCGTTTTGTTATCAATCGTTATGTTTAGTCTAATTTTACCCGGATTATAAAATTTGAGCCATTAATACCCCTAAACCCGTTGGTAAATTCATCTGCTGCCCGATTTTTATTCAACGGAATAAGATTTTCGTTAATAAAACTTATCTTACTGCCTGTGTCCATAAGTGTTGTTAAACGAAATTTGAAGTCGCAACCATCACGGCTCACTTCGTAATCAATGTCTCTAATAAAAGTGTCCTCTCTTTCTTCATCCCGCGTCACTACAGTCACCTGATCTTCTATTTCTGTCCGTTCCTCCTGCTGTTCTTCCGTTTCCGAAACCAAAGTCACCTGCGCCTTCGCCCTCCTCTTCGAACAGGCGTTGACTCGGTGTCCAAACTTTCCACATTCGAAGCAAGATCTTTTTTCCCTCCGAGGCTTATCACACTCGTTTGACCAATGTCCTATTCGATTGCAGTTGTAACATTTAACTGCACTGGTCTCGCCCTTGACTCCTGGTCTAATTTCTTTCTTCTCCTGAACAATGCAGCTGCCAGTCCCTCTAACCTCCTGCTTAAAAACGGATCTGCTATCCCTGTTGCCTTTGGTCCTCAGTGGGATATTTTCAAAAACCCTGAGCATCGCTTCCCCACTTTCAAATTCCCTCATTCGTGCCCGGTCCTGTAAGTCCTCATTTGGAATTCCTTCTATTAGGTCAATCAATCTTTTCCTCTTTTGCAATCGAAACGTTTTTTGAAAGCATCACTTTCGAGTGGTAATAATCGGTAAAACTTTCCTCAGGCTTCCATTCGCGTGCTTCAAACGTCGTCGTTGTGCTATCCGTTTTGGCCTTTGATCATACATTCCTTTTAATCCTTCTAATATTTCGTCCAATGTCATCCTAAACGTGTCCTCAGCTTGGAACCACTCTTTCGCCTTTGCTTTTAATTTATTGCTGACCAATATCTTTGCCCGATGGTCTTCAATATCATAACTCTCACACAGCATTCTAATTTTGTCCTCCCATCTCTGGAAAGTGCTTGCTGTTCCATCGTAAAATCCAACAAGTTCAAATAGGGATTGGATACTGTCGCTCTTTCCTTGGTTCCGATTCGGGTCAGTTGACGGTGTTGCTTGCCTGAGTTGCACATTCTCATTCCTGGAAACTGCCAACTCTCTTCTCAAAAGGTCGTTTTCCCTTTGTATTAATTCCATACTTATTTCACGATATCTTTTCTCTAATTCATCCATATTGTTAATCTGTTCTCTCCTCCACTCAAGAAATGCACTTGCATTGTCTGGTGGATTTTCCGTTTCTCCTTCCTTATCACTCTCTCGATATTCGTTTTCCGGAATATCTGCGGGAGGTGTCTCCTCCTGAGCCGCCCTCTCGATCCATCTTCTAGTCGGGTCATCCGCATCTAATCTTAAAATGAGTTCCTTCCTTGTCCCTTCTTGCGACAGCTTCCTGCGCAGCAGTTCAGCCTTCAATTTCGCAACAGTCAGCTGGTTTGGGTCCATAATTCAATATTTCTTAATTCACCGTGTCCTTAGCCTCACCCTTTCTAAATCACTTAACTGTCAATATTTCTTAATTCACCGTGTCCTTAGTCTCACCCTTTCTAAATCACTTAACTTTCACAGTTCCTTCACTTCACTAAAATTCACCGAGTACTAAATACAGCGTTCCTAAGCTCAACTAAAGTTCACCGTTTTCTAAATTCAACGTTCCTAAATTCACTTAAAGTTCACTGTTTTCTAACTTCACTGTTTTCCGATTTCACACGTCCTGATCCCACTTCTGATTATTGTAAGGATGGCCTATTTGTTCAAAAATTAGGGTGAACGGGGTGTTCATAAATCACAAACACTTAATTGAGACGACCACACTTTATTGACTGCTCATGACCGACTCTTATGATCGACTGACTTCCAAACGGACGTGTCCGCGTGCCTCTTATCGCCCAAAACGCAATTCGGCGGCGGCACGTGTGATCTGAGACGCGCATAACAAAAGCATGCGTCGTCGTATTGGCCGTTGAAACTTCAAAGGGCCGTTACAGGATTTATGAGTTTTGATTTCCACATTACGTTCAGAAGTTTGGAGAATTTTTAGCCATGTTAAAGCTAATTTAATGTTCCTGTATTATCCTGCGTACAAGTCACTGTCTTCCACTTCTTTGATTAGTAAGATCTTTCAAGATGCATGAAGCTACTTCTTGGGAATGATTCTGCTAGTCTTAAATGAACTTCATATTTATCCATAAGTTTATTCTCTTCTTCATCATCTGATGATGAAATAATTGTAATGTTTAATAGGTCGCATTTTTGGCACGTATCTTTGCGCGATTGGTGGAAATGTAAATTAAAATCTTTTTAAAGTATCTTTCAGTAAGTCCGCTTATTAACTGCTTTCATATTATTTTCTTTGTCGTGAAGCTTATACAAATTAAATATTTTCATTAGAATTTAATCAGGATGTAGATATTTTGTGTTAATGTTTTGAGATCTGGCATAATGAGATTCAAATTTGGGGAAACTGTTAATATGATTATGAACTAAATTCAATTTAACTAAACGCCCACGTAAATCATTTCCTGCATTTGCAGAGTTTAATACACGTTTTAATCGTCCTTCAGTTATTTTAAATATTTCTTCTTGTTTCTAATTCTTCTTCTTCTTGTTTGTATAATTGTATAATTCATCTTCTTGTTTGTAATCTTCTATGCAAGGTTTTCAATGACGCCAGTCTTTGTTTGGTAATGTTGCCAGTTTGAGTATAATATCTCTTCTCCGTCTTCCGTTTAATTTTTCGCATTCCTTGGATGTATGTGTCACTATTCTTTTCTCTGTTGTCTCATCTGCATCTTCCTCCTCTGATTCCGAATGTGCTAATATTTTCATTGTTTCGCAATTTTTCTTGAAATCATTAGTTACTAATTCGCCTTCACTCTCTAAATTAAACAGTGTTGTTTTATTTTTCCCCATTGGTGTACTAGTTTGTATGTATATTTGAAAATTTTATCTTTAAATTCAGTTGTAAGTGTATATCGCGCGATTTTTTTCACTACATTAATTAAAATTACAACCATCACTGCCTTCGGACATTTGAAAATCTGTACATCCGGTCATTATCAATAATGAATTGGACTTAAGCCAATTTCAAAGTAATGCTTTTAGTTGTTGAAATAACTGCAAAAACTTATGTATCCAAAATTAACTCTGAATATACTTAACCGTACAATGTTGTTTGTAACAATTAACTTCAAGCTGTACACATTACTATAGTCAACAAGAAAAAAATTGACAAATGGACCTGGGCAACTTTCAAAATAAACGGTTCAATTGTTCTTTTATTATACTACATTTGGAAACAAAGAAAACTAATGATTGTTTCTAATGAGCAATTAGGCCACCCAATACGAACACAAGAACTTACGTACATACGACAGTACTTCTTCCTAAAAATCCCAGATTTTGGAAACCCTCATTGACTTCTTTGGTTGGGTAGGACTCCAATCTTTTTTTATTAGCCACTTCGTCAATTAAGAGATTGCAATATTGGAGCATTAAACAGACTAGAGCAATTGTCAGGCCAAATATCAAGTTTCGCAAACTCCCGATTATTGTGCGTGGATTTGAAAGTTGTAAATAAAGCACACTACGCCTTTTATTATACAAAGCAGGCAAATTATACTACATTGCGATGCATAATTTTTGTTCGTTCGTGCAAAAGCTGTAATTTTGTTATACGAAAACAGCAACATTGAAACGAATATTACTATAAAACCAAACCATTTTGGGGAAACCGCTTATTATGTTACAGCATAATAATAATCCGACAATTGCCTTACGTTTCGTACAAAATTGGAAGCGAACGGAATTTTATGCTTTCGTTTCTTACCCTAATAGTGCTTCATCTTTCAAGAATTGTTTATACAGTACACTGCGTTCTGTTTTGGAGAAACTGAACAATAATTGTATTTAAAAAAATCATAACCGAATAAAATACTCTTTTCCGATTCACGATTCACTGACGGAAGAAACTATTTGGTGCAAGAGGTATTTTTTTTTTAATTATTAATATTAATACTAATATTATATTCTAATTGAAGAATGAAAGGAATAGTTTCTTATTTTCCGCTCTATATCCTGAAACTGGAAACATGTTTTTTAATGATCTATCGTAAATTTGTAGATTTACTATAATTTTCGTGACTCCGTTTTTGCCAAAATGGTTACGCTTTGATTTACATATGCAATGTGGGTTTGAATTCGCAATCAGTCCAACGCAGTATGATGAGTTCGCAAAGAAATTGCACAGTCATAACGTTATGCGGCTATCACGGAGTTTGAAGAAATATTCGATTGAATCGTTGGTGTTTTCACTTGGTGCTGAGCTAAATTTGGTAATACAGGTAACCCTCCTATAACACGGTAGTTAGGTTCCTAGAAAATGCCGTGTTGTGTGAAACCGTGTTGCATGAGACCCAGAGCCAGTACAAAAAGGGGGGTTACGTTCCAAAAACTTATTAAAAACAAATATTTTTTTTAATTCGACATAAACAACTTAATATTTATTAAAAATATAAATGTATGTACAACACAAAGTAAAAAAAAAAAAATTAATCTAACGCAACCATAATTTAATGAATTTATTCGTCGTCACTACTCAGTATAATCAACCGAGAACGTTTTTTCGGTGGAACGATATCGCCTTCACTTTCAGAACTTTTTTCTCTATTTAAAGTTTTTGTATGTTTTCCCCTCTTAAAAAAATCTGTAATCGAACTTTGGTTGCTGGTCCTTACTAGGTCATTGTAAATTTCGCGGTATGGAGCTAAACAGTTTTGCAGCTCCCTTTTGAATCTTCGACTTCTTTCCGTGGAAGGGTCTGTATTCAAGAAAAATGACTCGAGATTTTCCGCTAACCATAGGCCTTCTCGTATTTTTTTAATGTTAAATTCTTAACTGCACAATCTTCATCAGAGCTAGCGTCCTCAAAATCGATTTGATTTGCATCTAGGGATGCCATTTCCATCAAATCCGCTTCGTCAACTTCTTCTTCCACTAATAAATCTTGAATGTCTTTGGTAGATATATCCACAAAACCTTCGCCTCCGATTGATTTAGCGACTTCTAATATGGCACCAATTCCATTTTCTGATGTTTCACGCATGTTTTCTGTTTCAATTGAAGAGGGCCATATCTTCTTCCAACACGCATTTAAGGTTGATGTTTTTATTTCTTTCAGCGACAAAGATATGTCCCCAATGTCCTACGGGGGACACAGGCCCCGATAAGAGGAACAACCGTGTTATAGGATGCCGTGTTGTGGGAGTGTTCCCGCAATTTACGAATCGTGTTATAGCGAAACCGTGTTATAAGATACCGTGTTATAGGAGGGTTACCTGTAGTTCTGGAGGCACGTGAGCCCTCTCTGACGCCTTTGTTTGAAACCGGATGGCTACTGGATGTCAGGCGACGATTCTTCAGGGGCGTCGTCGAATTTGAAAGGTTACATCAAAACTACTTCCATTCCAAGCGAGAAAGGATTAAATTATGCAATCATCTACGTACAAAACTCTTTGAGCAGGGCGTTGTGGGATCGCGTATATGCGGACCGGAGTATGAAACCCTATCACAGTTAACTCAATGTGTGAAAAGTAGTGAGATGGTTGGGTTGTACGACGAGGGTAATTATCATGATTTTCGTGGTCGCGCGGTTACTAAGCATTATTGATTTCACAATAATGACCAAGGCGAGATTTTTACGCGCCTAATGGAATCGAACCAGCTAGAATTAGGACAGAAGAAATTATTCGTGTTGTTTTCAGGTTTCGCCCTGAATAGGACGATTACCTACGCCGGAGCGTTTCCGGGAAAAGGATGGATAAAAGCGGCGTGTGAGCCACGCGTTCCATATACGATAGTAGCAGTTGACGATAAAGCGTAAAGATGAAACGGCGTAAAGACGAAACGACGAAAGATTAGGAAATAAGACGAAAGTGTCTTGATTGGGTTGTTACTGTTTATAAATATTATATTCTCTAGTTTTACGTATTAAAATCCCACACGTCTATGACAAATATTTATAGCTCCTGTGCGGTTCAGTGCTTTTTTATAGTTGTTTTTTAATCTAATCGAATTGGTTACAATTATACGCTTGTTCGGGCTTGTCTTTTCAATTATAAAATCTTCGACTTTGAACGATCGTTGGCGTAAAAATCTGTTGACGCCCGTCTTCACAGTGCAGCATTGTTTAGTTCATTTTTAATGATAACTGACACAGAAAATTGATAGCAGTAAAAGAGTGCCAACAGTACACGGTGTTCCCAAGCGGTCGTCACCCATCCAAGTACTGACCGTGCTCATTACTGCTTATGATCGGTGATCAAACGGAAGCCGGTGCATTATAGCAAGATTTGACTGTTGGCATGGGAACGTGATATATATTTCTCAAAGTCACGCTTTAATATTACTTTAATTCATGTAAAAAAAGAACACAATGTTAGTTTAACCCTTTGCGCTCGAGAGGTGCCTTTCAGTCACCACTCGGTGATCGAATATAGTTTCATGAGTCTATTCGTTGCCCTTTGTGTGTAATCTTATTTGGTGTAGAGTGATACACTGTATTTTAAAATCGCTATAGAGATGTCTTATGGTAAGAACCGTCGCGGCCGCGGGTCAGATTCTGCCTTCAACGTTAGTTCGAAGTCAACTGTTCTGGCAATGGGAATATTTCTCTCAAAGTTAGTAAGCACAATAAACATGGAATTTGATGAAGAAATTAGAACTAGCTAAGATGTGTTCAATTGTTAGTCGATGATGATCGAATTTACAACTATGCATAGACTGCTTGTCCATGGGGAGGAGGAGGGTGGTGATAAAGATAACGATGAAGTCAAAGATGTAAGAGAACGAAAAATCCGAATAATAGATAGTGATCTGAAACCGCCAGTGTTTGTGCACAAGATGTAGAACCTTCAGAATGGACTATGTACACAGAATCCGTAGAAATGCTTCCAAGAATATCGTTTGTATGCGGCGAAAGCCACGTAGATTTCTTTCACCTTTTTTTTGACCGAGGAATTAGTTACTGACATAGTACGGAAAATTAACAGTTACGCTGCAAGGAAGGTAGACGAGAAATTATTATCGTCCCGTTCTATGTGGCAGTCTTGGTACGATGTGACCATCAGCGAATGCTGGGTATTTATTGCACTAATTAAAAATACGGGGACAATGCCACCGGCAAATTAACAAAAATACTGGTCCAGACATAATATGTTAGCTGCTTTCCATTTTACTCGGAAACATCTACTGATTTAGTCAAATTCCTTCGAGTCTTCATTTGAAGACAATATCCTCACAAAATACAAAATTAAGAATCCGTTTGCAATTAGTAACCCGTTTTTTTTATGGTGGGAAATTTTCAACAAGATAGGACACTCCCGCACTGCCAGGAGGAAGCCGCGCCATACCGCGTCAAATCCGATGACGGCCAGCTAGTACACCGGAACGCCATGGTATTCCAAGGCGTTCCGAATCACCTCCCAGGGTAGGGTGTTGAAGGCATTGACGATACCGGCAATACCACCCCGCCACGGGTGGTGTACCTATCCGTGAAGCCGCGCACGCGCTTCACCGCATCGATCGTCGATCGGCCACGACGGAAACCGAATTGGTCGTCATCGAGATCGGGTCCCACCTCGGACAGATGCCGCAGAAGGCGGTGCACCAGGACCCGCTCGAACGGCTTACCGACCTCGTCCAGAAGGCAGATGGGTCGGCAAGCAGAGGCAGTGCCCCCTGTTCGTCCATGCTTAGGGAGCAGTACTAATTTGGCGGTCTTCCACACCGAAGGGAAGACCCTCTTATGGAGACATGCGTCGAACGTCTCGACGATCCTTCTACCTACCGCCGGAATGGCAAGCGCCAACGCTTTCCCTGGCACGCCGTTCGGCCCTGGGGCCACTTTCTTGCCCCTGAGTCTACGTGTGGCGATGAGCCACTCCTCGTCGGTGACCACGCGCCTCTCCTCTTCGGCAGCCGCCACTTGGTCTTCACGGGGGGCGGGTCGCCCATTCTCCCCCTCCTCATCCGGTGAGAAGAGGATACCTATGACCCGCTCCAGGAGTTCCGGCTCCAGTGTACTGGTAGCCGGAGGCCCCCCGTCTTGGAGCTTGCGCAGGACGATATTGTAGGGTCGACCCCAGGGATCCCGATCTATGCTTTCCCTGAGCGCGTTCCACGCCCTGTTCTTGGCGCTCTGGATCGCCTTCTGAACAGTCTTGCGCGCGCTACTGTAAGCGTCATAAAGCGCTCGACCGTTCCGATCCTCTTCCTCTTATGCCATCCCACGCCGCTGTCTGCGCAGATACTGCGTACCGACGACGGACTGAAATGAAGACCGCTCGTAAATCCGTAATCTCGTCCGACGACCAGTACGCCGCTCGTAGTCCCGGGTATGGTCCTCTTCTTCACATGGCTGAGTCGCAGATCCACGTCATGACGCGCGGAATTCGACAGCCATGACTTATGGATCGCGATCCTCCTCAGCCATTTGCCAGTGTGGGCTCCATTCTTCAACGAGGGCGGCAGCGACTAGCTTGTCCTCATCTATCCCACGTAGTACCCACTTCGGGGTTTGATGGCAGCCCCCCGGAGTTGGACGAGGCCCAATCTCGTCCCCCATGGAGATGTCCATTTCTATGAGAATATGGTCCGACAGAGACTCAAGGTCCGCTGCCAGACGCCATCTCCTCACACAGCGAGCGGCAGAAGGATTGGCGAGCGACACATCGATGACTGACCCCCCGTTCCACCGCAGGCAAGTGTATTCATTTTAGGACATCTCCCTTGTGGCAGGAAACTCTGCTGCCCCAAGCAGGTGATCGCTCGTTTAGGTCACCCAGGATAAGAATTTTCCCGCGAGCTCTCGGTAGCCCGTTTATGCGTCGCCCCATCTCGTCTAAGTAGTCCTCGAATTGAGCCAGGGTGCGGTTGGGGAGAAGTAAACGCCTTCAACGAGCGAGCAGGGGGGTGAGTGCTTCTTCGTGCCGGTGCACGAAGACTACCAAGCCCACGACGCCGCTCAATCATGACATTCACAAGATTGTCCTGTGCCTGCCCGGAGCGGTTGAGGTTGGCCTAAATTGGACGGGTGAAGGCTAAGCCTTCATGGCCTCCTCCTGGCAGTCCTCGACGCTTCCCGGAGTCGGCTTCGGACAAGCGCTTTGCAGCAGCTGCTCAGAAGGAGCCGGAGCCAGTACAACCATTTTTGGGGTCGGTAAAGCAGGTTCCCCATCACTCTCCTTGCTGTCGAGAGCGCGTTTCTTAGCGTTTACAGCCACGGGCGCCACGGACAGCTCCGGTTGAGCTGGGGCCCGTTGGCTATCGGTTGTAGCCGGGGAGGCCGGCTTGTTTTCCGTATTTTTCCTATCTTTCCTTGGCGCAGGCGGGGCGCAGGCTTGACTGCCAAGCCTATGCCCCGACGGCCTGCCCAGGTCGGCGCATAGCGGGCACCGCGTCGGAGCGGTGCAACCGCTGGCGAGGTGTCCGATGCCTCCGCAGTTAAAGCATCGGCCGCTCCTATCTATCGCGGATGAACAGTTTGGCCTCACATGCCCAATACGTAGGCACCTGAAGCATTGGAGTGGCCGTTTGGCCAGGGGATCGACCCTGGCGGCAGTCCACCCCACGGTGAGACGTCCGTCCACCGCCAACTTCCTTGCAGCGGGGGCCGGGCATCTCACCCAAACCGTCCCGGTCGTTCTCGGCGTGGCGCGAACCTCCCCGGTCCGCACTTCTCCCGTCGCGCAACCCGTTGCCGCCGTAACGGCCGCACTTACGTCGGCAGGGGTGACGGATGCGTCCAAACCGCGCAACCGCACCTTGGCCTGCCGACAGGGGCGCCCAATGCGTTTCCCCATGTCGCGTAACTCCTCTCGCAACCGGCCGGCGAGAGCGTCAGCCGGTGCTGCGCTCTTTGCTCCGGTAATTGTTAAAATGAGGCTGCCGGTTATCGCGAACCTTGGCGACACATTTGCAATGCCGAGGTCCGAGAGGTTAATTCTCTCCCTGGCCCTTCGCATCACGTCCGTGTATGTGTACCTACTCCTCGAGGGGAGAGTGAGTACCACCATCGATGATCGCGACTGTCGCGCCGGGGGAAGGGTAACACGCGGTCCCTTCCCTTTCCTTTGCACGCTCGCACTTATCGTTTGTGACTAGGGCGCCGCTGCACCCTTCGTCACCGGCTGCTGTGCCGATTGCACAGCAGCTTTCGCTTCCGCGCGTTTGGCCTTTCGGCTAAGCACCCACGTTGACCACGTCTCGTGTCGTGGGGTGCTACTTACCTTTGGGGTGGCGTTGGTCGTGCCGGAAGCTACCCATTTCGCCTCTCCTCTTCCCGCGCTGCTGCTTGGTCCCGGCTTCCTTGGGTTGCAGTTGGCGACGTCCGGGGTTGCAGGGATGCTCCCCTGTTGCGCCGGTTTTAGGCCCGACGGCGTCGACGGTTTCCGCGACGTGGCGGGTTGCTCCCTCGTTACCGGCTCTTGTCCGTCCTGGGCTACTCCCTTGAGCCTGGACATAGCCCCACGGAACTCCTCCCTGAATTCCGCGTTCATTCCACGCATGACTCCCACTATGTCGTCCGCGACGGTGGTGGGGTTTCCTTGTGCGTGAGACGGCCGGTGGTGTGGCGACACAGGCATTCGCACGGTGCGGCGCTCTTCTTGCGCCTTCCTCGGCGAGGGCACCGGCTTGTCCTGCCGTGGCACCATCATGTCTTGGACTGCCCGCACCTCGGCGGCGAGGCACGCTCATTCCCGCTCGGGTTCTTGAATGCGCCCCGCCATCTTTTCATTCTGGCGGAACATGCATTCCTGGGCAGTCCTGTCTTCAACCTCCAATGGTTTGGAGAAGATGGGCTGCCCCTATCTTCTCCATATTATTCCGGATAATGTGATTGACTGCACGTCGCAGTCAACTCCGATGAGTACACGTGTACTCATCCTTGGTTCGGTTGTAATCTCGAGGTCCGAATCCGACCCCGAGATGAGGTCCTTGCGATTTCGCAGTTGCCTCATTGACGAGCCAGCACCATCCGTGTAATTGTTTTGATCTGTTGATCCGCCGGAACCACCACCGGCAGATTCATCACTTGCCGTGTCATCATATGTCGCAAACATATGAATCGTCGTCCCTGGCCCACGTGTACTTGCAGCCGCGAGAATGCGTGATGATACAAGGTGCAAAATGAATGTATAAAATGAGTAGAAAATGACAGTTGTGAAGAGTGTAATGACAAGTTGTGATGGTACGATGTCAAACAAGTTGTGAAAGAAGCCCGTGAAATATGTGGCATTGAATGAATGACTTGTGATACCACATTTTTATGTTACATCTGTTGGTAAACGTAGACAACTACGAGTCACTCCTTCCATCTGTCACCGGTGTCTTTTACCACCAGGGGCAGGGGAGGACTTTGTAAGTGTCCTAAGTTTCCGTAGGCCTTGCGGATCTTCCTCCATTGCAACGTCCGTTTGAGTCCCGACAACGCTGCACCGCACCGGTGGGGTGTGCCGTATGTCAACAGTCTGGGTTTCCGCCGTAGGAATTACCACGAGACTCGGACGCTGTCCAGACTCCGGGGCTTGTATTTTGGTTCGAGCAAGTCCATGGGCCTCTATGGCGTCAAAGAGGAGGTTCTTGATTTCGTGCACTCCACGCACGGTTTTCAACCGTTTACGTGTGAGCTTTGGGTCAACAACCTCACTCTCTCGAAGTTCAGTCAGAAGCTCTCCGCATGTACCAGTGAGTTTCTTGACCAGGTTCGCCAAGATCTTTCGTAAAGGTGTTAGGTCGAGGCTACCTCCAGGATTATGCACATTGTTGACACTTGTAAAAGAAAACAAAAGATATGCGTATTAGTCACCATTGACGCGAGGAACGCATTTAATACCCTGCGTACAGCACTAATTATCAATGAACTACGACATAAGCGTTGTGTTCACCAGGTGGTAGTTAATGTGTTGGGAAATTACTTTGTCGATAGGACTGTGGTGGTTTGCACTACAGAAGATCGCATTGTCCGCAACTTGCATGCAGGAGTCCCATAAAGGTCAATTCTGGGTCCATTTTTATGGAATATAGTATATGACGGTATATTACACCTGTTGGCAAGGCTGAAAAACTTGGAGGTGGTCGCTTATGTGGACGACCTTGCCGTCTGGTTGGTTCCAATAAATTTGGATGAGGTGCACTCCTCGCTACAAGCTGCGATGGCTCTAATTGGGGTCCGGTTTAAAGATAACCGGCTTGAGACAGCAGTACATAAAACAGAAATTGTGTTGCTTACAGCCAAAAGGATTTCCCGAATTTTCGAGGTTAACATTAACATTAGAACTACCAAGGGGGTCAAAATGACTTGTTTAACATTTCTTATAATTATAACTCATTTCAGGTACAATTTGGTTTCTGAAAAATTTGCACGACTTTTTCTAAGATATACAAATAATTAATTTTGTAAAACAGTTTTCTTTTTTGTTTATCATTTTGTTGTAAATTTGTATGCAGTATACCTACATATACCGAGATGCGTCATTTTAACCCCCACGGAACATTGATTTTCGTAAAATTACTTCGAAAGAAACAATGGGAAAAATTTCACGAAGGAGTAAATTATTAAAAAAAATAAATAATTTGGAACAAGATTGTTCCGATACAGAATATGATGAAAGTGATCTAGTTGAAAGTACCAATGAATACTGTAGGAACCGAGCGCGTCGCCCTGGAGACACAGTCCGCCGGAAGGAACACCTGAGTATGTATCCTTGGGACAGAGTCTGCCGAAGGAACACCTGAGTATGTATCCTTGGGACAGAGTCTGCCGAAGGAACACCTGAATATGTATCCTTGAGACAGAGTCTGCCGAAGGAACAGCGTCATGTATCCTTGACACAGTTTGCCAAAAGGAGGGAACTGCGCTGAGTTGGGCATTCCAGGGGACAAGAATCAGTTGAGGGCACACCGCGAAAGAGTAAAGACGTGCGCAGTGTGACTCGCGGTCACTTCGTTCTAAGACATACTTTGTATACCAAACTACTGTTAACACTGTTAGAATACATTTTATTAACTTAGTAAGCCCGATTAACTCTTCCTTAACCGTTTGAGTGCCACGGGTCTTTCTCATTTCCCGGTCGAAACTTGCCAAGCGGCGCGATAGCGCTTGTTATATTCCGTGTCGAAACTTGCCAAGCGGCGCTATAGCGCTTGTTATATTACAGCAATTTTTATATGAATAAAAGCATGTAGACCTATAAAGTGTAACATTACTCCAATTTTATCTTTTTTACCTAAGATTGAAAAGTTACCGTAATGTTGTGCATCGAGAGAAACCGAGCCTGCTGTGATTACGCTGCCGTTTTGAGGACAGACAGAAGAAGCGCGATCGCGCCGCTTGGCACTCAAACGGTTAAGTCGTCCGTTCCTACATTAGTAATCAGCTCTATCAATTCATACATTCTTTATATTTGAATAAAAAGCAGAGAAACGAACGACCGCTTTGTCACCATCAATACTTGAAAACTTTCGTTGACCAACTGAGAGATTTCCGGCAATAACAAGCTCGAGCTTCTACTTCACAGAGTAGTTCCGAAGACATTCGATTAAATAAAAACCTCCATGTTCTTCTAATTGGAAGTAAAAAGCATTGCAAGGTTTCTTATCAACGAACCAAGCCTGGCAAAAGGCAGCAAACTGTCTACTACTGTAATACGAGCCCCGACAAGCCAAGGATGCATCATGGAGATTGTTTTATAAAATATCATACGACGTAAACATATAGAACTTAATGTTTAACAAGTGTCCTTCTTTGAACTATGAAGATACGTAAAATGCTAAAATGTTACTGTTCGCCCTATTCGCTCTAGCGAAGAAGCCTCGAGCGCAAAGGATTAATAACATACAAAATGGATAAAGACGACAAAAGCAGAGTGCCAACAGCGCACCCGGTGTTCCCAAACCGTCACCCATCCAAGTACTAACCGTGCTCATTGCTGCTTAACTTCGGTGATCGGACGAGAACCGGTGTATATCAGGAAGATTTGATCGTTGGCGTCCAAGTTAGCACATTGTACGCCGACCCCGCGAAAACGCGGGTTTCGAAGTCTATCGCTTGAGCGCCGGCCACTCGAAAACGCGGGTTTCGAGGTCTGTCGTTTTTTTTTTTTGGCGATTTGTTTGCTCTCGTCATGACTACGCCGATCTGCATTTTTTATTACGTCGAAACAAAATTTATACGATGGTTCAGGAACAAGTACAGACGAGAGTCATTCTTGAGTATCATATTCCGTAGCCAGTACATCCTTCATAGCCTTACTAGCTTTTAGTTGAATAACATAATAAGCCTTCTTATTCTGTGCATTTTTACCCCTATAATATGAGTGATTTTACTGACTATATTGCTGATCCTCTATCAGATTATTCAATACAATCAAAAGATTCTGATATAGAGCTCGAGGACAGTGATAGTGATGTGATGCCAAGAAGAGGATCAAGAGCTGTTCCTTTACAGTATTGCAGTGATTCCGATGATCTGAGTGATAGTGAAATGTTCACAGAATCACATAGTTACATTGAATCATGGTCAGATGTTGATAAAGCTCCTAATGTACCAGATTTTATTGCGCAATCTGGTCCAAAGATTCTTCCTGCTAATAAGCAAAGCATAAAAGAAATCGTCGAAATATTTATTGGCAATGATTTATTACAATTGATCATAAATGAATCAAACATCTATTATCACCAAAATAAGGACAAGATGTGTAAGGGTAAAAAAATGCGTAAGTGAAATGATGTTTCTCTAGCCGACATGAAGAAATTTCTTGGTTTGATTATATTGATGGGCTAAGTAAAGAAAGATCGAAGAGATGGTTACTGGTCCTCAGAGTCTTATACCAAAACACCATCGTTCTCTACGGTAATGTCGCGTAACAGATTTCGCCAGATTTGGGACACATGGCATTTTCCAAATAATCGTACAACAGTATACACGCCTAAAAAAGAGCTTTCGCTTGACGAATCCATTATTCCATGACGTGGAAAATTGTCTATAAAAACGTACAATCCAGCAAAAATGGTAAAGTATGGCCTATTTTGTCGTATGTTATGTGAAGCTAAAAATTGATATATTTGCAACTTGGAAATATACTGTGCGGACGGTACAAAACTGGGCTAAAGCATAACGTCCTTGCTCGATAAAAATATAGGTTTGGGATATCATGTATATATGGATAATTATTATAACAGTGTTCGTACCGCAGAATTGCTTCTGAAAAATGGTACGCGAGTTTGCGGTACAATTAGAGCAAATAGAGGTGCTCCCGAATGTATGAAGCATATCAGTTTAAAAACTGGAGATTATACATTTAAAAGAAAAAATGAAATTTTAGTACAGGCATGGAAGCCAAAACGCAAAATCGTACACATGGTTTCTACAATACATTCGGGAGAACTAACAAACACAAAAAAGTACATTGGAAAACAAAACAAGAAATGATAAAATCTCAATCGGTCATAGATTATAACAAATATATGATGGGCGTAAATTTGGCCGATCAGTTTTTATCATATTCTTCCATTATGAGGAAAACAGTGAAATGGACAAAAAAAAAAAAACAGTTTTGTTTCTTTTAAACTGCGCATTGTGCAATGCATATAGATTATATGTTGAGTTCAACAGTAACACTATAAAATATCAAACATTTTCACATGCTGTTGCGCTTTTATGGTTCGAGGGATATACAAGTGCTCAAGATGTATCGAATCTTTGTGTGGAACAAACTTCTGTATTAGTTCCTACACCTCGCACATCAAAATATGATCACCCACCCTCAGAGACTATCCGGTGATATGAAGAAGCATAACGTTACTCGAATTATTGGATCTGGGAACAAAAACCGATAATGTACGACGTCCATGCAAAGTTTGCTCCGCTAGCAAAAAAAGAAGCGAGAGTAGCTTTATATGTTCTCTTTGCCTAGTACCTTTACATCTTGGAAAATGTTTTGAAAAATACCATACATCCCTTAAATATTAATATTTTTCTTTCATATATATATATATATATATATATATATATATGAAAGAAATCAGTAGATTAAGCTCATTCGGAGTAGGTGCTACAATAAGTACTGGAATAAATACGTGCCTTTGTATATACATATATACTATATTATAAATGCATAAATGCTAATATTACTGTTAATTATTTTCAATAAAGAGTTTATTTACAAATGTATGTAGTATGTTATATTACAAAAGTATATACATACACATATATATATACACAACATCGGTGATCCAACGAAAACATTTTTTTTTTGTAAATAAACTTTTCATTGAAAATAATTAACAGTAATATTAGCATTTATACATTTATAATACAGTATATATGTATATACAAAGGCACGTATTTATTCCAGTACTTATTGTAGCACCTATTCCGAATGAGCTTAATCTACTGTTACGATTTATATTATCCCACATTTCTCTTTGGTTAGTCACAGTTTCAGTTTCGGTTTTGTCCTCGTTATGATTATTAACCGTAGGAACACAAATTAGAAAAACCTACTTTTAACAATTCTTTGGGCTACTTCAGCTATCTTACATGTTATCAGTCTTCATACTGTGGCGTAAACGCACGCTGCGGCCATACCACGCACATATTATAGTTTGTCCTGGGCCTGCCGGTGGTAATTTTCCACCGCACACCGTCCCTTTCCACGGAACCTCATATTCTTTACCTATCGGCGGGCATTTAACCCATTCGAGACGACGATTTTTTTCGAACACGGTCCCCAGGAGCGAAATTTTTTTTCTCTTAATATTGTTGATTTTTAATAAAAAAAAACATGTTTACTATGGAAATCACCCAATTCGTAAGTGAATTCACTTAAATAAGATCATTGCACACCGGGTGTGCAACTCGCTCCTCGGAACATTTTTATTGCGAGAAGCGGATTGAACACCACGTGTGCAATGCAAGGCAAATAAAAATACATCATTAAAGAATTTATAAACATTTATTTCAAAAATAGATAATATAAAATCGTTATTTTGCTTTCAATAATAAAGAACGGAATATATGTAGTATTGTAAGTGTGAATGCCTGGTAACGATGACAACGACGGCGACAAAGTACGACACAAAGAGACAAGAGACAGACGGACGGACGATTTGACAAAAGATGGTCAAACCGTACGGGACGGAAGCGTGCGGAGATGAGACAGGAAGGGCAGTTCGCAACAAGACGGCGACTCGGTAAGACGTACGACGAAAAGACGACGACGAACAGTATATGTGTGTGTGTGACCAGTTTTTGTACAGTTAGATTATTCTTTATATCCTTTAATATAGATTTTTATCAAGAAGCACTTTCGTTTAATCAATATATCCGCCCTACACGCAATCCCACATAATTTTTGGGGGCTCAGCCGGGATTACTGCCATAGTGTGGATTTACCATCGCGTGATATATTGTTAACACGTTCCGTGCCACGGCAATTTTTGAAGATTTTCCATTCAGGCCACGTGGGGCGTATACGACCCACACTTTAAAGATTAAAGAAAGTCGGTTAAGGTATGCGTTAGATTTTTTTTTCAGTACTACAAAGCTGTAATTCGCAGGAAAAAGATATAAATTTTAATATGCATTAGACAACAAAGCAATAAATTTAATTTTTAAGGAATTATTTAAACAAACACAAGGTCGAACGTTTCCTCTACCAGACGAGTTGCAAGCTCCTACATAACCATTTTAATAAAGTCCAAATGCATAAAAAATAAAACATTTTACTTCAAATGTGTTTATTATTATTATTTACAAATCTTTTTACAATCATAAAGGCATATTGCGGTGAACTTTGTTAAAGCATGCCAGACATAAATGAGGCTTGTCTAGACAACCATCACAAAATGTTATAACTTTTTTAGTGCAATTTTTTGCCGATTTTGAGCCAAACTTTTTAACATTATTTTTGTAACAAATTTTGCAGCGTTTCCTAACTAAATCAAATTGACCATCCTTTTTTTTAATTTCATGGCGAACTCTTTTTGGTACGTTGGATAAAGAATTATTATCTTTGTGGGACATCATTTGCATAGCTAATTGTTTTCTAAATTCAACACTAGATATTTTGTTGTTTGTTAGACTATTATGTATTATCCACGCATTTACGACTGCAGTATTCAATAAAAGTTCCAACACAATTTTTTTATACCATTTTACGGATTTCCGTAAAGGATTACAATACGACGACATTTGGTCGGAAACATCTACGTAAGATTTTCCTTCATTGTATTCCATCACAATTTTTGGTTTGACACAGTCATACCCCCTTTTATGTACAACGACAGTTTCGTCAGAGTGCTTTGTAGATAATACAAGGACGTCGCGTTTGTCTTTCCATTTTAGTACCGTTATACCATCCAAACTTTCTTTTGCAATATATTCGTTACGCTTTAATTTTTTTGCGACCAAATCTTTTGGAATACCGCGGCGATTCGAGCGCATTGTTCCAACGAGATGTGTGTTTCTTGCAATTAGTTGCCTAGCCAAGTCAACACTCGTATACCAATTATCGGCACACAGTGTATGACCTTTACCGAATATGTTTTTACATAATGACAAAACTACATTTGTCGGCGTCGTTTTCTCTGTGTCTGTTTTTTTTCCGCAATAAATTTGAAAATTGACTGTGTATCCCGGCGCCGAACATAATTTAAATATTTTTACACCATATTTGTGTCGTTTTTGCTTTATGTACTGCTTGAAAACGATACGACCTCGAAAGGGAATTAAAGATTCATCTATACACACAGTTTCGCCTGGATCGTAGTATTTTTGAAAATTTTCATTTAGCATGTCAATTATGACTCGAATTTTGTACAAACGGTCGCTAAGATTTTCATTTTCGTTATCACAGAAATGTAACATTCGCAACAAAATCTCGAAACGATTCCTTGATAGCACCGAAGAAGGGAGACTTTGAGCATAAGCTGCATCCTTTGACCAATATAAATGAACTTCGGGAAGTTTTACTATGCCCATCCACATGATGAGTCCAAAAAATCGTTTTATTTCGGTTTTATCTGTCGGTTTCCATTTGTCTAACCGCGATGACGTTTTCTCAAACAACATCTTTTCTGCATATCGATTGGTTTCTTCCACTATAATATCGAGGATTCTATCATCCAGTAGCAAGAAATAAATGTCTTCTACGTTTTCATAATTTCGATTTAACATTTTGAAACCATGTGCACCTTCGAAAGACGTAAGCTGTGGTTGGTTTCCAATAGGATTAGACCAGTCCGTGGTAGAAGAATTTGTATTATTGTTAATAATATTCGATTCATCTTCGTCGTCTTCACTGCTTGATAAAATTATATTGCGACCCACAGGAAAACGATGAAAAGGTATTATGTCGCTTGAGCTGTCTGTTGAAGAATCATGAGAACTTATGTAAGTAATTCTACGGCGTTTTGCTATAACTTCCGACAGAGGCATATCAGAGTCCTCGCTTGAAAATTGTTCATTGGGCAATTCCATTTCTGATCATAAGGGGTAAAAATTATATAATTATTTGTCTGTAGCACATAAATAAGTATAAAATTACCTTGGATGGTTTTTGGCACTCAGGCCATAAAATAAGTATATACTTACTGTATGTGACGTATCCTCCGTTTGATTTAACTTTAACTGATTTAACTTTAAAAGCTAATAAACTGAACTCAATAAAACTGAAAGTTTTGAACTGAATAAATGTATGCTGTAGCTTCAACAACGCACGAGTAAATGACTAAACGATACAATGTCTCCTGTTTGATAGAGTTAAAAAAAGACAATCGAAAAAAAATGACTACGACGCCGCGTGGGGCGTATACGCCCCACACTACAATAAACGCTGCATACATGATGTGAAGTTGTCTATATTTGACTCAACAATAAATTCTTTAAGATTTCTTTGTTTTTTAATGAGAATTCCAAATGGCGTGGACGGAAAGTGCAGCGGGGGTCGTATACGACCCACATGGCACGGAACGTGTTAATAGAGAGTACTGTGAGGAAAAAGTGCAGTGATGGTGAATATTCCAATATTATAAAAATGCTGGACGACGTAACAGGCGGTTTACCAAGCGAAGACCTGATGACGCAAGTAACTGCAAGAGGGGACGCACTGAGGGTAGAAGACCTGAGAGCCGAGTTGAAAAGCCGCAGGTTGAGGACGACCGGTAATAAGGCAGAGCTCGCAGCGAGGTTGAAGACGGCTTTAACATTGAATGCCGAGAGAGATGACGGCGAAAATGACCGCGAAAACGAGAACGAACGTTTGCGAGCTAGTGTTTCTACGCGCGGCACTGGAAGGTTTGTTCCAACGTTCAAGGATATGGAGGAATCTTTAACGACCTTTAGTGGAGACAACGGGGCGAACGTCGATCGATGGTTTGCTGAATTTGAAGATACAGCCGAGATCTGTGAATGGAATGATTTACAGACGTTAATTTATGCCAAGAGGCTATTACGAGGACCAGCCAAGTTGTTCGCACAATACGAAAACTTAGGAAAGACGTGGCAAACATTTAAGGCAGCTTTGCAAACAGAATTTGCACGAAAAATTAATAGCCACCGAGTGCACGAACAGCTTCGTTGAACCCTCTATGGGCCCGTGTAACTTTCAGGTCACATTTCAATTTATTGATATTTTACCAAATAATTATGCCTTTTGTTGCTAGATGTCGCATAAATCTTAATTCTTTAACGTTGTCATGACAACCAGTATCAATATTTATGACTGTTGCTAGCTTCTTCAGTCTGAAATAACAAAGTAAATGCTGTGCAAACTGTCCGGAGTACGTATAAGCGAAACATTTTGATTGAATTGATATTATTTGAAATTCTGATAGTGATTACGAAAGAAAAAAAAGTGCACATAATAGCTCTGGGTACGTATATCAGTAACACCCTATTTGTTTGCATTTCAATTTTCAGTTTGTTATTTTTTTTTTATAATAAAGTTTTGTAACTTTGAAGTAATAGTGGGCCATCATGGCAGATTTCGGTACATTTAGAATAAAGCTTATGCTTTCTTCCGTTTTCAGATATATACATTATATACCCAAAATATGAATAGAAAGTCACATAAAAGAAACAGAGGAATTAGAATTAGACGAATTAGCGGTAATAGGTCCGCTGACTCGTTATTAGATTCCGAGTCCGATGAGGATAGAATAGTATTTCCCCGACGACGCATAAATATTATCGATAGTGATGAAGAATTTAGTGATCAATCTTCGTCAGATACGGAAGATGCAGGACCACAAAAAATTGTTTGGCAGCTACTATCCCACACGAATAATAATAGTTTTTATCGCCCTTGGAAAGGAGATTGCCCTAACGTCCCTGAAGCACCCCATTCTCCTATCACCTATTTTCGACAACTATTTGACATAGACATTATAAGCAATATAGTTGACTATACCAACATATATGCAGTACAATGTGATCCAGCAAAACCCATTGCTGTTTCAGTCAATGAAATTGAACAATTCTTCGGCTGCTGCTTTTTTATGTCAATTTATGGATTACCGAGAACGGAAATGTATTGGAATGCAAAGACAAGGGTGTCTGCTGTTGCCGATACCATGAGTCGTACGCGATGGAGAGACATAAAATCAAAAATACATTTTAGTAAAAATTTACAGGCCAATACAACAAACAATGCAGAAGTGACCGATAAATTACAAAAAATAAGACCCATTCTGGATAAATTAGTGAACAATTTTTATCGCATTCCAATATCGGAACACTTGTGTGTTGACGAGCAAATTATACCGTTCAAAGGAAGACACAGGCTAAAAAACTATGTAGGAACCGAAAAGTGTGACTAAGAATGTGTGTGAAGCGATAAGAGTGTCCGACCGGGACCCTTCGATGGGGACGGATGAGAATGCGGCAGTCGAGAATGAAAGTGACGAGAGTACGCATCCACGAAAAGAGAGCGAGCGGGTTATACTTTGTTCTGTAGTTTTTACCTTTCATTACAATATACCATCTTATTTAATTTTCCACCATCGCTATAATTTATTCTTCATCACCATCTACCAATTCCCTACATCTTTTTGGGGGCTCGTCCGGGATGAGAAATAGATAAAATAGATAGAGATAGGGATCGATAGATAGATATATAATTGGTACTTTACGCGAGTGGTGTGAAAGTGAATACCAGAACTTTGACGCAGATCTGAACGTATTTGGGTTTTGAGTTTTACAATGGCATCCACGAGTGCACACGATGAAACGCAACGCAACGACGATACAACGATATCGAACGCCACGGCACCAGGGATTGACCAAATGAAACTCAATGAGTTGAAAGCTGCGCTGAAGTTAAGAAAATTAAAAACTTCTGGATCTAAGGCTGACTTAGCGGCGCGTCTCAAGGCAGCGATGGTTCTCGACAACGAAAGAAACGACGACGACAAATCTGACAATGATCAGGAAACGACGATTATCGAAAACAGCGTTGACGAAGATACAAGTGACGAATCTGACCATAACGAGAACCACGATAAACATTTACGACGACGCTCGACAAAGGTGTCACGACGCAAGGAAAGATACGTACCCACATTTAAGGACGTTGAAGAATCCTTGGAAACCTTTAGCGGCGATAATAACACGGACGTAGTAGGTTGGACCGAAGAGTTTGAAGAAACGGCAGATTTGTGCATGTGGACGGACGTACAAAAGGTAATTTACGCGAAAAGACTCTTACGCTCAGCGAGATTATTTGTACAATACGAAAAATGCAGCAAAACGTGGGGAAAACTAAAGAAAGCACTTAGAGAGGAATTTTCTCATAAAGTGAATGAACACAAAATCCATAAGGAATTAAGTAGACGGACGAAACGCACAGATGAATCTTACAATCAGTACATTTACGAAATGATGGGAATTGCTTCCCGAGGAAACATGAGTGTCGCCTCGATTATTCAGTATATCATAGACGGAATCGACGACGACAACGTGAACAAATCCATCTTGTACGGTGCACGCAACATCAGAGAATTAAAAGAAAAATTCAACGCCTATGAGAATATGAAGGACAACACCAGGGTCAGACAACGAAAGTATAGCAGCGATACCGCGAAGACAGTCCCAGGATCCACGACAGTACAACGATGTTCAAACTGTGGAAGGAAGAACCACGCAACAGCAGAATGCAGACACAGAAGCAAGGGCGTCAAGTGTTTTAACTGCAACGAGTTTGGCCACATATCATCCCAATGTCCGAGGAAAGGTAGCGAAAAGAGAACCTGTAACAGGCTAATTGGCGACAAGGAGCGGAAAACATCGGTGAAAGACGTATACGATGCGGGAATAAGGTATTCGGCTTTAACCCTTTGGATGCCAGGCCCATCTGCGCGGTATGTGCGAAGAATGCCACGGGCCGATGCGATGGCCGATTTGATACTCACGCTTCTATGAATTGCTTTATTAAAAAAAAAATGTCCATTTTCTGGAGGAAAATTGTAGTAGTTATTTTTTTCAGACTAAAAGGATATTGAATTCAATGTTAATGTAATAAAATATTTATTTACAAATAATGTAAATTTTAATATTTGAATCATGTAAAATATACGTAGAAAATTATTTTTACAGTAATATCACACACATTAGTTATTTATACATGTGTTTAAAATTGAAAGAAATTTTTAATGTTGTGACATAAAGTTTTCATTATAACATTTGTGCTTTGGGAAGCATTCACTATGAAGGCCCTTCTCGCACTTTGAACAGATTGTCCGGGACCTTCTCCGCTTTCCTTCGTCAAATTTTCGTCTCTTACTACACACACAACATTCCTTTTCTTTCTTTCCAGGTAATTTTAATAATTCTATTGATTCCACAGTAGATTTGTTGTTCTTCTCCAGGAGCCACTCACTTCCAAGATGCTCAACAATATTAATTATAAAATTCAAACGTGATATAGGCTTTTTCTCAGAGGGGAGACTTTCTTTGTAAATTATGTAACTGTTTAGAATCATTCTCGAAAATATGTTGAAGCAAATTTTTTTCCAATACTTTACAGTCCGCCTTTCATCTAGATATGTGTATAACATCATATCAGATGTGTCAATTCCACCCATGTAATTATTGTATGACTGTATAACGGACGGTTTCACTGTGTCTGTATTATGAACTCTATGTATATGGAAATGTGTGCTACTTTCTGCTTTGGCTTTAGTGGACAAAAGAAGAACAGGAAAACGTTGAGATTTTTTTTCTCTGAATCCAACGGTCAGGATAGGGCCTTGACGAAAATATTTTGTTTCTGCTACAGCAAATCTTTCTGTTAGTTTCTTCGGTAAACATTTTCTATTGCGGCGAATTGTGCCAGTAATATAGGTTCCGAGTCCATACAAATTCTTTGCCAGGGGTATTGACGTAAAAAAATTATCCATGAAAATATGGTAGCCCTTTGAAAGGTAATTCCCCATTTTCAATAACTGCATTACTACAGTGTACGCCAAGCCATTCTTTTTAATTTCAGACTTATCTATGTTACTTCTTGCTCCTCTGTATATAAAAAATGCCAAACAATAGTTTGCGACAGAGTCACACAGCATCCAAAATTTTATCCCCCACCGATGGTGATGCTTGTTTGGTAAATATTGTAAGAGTTGCGTGTGGTTTTTGGTTCCAACTAAGCTTTCATCGATACTCAACTGCTGATGGGGTGTGTAGTAAAGTCTGAATAATGTATTGGCATGTTCAATAAGTGGTTGAATTTTAGCACACGGGTCATATCCAGGTCGTCCGGGTGGAGGAAGATTTTCCGTATCGGCAATATGAAAGAATTTTAGAATCAGTTGGAAACGATTTCTTGAAAACATTTGATGGAACCATGGCAAATGCTGAGAATTGTTAGTGAACCAATAGGATGCAATACTTGGTCGCTTATTTATACCCATATTTATTAGGCAAGCGATGAATGCTTTCAGCTCAGGTATGGTTATAGGTGTCCATTTTCGTAAACGAGAATGCAAGGATAAATTTGTTCGTGACGTTAAAAAATTGCTTGCATATACATTTGTCTCTTTTACTATTGTGTCTAAAAGACTATTGGTAAAAAATAAATAAAAATAAGCTATAGGGGCTGCAGTAAGAGGAAGTGTGTGCTTTGGACCTGGTATTTCTTCAAATTTGTAGTCTTCTGGTGAGTTATCACTGTCTTCGAATACTTCTTCCCACTTTTCTTCATTGGTATCGACTGGATCTTCTTCTCTATCTAAATTTTGTAAAACTGTGCTCTCGGATGAAGATATTCTTCGTCTTCGTGAGGCAGTAAGACCAACAGGATGTATAGAAGAATTATCACTGCTGGATGATATATTTTCGTCATTGATGTTTGATGACAACTGGCTATCACTTTCAAATGAATCAAACACTAAACTTTCGGCACTTTCATTTTCAAATTGTTCTGACATTGTGGATGAATCTATTATTATTAAAAATTATTACTAAAACCGAATTTTACAGACGAACGAAATCAGAAGAACACTTTGACTTTTACTAAGAGACAGCGTACGAGAGACTAAAGGTAGAACGACTAATGAATTTTCAAACCAAAGAGAAATACGATACTATGTATTAGAGATAAGGACTAAACATCAGTGAAAACACTTGACACTCAGAGGAGCGAAAATCTTAATGTAAACGCACGGAGCCATCGCATCGGCGGCCCGTGTTAGTCATCGCATCGGCCCGTATCAGTCTTCGCATAGAAACCGAGGGCCGACAGATCGGCCCGCTGGCATCCAAAGGGTTAATAGACACGGGAAGCGATATAAGTTTGGTACGTTCGGAAACCTACATTAAATTAGGCGCACCTAAATTAATCGGCGGCGGAATTTTTATACGTACTTTAAGTAGCGACTGCACGACATTAGAGGAAACATGTACAGATATTGAAATAGATGGAAATTTGTATGCCGTAAAATTCCACATAATACTCGATAGCTTATTAGAACAAGACTTTTTGCTGGGCTTGAATTTCTTGGACACAGTGGATTTTCAATCGACGCGAAATACGTTTACGATTTCTAGAAGAAACGACGCAGATATTCCGCATATTTTCAAAATTGACGTCCCTGCCGAAAACACGCTAGATTTATCTCACGTTCGTAATGTAGAGTTTAAAACGAAAATAAAGTCCATGATTAAAGAGTACAAACCGAATAAGACTAAAGAAGTTGGCATTAAAATGCGAATTATCGTTAAAGACGACATACCGGTTAGTCAGAGACCGCGTAAGCTTTCACCACAGGAGACACGCGAGGTGGATACGCATATTCAAAGTTGGCTATCGCAAGGCATCATCATCCCCTCACAATCGGAATACGCGAGTCCGGTAGTGTTAGTCACGAAAAAAAACGGATCTACGCGACTTTGCGTTGATTTTCGGAAACTAAACAGCAAAATGGTTAAAGATAGATACCCGTTGCCGTTAGTGGAAGACCAAATTGATCGATTACAAGGCGCCAGGATTTATTCTGTTATCGACCTGCGCAATGGATTTTTCCATGTTCCGATGGAGAGAGAAAGTACGCGATACACGGCCTTCGTAGTTCCGAATGGGCAATACGAATTTCTCCGCATGCCCTTTGGATTGTGTAACGCACCCTCTGTCTTCCAAAGGTATATCAATGCTATTTTTAATGAACTTATCGCCAACGGTATTGTTCTCTCCTATATGGACGATCTAATTGTACCTGCACGAGACCACGCGACGGCAATAAACAACTTAGCGACAGTCTTAAACACGGCCAGTGAACATGGGTTAGACGTTAATTGGGAGAAATGCCAATTCTTGCAGACAAAAATTCAATATTTAGGCCATGTGATAGAAAACGGTACGGTTGGTCCGTCGGTAGAGAAAACTCTTGCAGTGCGCAAGTTTCCGCAACCCAAAAATGTTAAGGCTGCCAAAAGTTTCTTAGGCCTAACCGGTTATTTTAGGAAATTTGTACCCCAATATTCCATAATCGCACGACCACTAACAAATTTGACGAAGGGACACGGAAAATTTAAATTCGAACGACAAGCGTTTGAGTGCCTAAAGACTATTCTTACCAATAAACCCGTCTTAAAATTATATCGCGTAAGCGCGGAGACGCAATTACATACTGACGCAAGTATGTTCGGGTATGGCGCAATTCTTTTGCAAAGATACCGTAGCGTACTGTGTTGCTCCGCGAGTAATACGTAGTTCCGACAGATGTTCGTGAGTGATGTGACTAAAAGTGTTTCATCGTGTTTGCCGCAGTGCACTGCACAAGGGACATTGGAGGAAAGTGTGTACGACGTTCTGTTTAATAATTATAAGTGAAAAACTGAACGTCGAAAAGCTAACCTCCAAATTGAGACAGGTGTTGTGCGCAACTAACCCGCGCAGCAACGGCAGCGCGCGACTTCTGTGACTGATCGTCACAAATATAACTCTTTGCGAACCTTCGGAGCTATGAAGAGCACCGAAGGTTCGAACTACTCAGACGAGATTGCATCGTCCGAGGAAGAATCTCTGGGTGTTTCCGGCGACGGGGGACGTTTGCGGAAGACCTCGAGGAGGGAGAGAAGGAATCGGACCAGAATGGCGAATAATTCGTCCGACGAGGGAGCAAGGGGAAGCTTTGCTATGCTCAGGCAAGCACCCCGGCCCGCAACAAGAAGGTCGAAGCAGGCTGCAGAATCCGAGGATGCTGCAACGATGTCGGACGCGACAGTATCCTCCAAGAGGAGCTACGCCGACGTCGCCAACACCGCGAAGAAAAGGCCTGCACCGGTCAGCCCATCAGAAGGAGACAGACCAGCCAAAAAAGGACACCGGACATCGCTGGACGCCAGCGGAGGTGAGAGCGGCGGAGGGTCCGGCCTGGTCGGTCGGACCCGCTACAGCAGCGCTAAGCCGCTGCCCAGCATCGAGGACATGCAACGGGACCTCGTGGCTCTCCCTCTGGAGACGGTGGGTGAAAAGGTCGTGGGCCAGGCGGAGGCTATTCTCCGCGTAGCGACCATGGCCTCAAACCTTAAGGGCCCGGACGTCCGCGTGCTGCGCATTGCGGCCAACACATTGGTTGCAGCGCACCGAGTTATGTCCGACCGCACTGTGATCGGCGAACGAGAGCAGTCGCTAGAAGAGGATAACAGGCGCCTCCGCACAAAGCTGGACAATCTCCAGGAGGAGAATGCTTTGTTGAGGGCCGATGCAGCGAAGCAGCGGGTCCGAACGCCGAGGGAGAGTGTGCCGAGGGTGCCCGAGGACACACCAAATGAAACAGCTCCGCTGGCGAGCACTCTCGCGGATATGCGCCGCGAAACGCTCGCCGCAACGAAGGAGTATGTTGAGGAGTGGGGCGAAGCCATTCTTCGCAAATTAGAGACACTGACTGCGAGCAGCCGCTCGCCAACGCGGGAAAAACGGCCGAACCCATTGCCGAGGCGGGAGTCTCCCCAGAAGCGGGGAGCCACCGATCAGCCCGAAGACTTCGGGAACCGGACACCGGCCAATCCGGCGAAGAAGCGATCGGCGGTTCCAGCGGAGAAGCCGAAGAAGAAGACAACATCCGCCGGAGGGATAGGGGTGGCCGCTGGGCCGACCGGCACCGCCCCTCGGGTAAGTGCTAGGAATAGCATTGCAGGCCCGGACACCACGGCGGTGGTCTCCCAAGCACCTACGTTCGCGGAGGTGCTTGGCAAGCGAGCGAGGCGTGCGGCCGCGAAATCGGCGGTCCAGCCCGTCCCCGTTAGCGCGGCGAGGGCTCTGGTGCCACCCGCACGTCGGCCACGGTCCTCCGCGATCGCAGTCACATCTACCGAGGGTGCAAAGGTGGGGATTGCGGAGGCGTTCAGACGCGCGCGCGAAGCAGTCCGGTTGCAGGATGTTGGCATCACCCGCCTGTGACCGAGACCAGCCCTTTCGGGAGGAATCGTGTTCGATATAGCAGGAGCACAGAGCGCAGCGCCGGCTGACGCTCTAGCGCAGAAAATGCGCGAAGTACTCGAGCCCTTAGGGTTTCGAATTGCCCGTCCAACGCGGCAGGCCGAAGTGCGATTGCGGGGGCTGGATCCCTCGCTCACCCAAGACGACATTCGTGCAGCTGTCGCGAAAGCAGGGGGTTGCACTGTGGATGAAGTGCGGCTCGGCGAAATCCGCACCATGCCACATAGATTAGGAACGGTCTGGGTCAAATGCCCAGCCGGTGTAGCTAGAAAGTTAGCTATTGGAGGGTACGATAACCCTAGGGTGGGCGCTTGCCAAAGTCGAACCTTTGGCAAAGCGTCCGCAATTTTGCTATAGGTGTCTGGAGACTGGACATGTCGGCGGAAAATGTACCAGTCCCACAGATAGGTCGGGTCGGTGCTACAACTGCGGTAGCCCCGACCATCTTTCTAGGACCTGCAACCAAAGCCCGAAGTGCTTGGTATGCAGTGATGCGGGTAGACCGTCGGCGCATAAGTTTGGAAGCAGAGCTTGTGCGCCATCTGCCAAAAAGCGTGCGACTATTAGCAAGGCGGCAACCCTCCTGCGGAGAAAAAAGCCATCGGCTTACGGCTCCTCCCGAGCAGTCGAAGGCGACCACATCAGAGGCCCCAAACACTTCGATGGGATCGCCGGGGGCTGCTCCTTCTGAGCAGCCGGTGACCCCCGCGATCGCTAATCCGGAACCGGTTCCGGATATAGAGATGGGTCATCTGGAGGAGATTGCCAAAGGACCTGAATAATGGCCCACATCCTCCAGGTGAACCTCAATCGCTCCTGCGCGTCTCAATCCCTTCTGGATCAGAGCATGCGGGAGAGAAAAGCTGGGCTGGCTGTCGTTTCGGAACCATACGCTATCCCTTCTGGATGGATTGGTTCCGAATGCGGGATGGTGGCGATCGCGCACCGTCCAGAACCAAATTCCCCACCGTGCTCAACCGTAGAGCGCGGTGTGGGATATGTAATTGCGAGGTGGGGGAGATTCACCGTCGTCGGGTGTTACTTCTCCCCTAACCGACCCCTTGCTCACTACGAGGCGTTCCTCGAGGAGCTAAGCCGCAGTCTACACAGGCTTCCGGGAGCTTGCGCGTCCGTTTTCGTGCTGGGCGACTTTAACGCGAAATCGACGACTTGGGGATGCAGCAGAACCTGCCCGAAAGGTGACGCACTAGAGCTTTGGGCGGCGGAGCAAGAACTTCGCCTGCTCAACTCTGGTGGTAAAAGCACCTGTATCCGGTGGAATGGGGAGTCTGCGACAGATTTGTCGTGGGCTTCACCGGGTGCAGCAAGACGCGTGAGGAGATGGAAACTGGCAGACGATGAAACCCTGTCAGACCATCTCTTCGGCCGTCTCTCCAACTTACCGACTCCCACGATCTTATCTCATTAGTTTTTCTGTGAACCCTTAAGCCCATATACCTGACCAGATGTTTCCCGCCAAATTCCTTCTACGCGCCTAAACTTCTTCCCGTCACTACACTAACTTCTCTTCCCGCCTATTTTTTTTTCGACCACTCGCTGAATTTCCCTCCTACGCAGTTCTTCCGGAAATGGTCATTCCCGCCTTTTTCCTACTCACCATACAAGGATGCTTTCCCACGCATCCCCTCCTTTTAAGCTCCCAAATTTACTATATAAGCAACCGATCCTGAGGACTCGCCCTCTCAGTCTTAGATTTAAGGTGCGTAACATAGAATCTGTGCCAGTCAGTATAAGAAAACTCTAATAAACAAGAATTATATTATTTATGTCGTACTCTTATTCGCGCTATCACGACATAAATTGGTGGCAGCGGTGGGATACTCCTCAAGAGGATTCATCTTTTACGGTGAATTGTGCGCCAAGGAAAAGAGTATTCTAGTTGCCCTAGACTCAAGTACCACGGTAAAAGATTTCGGCTCGGAGAAGTCTAAAATCTGCACAAGGGGAACCCATACCAACTTCAAACAAAATTACACTGGCTGATCAAACAAGTAAGTGGACTTGCTATCGTGAATCGACAAGATCCCTTAGCGACTCGTCACAATCAGTAGAATCCGATACACCGAAAGAAACCATGTCGCGCGCACCATCACCAATATCGGGACTAGAGCAAGTACTTCTCGAAGTGAGGGAACAGTTAACGAATTTAACGACACGCATGATGAAATTAGAAGAAAAGAATGTAAGCAAACAAGAAACCACCGGATGGTTCCAGAATAAATTCTTAAAAACCTCTACGGAGAAAACGGAGAAAACAGAAGAAGAGCAAGGTATAGAACAAATTACGGAGTCCGATGTGCTTTGCAGTGCACGGGATGCACTTGGAATGATTAGTGACTTCACGGGAAAAAATTGTGAGAACTTCATCGCACAAATCGAGGAGGCACGAGAAGCCACCACGCCAGGGTCTCAGCAGATGTTATTGCGCTATATCCTAGCACAAAAACTAAAAGGCAGAGCAGAGGGTTCAGTCCGGTCCGATATGATAAACAATTATTCCGATTTATTCACCCGGCTCCGCTTCCAGTTTGGCACAAGACACAGTCTCAGGGCATTAGAACAGCAAAGAGATATGTGTACCATGCGAGAAAGGGAAACCTTAGAGAGTTATGTAACGCGATTCGTAGAGATCGTAGACTCAATAAGGGTTGCCATTGACAGTGAAAGGGAATGGACGCCACAAGAAATTGCATTCCAACATGATGCAAATGCAAGAACAACGACACAAATATTTATCCGGAATCTAGCAGACCCTCTCTACACTCAGGTAAAAGCCTTAAGACCGAGCGCCCTAAACGAAGCTATCCAGGCGGCGTACGATGTAGAAACAGAACTGCAAGAGAGAAGAGGGAAAAGGCAGGTACAGTTACAGGAGAGGCCGAGGGCACCTGTAAACCCGAGGACAACAGAATATCGCCCACGAATGATCCAGTGCAACTACTGCAAAAAACCTGGGCACCTGGGAAACGAATGCAGGATTAAGAAGTTCCACCAACAACAAAATTTTCGGGAAAACAGGCCTCTAACAAGGCCACCGGAGACACTCTGTTTGTGGAAGAATTAACCAACTCCACGTCGGAACCTGCAGCCTCGAACGTGAACGACTGCGCGGGGGTAGACTGCCTATGGTTCGCCTGAGCATGGACGGAATCAAGGAAAGTAGCTGGTTACTGGACACAGGAAGCAGCATGACCATCATAAAGGAATCACAACTGACCAAGGACCATCCGAAACTTGGTCCCGCCACAATAAAGGGAGTGACCAAAGAGTTAATATCCTCAAGGTATTCGATAAATGTAACACATTTTGGGAAAACAAACCCAATACAAGTATTTGCAAGCTCTTTAGACATTCCATACGACGGGATTATCGGAATCGATTTTCTGTACCGCCAAGGTTTCTCTTGGGACTCTTGGAAAAAGACGATTAAGATAGGACCGCGTACCTTTGCAGAAAAGTTAGTAGATGTTTCTAACAATGAAGTAATGATCCTATTTGAAAACAATCTAGTATGTGCAACTCGACTAAATAATAACGGAGATCCAATTCTACCAGCTCAAATGAAAGATTGGAAAACCACGCGTGTAAGACCATTTAATGGGTATGACAGAGACTTCTTTGATAGACAAGTTACACACAAACAGACAGAACAGACACTCAATACAGACAGGAAAACTTTACTGCGAGAGAATGTGAGATTGGACCACATCAAGGATGGTCAAGACGAAATCTGGGGTATAATACAAGACTTTCACGAAGTCTTTACGCTTCCTGGTGATCCTTTACCGCTGACAGACCTGACCAAACACGCCATACACACATTAGATAGTGTCCCAATAAATACTAAACAGTATAGATATCCACCGTGTCACAAAGAAGAAATCCATAAACAAGTTAAAGAAATGTTAGAAATGGGCATTATTCAGGAAAGTAGCAGTCCCTATAACAGCCCACTCTGGGTTGTACCCAAAAAGAAAGACGCCTCGGGAAAGGTCAAATGGAGAATAGTGATAGATTTTCGGAAGTTGAACGAAAAAACAATCGCGGACGCATATCCGTTACCTAATATAGATGAAATAATAGATCAATTAGGGAATGCAAGATATTTTTCAGCATTTGATTTGGCCAGCGGGTTCCATCAGATAGGCATGTCGGAAGAGGACAAACAGAAAACCGCTTTCTCGACACCGGAGGGTCATTTCGAGTATAATCGTATGCCATTCGGTTTAAAAAACGCACCTCCGACCTTTCAACGTATGATAAATAACGGGTTAAAAGGATTGACCGGAAAGATATGTTTCGCATATATCGATGACATTATAGTATACGGAAGAACGCTTGAGGAACACAATAGAAACCTCGTTACAATTTTCACTAGGTTGAGAGAAGTAGGTTTGAAATTGCAACCGGATAAATGCGAATTCCTCCGACCGGAATTGCAATATTTAGGGCACGTAATTTCGAAGGACGGAATACAGCCTAACCCGGAAAGAATAGAAAAAGTAAAAAACTATCCAATACCTAAAACTCCGAAAGAAATAAAACAGTTTCTAGGGCTGGTAGGGTACTATCGAAAATTCATACAGAATTTTAGCAAAATTGCCAAACCTTTGACGGAGCTGCTCAAACACTCCGCAAGTTACGAGTGGGGAAACCGTCAGGAACAAGCATTCCAACAAATGAAAACCCTGTTGACCACGGCACCCATTTTAGCTTACCCCGACTGGTCGCGAGAATTCGTACTAACGACAGACGCATCTAATTTCGCGGTCGGTGCAGTGCTTTCTCAGGGAGAACTCGGCAAAGACAAGCCAGTGGCTTTTGCCAGTCGGACACTAAACAAAGCCGAACAGAACTATAGTACCACAGAAAAAGAACTTTTGGCAATAGTGTGGGGTACTAAACACTTCCGACAATATCTCTTCGGCAGAAAATTCAAGATCGTGACTGATCACAAGCCCTTGATTCACCTAATGAACGTCAAAGATCCGAACAGTAGATTGATGAGATGGCGATTAAAGTTACTAGAGTTCGAATATGAAATAGTGTACAAGAAAGGAACACAAAATAGTAACGCGGATGCCCTTTCGCGAATATATGTTTTAACGGGTAGCGAACTTACAACTGATTCAAGGAAAGAAAAAAGAGAGGAAGTACAGATAAACTTTATACTATCTAAACTAAGACAAAAGGCGGGTTTTATCAATTTAGATTCTAGGCCTACAAAGAGTGTATGGGAACGTGTGCTAGAGCCCATTAAGGACAAAACAAAAATTTGGAAAATAAACTTAGAAATCGGACGTGGCTTTGAGACGTCGGGAAGCTTTTACAACTTTCGCACAACCGTAAAATCCCTAAACAACGAAGCAAGCTACAACTTTAATACCACCGTCGCGATACCTAGGAATTCGGAAGAAAGGCAATTACCCTCAATAATAAAGGAAATAATAATACAAAAGGGCTTGGGGCCAAATAATATCCCGATTTTTCAATTAACTGAAAATCCTCCACCAGAGGGTCAATCGGAAATCAAATATATTCCCCCCAATGAAACGTTGAAAAATCAATTGAGTATATTAGATGGTTGCATAGCGGAACAAATCAGAATTGTGGTAGACAGAAATAGAGACGATCAAATCAGAATCCTAGCCGACGAACTAAACCGCGATATTTCAATTTTTGTATGGGAACAAGTTAATGAACTCAACAAACTAGACGTACTTCAAAAAGCACACGGGAGCGAACTCGGTGGCCATTACGGGGTTGAGAAAACCTTACAAAAAATAAAGCGATTCGCCAACTGGCCTAATATCACGGTAGATGTTGCGGAATACATAAAGAACTGTGAAATTTGTCAAAGAACCAAGAATACACAAAAACAAACGTATTATCCACACTACACAGACATACCTGATCGAATGGGCGACAAAATTTCATTAGATATTATGGGCCCTTTTGACGAGACCGTAAGCAAAAATAAGTATATATTAGTGATCCAGGACTATCTTACTAGATATTTAATAGCCGAACCAATAATTGATAAATCCACAGCAGCAGTGATGGAAGCCCTTTGGAAATATTATATTAGGTATTTCGGGAAACCTTTGAGTATCCTAACAGACAATGGGGGCGAATTTACTTCCAGAGAGTTTGAAGACTTTTGTACACAGAGACACATTACACATATAACAACAAGTTCTCATCACCCGCAGGCGAACGGAAAGAACGAAAGGTCACATTTGATTCTCAAAGAATACCTACGACAATACTCCAACGAAAATGACTGGGACGTTAAATTGTCACGAGCCACATTAGCATACAATACGACGATTAATAGACGGACAGGATATTCCCCATATGAGTTACAATTTGGTAGGGAACCACCCTCTATTTTCAGAACAAACGAAGTAGTCGAGGATATTCACGAGAAATTACAAAGCAGAAAACTAAGGTTAGAAAATCAACTACGGGAAGTGCGCGACAGATTAAGAGATGTTGATGAAGAGCAAGTCAGCATCCAGTTAAAACCCATAACGGAAGGATCATTAGTTCTAGTTAGAAATTTCAATGCCGGTCCTTTACAAGATAAATGGCTAGGTCCCTATACAATTTCTGAAAAGGTGGGCGATGTGACTTATAGAGTCAATAAGGGATCGCAACGTTTAACATATCACCGTAGTGATATAAAAGAATTTTTTAACAGGAATCATGAGGACATGGATACTGCTACTTCCAGCTCTCCTCCTGGTACACAGTGAGAAATACTCTATTCAAGAGTTTAAGGGGGACGAGGTCATGTACCTAGAAGTACTGTCCCTAGCCAAACAATACCACGAAGCTTGGAAGCTCGTAGTGGGTTTCGACTTTAGCAATTTAGAACATAATTTTAATATGTTAAAAAGGAACGTAGAATCATTAGAAGAAGGTTGCTACCAGGGAAGCTGGGTTTGTCAATCACACTACAGGATCTTCAAATTAAAATCGTTAATGAAGAGACTTAATGATGAATTAGCGAATACCCTTTATTTAGCCGGTATCCGGTATAATGTTCAAGCAGATCGCCAAAATAAACGAAAACGTGGGTTATTCGACTTCATAGGGGAAATATCTAAAACACTGTTTGGCACGCTGTCTGACAGTGACGCTGACTACTACAACTCTGAAATTGACAAAGTACGGGCAGATAACGTAAGAATAGTACACCTAGTAAAAAACCAAACAAATATCATCATTAACGAAATCGCCTCCTTGAGATCCCGAAGTGACTTTGTGCATGCCGAAACAAAAGGTATTAATGCCAGATTTGCTAAGGCCATTGATGCAATCAAGAAAAACGAACTAGAGAACTTTGTGTTAGGCCTCTATTTTGATAATCAGGAGTTGATTGACATATTAAGAGACGATATGCGAAAATTACAAGATTTGATAATAGACGGAAGAAGGGGTATCATTCACCCTCACACTTTGCATCCCAGCGATCTCTTTGAAGCTCTAAGAGCGCAGAAACATGTAGATACTTTTCCTGTTCCTTTACAAGAAAAATATTATACCGACATCTTAGAGATTAGCGACATCAACATTTTGGTAAAAAATAGCAGGGCTATTGTCACAATAGAAATACCCTTGACAGAAAGGAAAGAATACCAGATAATTCGACCAATACCAATTCCTCAAACGAACTGGATATCTCAGTCCATAGTGAATCCAGATCGCAACCTAATTATAATGGACAATGCAAGAATGGTATTCTCTCCCTTCGATTACATCGATCTAGCCCAAAGCAAAACTTTAGGTAAATACAAAATTGTTAAGAGAAGGCATCCTGATTATTCAACCGACAACCGAGACTCTTGTCTAGTCGGAATTCTGACGCGAAAAGACACCCAAAATTGCAGAACCCAGTATATGAGATTAGTGAACACTCTGTGGGTCCAGCTAGATACCAATTGTGACTGGATCGGGACTGCACCGAAAACAGAAATCTTGCATATAATCTGTAGTGATAATAAGGCACGATCAATAGAATTATCAGGAAGCTTTCTACTGCATCTAGAAAAAGATTGTACAGGAACAACGAGTAAGGTCCTGTTAAAACCCGCCACTCATATCTCCAAGTCATTAGAATTGAACCTAGTTTTATCCAGTAGGCAGGAAGATTTTAACCGTAGTTTCATCAAGTTAACCGCACAAGAACTACCATTAGAACTGGTACACGATACGCACATTAACGCAAACAATCTCCCTAACTTAGGAAAAACATTGGAACAATTGGACGAAGAAATAGAGAACCTAGCATATAAGAAACGCACTTTAACCTGGCGAGAACGTTTTTTTCAATACCTAGAGTATGCTGGGTACGCAGCCTTAGCCGGTATCTTATTTGTATTTCTATATAAGATAGGATTATTCAAAGTAGTTAGGAAACTAATCAGTAACTGCTGTTGTACCTGTATATATAATAATTGTAGTTTCGGGAATAGGGCCCCAACACAGCACGTCAGTAGGGAAACTACCATAGCGGGATACTCCCGACGCGAGCCCGAATCGGTTCATTTCCCCGTTCAGCATCCAAAGGGCAGAACGACGAAAGCACCTTACGGATTTTAGTCTAAACTAATACTGTAACAAAAATCCTAAACTACCCCGGGAGGTGTCGGCCGTCTCTCCAACTTACCGACTCCCACGATCTTATCTCATTAGTTTTTCTGTGAACCCTTAAGCCCATATACCTGACCAGATGTTTCCCGCCAAATTCCTTCTACGCGCCTAAACTTCTTCCCGTCACTACACTAACTTCTCTTCCCGCCTATTTTTTTTTCGACCACTCGCTGAATTTCCCTCCTACGCAGTTCTTCCGGAAATGGTCATTCCCGCCTTTTTCCTACTCACCATACAAGGATGCTTTCCCACGCATCCCCTCCTTTTAAGCTCCCAAATTTACTATATAAGCAACCGATCCTGAGGACTCGCTCTCTCAGTCTTAGATTTAAGGTGCGTAACATAGAATCTGTGCCAGTCAGTATAAGAAAACTCTAATAAACAAGAATTATATTATTTATGTCGTACTCTTATTCGCGCTATCACGACAGACAACGCAAACCGGCATATTGGTGGACTCCGACACGTGGGGAGTAGGATTACTCATATCTTCAATACTTGCTTGAGAATGGGCGTGTTCCCCGCGTGTTGGAAAATCGCGAATCTCTTGCTGCTCCCCAAGCCGGGACGGGACGCGGGCTCCCCGTCCGCATACCGTCCCATATGCCTCATAAACGAGGCGGCGAAGATGTTCGAGTTCGTTCTCGCTGAACGACTCCAGTCGCACCTGTCTCGGGTTGGTCCCGACCTTGATGACGGTCAATATGGCTTTCGACGTGGCCGTTCCACGATCGATGCCATTAAGCGCGTTCGCGAATTCGCGGATAGGGTTAATTTGCGGGGTGGAGTGGTGTTGGCGGTGAGCGTCGACATCGTCAATGCTTTTAACACATTGTTGACCGGTCACGAGTTAACTCGTGATGCGTTTCTTTTTCGCACCGCTGTTGTTTTCTCTGTTGGAGACCATACAGTGCAATTGTTGGTCAGTATAACACAAGCTGTTTCTCTCGATTATAAGACCCGCCAAATCTTTTGTTGTCAAAAATATTTAACCCTTTCGCTACGGGCGGTGATTTTAGTCACCCAGCGCCAAATGTGCGCTGCGGACGGGTGGTGACTATAGTCACCCAACGTCAGATGCGCACTGCGGACAGACAATGACACTAATCATAACAACACCAGGTGTTCACTTCGGACGGACGATCACTGTAATTATATAATATAATATATACAATATAAATTACTGCGTTTTCCGTCGCATTTCTTTAGCATTGCCTTTACACTCTGAGATTTTTAGCTGGCTATAGAACATCAGTATAAGATTAATTAACGTTTTAACAGTAGCCTTGCTTGAGTTGGTTTACTCGTTTGAAACATTTTTACCGTATATATTTTTATGTTTTTTATTTTCCACATCATTGCATCATGGTTTTTAATTTTTTATTTATTTTTTATACCTTAAAGATAATGAATTGGCTAAGAAGAAGGGAAAACGAAAATGAGGGTTATGCCAGGTTTGATCATTCATTCCCCCAGGGGCCGTGAATCCGTCGTGGTCCGCGGTACGGGTTTGGCGAACCCGGGGTGCCCTAGCTGGGGGTGGATGAACGCCATCCATCTCCTAATTCTGTAAGTTCCTTGGCGGCTTCAACGACCATCACAGGGCGTAGTGGTGGAACGTTGCCGTCAAGGGACCCGGAGGGCTTGCCTTCACCGGCCGGCGTGCGAGGGAGGAAACCTCTATAAAAAGTTACTCTCAATCCTAAGGTATGGTGCGCGCCGAGAGGATGCATGGCTGGGAGGTTGGCCACTCTTTAGCGACCAAACTCCCCTGGGGCACCTGCCGAACCCCAGGGTGTATTAGGCTTACCCGGGTGGACCACCCTTCCGACCCTTCTCGTGGGAACAGATATGGAACCGCAAAATTTATATTATAATAAAAAGACGGACGAGGAGGCGCAGGAGCGGCGAGCGAGCTTTGGGGTGCCACCACAGCGGTAGCACCGGCCACCCCTATCTGCCTCCCCAGGGCATCGGGACTGGAGGTGTCCCACCTCCAGGCACCGATGGCACCTGGGAGGGCGTGTCGCCAGTACCTCCACCCGGGGTGAGCACCACCCCAGGCGGAGGCGGCACGCCGCGGCCAGTTTACGCATGACCGCGAGCGGGCATCTAACCCATAGGGTGCCAAGTCCATTGGGGGAGGTCCGAATTGGGCCAGTAGTGACCTGGCCCGCCGGACACTCCCCTACCTTGGCCACCGCCTCCACCACCTGTTGGGTGGTGGTGGATTCATCAAGACTGCCGAGGCCAGCCTCAGCGGTCTTCATGGGGCGGGCCACCCTGACGCCGTCCCCGCCGAAGAGTTCGGCGAGGCGTTCCGCCAGGGCGTCCGCTTTCTCGGTACCGGAAGGGCCCGGAATCTCTATGATAGAGGATCCCGATTGGCCCTTCCGATACCTAACCTCTCAATGCCGACCTCCTTGAGGTCGACATTAGCCACCGCCTTCCGCATGACCTCCGCATAGGAGGTCTTGCTCCCTGGGGCGACCGTTAGCGATACGGCCGCCCTCTTGGGAGAACGCGGAAGGCGGGGCTTCTCCTTCGCCTTCGTTGTGGGGCTGGGAGGGGGAGGGGAGACAGGTGCCAAGGCACCCGTCTTCCCCTTTTTCTTCTTCCCCTTCCCCTTACCCGTCTTCTGGCCACCTTGGGGGCCTGAAGGTGCTGCCGCAGCACTGGTGGCGGGCCCCGCCCCCCTCCGAGAGGGAGGTTGTGGGGCCACAGCCACCTGGCGCTGCGCCCTTTTGGCCTTCCTCCCCAGGACCGCCACCCACTCTCCCGTGGCCGACGGAACGTCCCTCCCTGAGGAGGGGCGAGCTGGACTGGTAGGGGGAGGGGCGCTGGTTCCCGGGGCGGAAGAGCTGCGGGTCCCGCCCGCGTCTTTTCCCGTCCCGGCCGAAGGAACGGCCCCCTCGAAGGGAGGACGAGCTGACCGGGTGGACGGGCGAGGCGGGGCAGGGGCCTGCACCTTCTTTTTCCTCCTCAGCCGCCTAAGGGCGGAAGAGGAGAGGGCCCCACCTTCCGTATCGGTGGTTGGGGGGGCCCTTATCTTCTGGGAGGGAGGATATCACCCGCCCGCTCCGCCATCTCCAAGAGAGGACGGAGACGGGCGAGCACCCTCGCCTCCACTGCCTCCGCCACCCGATCCGCCATCCCCTCTCCGTTCTCCGAGGAGGGCGGAGGGGGGGACGTCCGGGGGCGGGGGACCTCTCCACGAGGCCCTGGAAGAAATCGGAGTCCGTATCTTCCTCCGGTCCTCCAGGGCCTCGTGGCCTCACCGCCACGCTGGGGGTCTTTTTAGGAGACCCCGACGTTGATGTCCCTCCTCTCCGAGATGTAAGTGGAGAGGAGGGGGTCGCCTCCTTTAATCTGATGGGGCGGGGAGGAGTAAAGACCCCCTTCCCACGCCCCGCTGCAATGAGGGTCGCAACTTGCGCCTCTAGGGCCTCGTTCTTCGCCCTTAGCTCCGCCACTGCCACCTCCAAGTCCCGTTCCCGGGACGAGGAGGCGGCCCGCTGCGCGTGCTCCGTGGCGACGCATCTTACAAGCTGCGCCGCCTCCCGCAACTTCCGGACGTAAGTCCCATGGAGGTTGCGGGAGGTGGAGGCGACTTTCTCGACCCAACGGCGGCGGGTGTCTTTGGAAGATTTCCCCACGTTAAAAAAAAAGGTTTGATAATTCATCGGACTCTGATAGTGATATTGAAATAAACAATAATTGTGCTAGAAGAAAGGTAATGAGCATTCCCAATAAAAATGTACTTAGTACCTCCGAATCAGAAGAAGATGATGTCGTTCATGCTTTACCTCCGAGTTCTAATAACATGCAATGGACTATGGACAATGTTGACTTAAAATTTCACAAATTCAATTCCTCCAATGCTGGACTCTTGAGAGATGACATCAAATTCTCCTCTTCAGAATTAGATTATTTCGAAATATTTTTTTCATCTGAACTTGTGAACTTCATAGTAAATGAAACAAATAACTACTGGGCACATACAGTAAACAATAATATATCTAATCAGAACATTGGGACAACTGTTGACGAAATATACTCTTTCCTCGCCTGCACGTTGCTAATGTCGCGAAACAAAAAATTACGACTTAGCGAGTATTGGTCACGGGATAAACTTTTAAGATCAGATATTTTTACTGATATTATGTCTAGAGACAAGTATTTAACATTATTGAAAAAGTTATATTTTGTAAATCCTAATGAGAAATCTTCTGACCGTTTACATAAAATCAGCAGTGTTTGCAATAAACTTAAAAAGTCATTTAAAGATTCGTTTTCTCCATTCCAAAACTTATGCATAGACGAAAGTCTGTTATTATTCAAAGGTAGACTTTCATTTAAACAGTACATACCATCTAAAAGAAGCCGATTTGGCATCAAAACATATGTACTATGCGACTGCAAAACAGGCTACGTACTGGATGTAAATATATATGCAGGTAGTGAAACATGTGTAACTGAGGACACACCAGAAATTGCCAAAACTGGAAACATCGTTCTGACGCTTTTAAAACCTTATTTGGGAAAAGGTCACACGTTGTATGTGGACAATTTTTATAGCAGCCCTACACTTTTTAATTTATTGCATATAAATGCAACAAATGCGTGCGGCACAGTAAAACAAAGGCGAAAAGGAATGCCTGTATTGAATAAAAAATTAAACATAGGCAAGGTTGAGTTTCGAACAACTAATAATTTGCTGGCTCTTAAATGGCGTGACAAAAAAGACGTTTTCATGTTATCCACTTTCCACACTCATGAATTAATAAATACAAGAAAGAGAAATTATAAAACTGGCGAATTTATACATAAACCAAAATGTATAACGGATTATAATTCTTCAATGGGTGCTGTTGACAAATGCGATATGATTGTTAGTTCCATTCAATCTATTAGAAAGTCGATGAAGTGGTATAAAAAATACTTTTTTCATTTATTAGATATTGCGGTATGGAATGCATATTGTTTATATAAATTCAAAAAGGTCAGCAAAATTTCTATTGCTGCGTTTCACCTTCAATTAATCAGACAAATTTTATAAAAATATCGCACAGAAAATGTAAGACAAAGCGGTCAGAGAACTGAAGGTAAATATCCATGTAGACTTACTGATAGGCACTTCCCCGCGATTTATACTAGTACAAAAACTAAACGAAAAAGTGGGTTAAGAAAATGTATAGTTTGCTGCAAAAATGGTGTGCAAAAGCAAACACATTACGAGTGTAAAATATGCGACGTTGGACTTTGTGTTTGTCCTTGCTTCGAAGCGTTTCATACTAAATTACATTATTAAGTTTTATTTTTAGTCTAATAATTTGAGGCAATATATATTTTTGTGATAATTTGGCGTCTAATAATTTCTTAACTCTTTCCTTTCTACGTGTGACTACTGTCACTCCGGATAATATGCAGCGGTATTGAACGTACGACAAGCGACTTTCATTTTTCCGCAAGTGCACACTTGTGGCGCAGCGGCCCGTTCTGCTGGAGCAGCGCGCCGTAGAATTCGTCCGTAGCGAAAGGGTTAATAATTAAAAAAATTTAAAAAACGATGATCTAACGTAATGAAGAATCCTTCAATGAATTATACGCGGATGCTTTTTCTGATTGGCCGAGTGATTGTGAATCAAATTGTGGTAACTGTGAAAATGATACTGTATCAGAAGATAGCGACTGTGATATCAGGCCACCAAAATATCAAAAAAGAAATATAATAGCATCAGATAGTGACGACGATTTGGAAGAAGAGTGGAACGAACATGATATTACACCAAACTTACAGAATTATTTAAATATTCCTGGTGCAACTATTGAATTTGGTGACGCGCCGACTATCAGTGAAGTAACGGCTTTATTTTTTGATAGTGGTTTTTTTGATTTAGTCGTTACGCAGACGAATTTGTACCATTCTCAAATGAAAGAGGTACATAAAATTTCTGCAAAAACGGTATCATGGACGGAAGTTACCACTAATGAAATAAAAAAATTTCTTGGATTACTAATATTGATGGGCCAAACCAGAAAATCTCATTGGAGAGATTATTGGTCAACGGATCCTTTAGTTGAAACACCAATATTTCGAGCAACTATGTCCAGAATGCGATTTGAACAAATTCTTACATTTTTTCATTTAAATGATAATGCGCAACATACATCTCCCAAAGACAGACTTTGCAAAATTAGACCACTTTTGAATTATATTATTCCAAAATTTCAGTCCCTATATACACCCAAGCAGGAGTTAGCTCTAGACGAAGCAATGGTACCATACACAGGACGCATCAGCTCTAGGACATACAACCCAGCGAAGATAACAAAATATGGAATTTTGATCAGAATGCTTTGTGAAAGTGAGAGTGGGTATATATGCAACTTCGAGATCTATTCGGGGCAAGGCAAAAAGCTGCAAGAAACAATATTGTCTGTGTTGGAGCCGTATCTGGGTCAGTGGCATCATATATATCAAGACAATTATTATAACAGTGTATCTACAGCCGAAATATTACTCAGAAAAAAAACACTAGTGTGTGGTACCATACGGGAAAACCGTGGCTTACCAAAAATCCTGATAGAAAAATGCAAAAGTCTGCACAGAGGAGAAATGACTTTTTTACGGAAGGGACCTGTTATCCTTATTGCTTGGAAGGATAAAAGAATAGTACGGATGATATCAACTATTCATGATGCTTCCATGAAATCAAGTGGAAATCGAAAAAAAAATTATATAGACGATACAATCAAACCAACTTGCATATTGCAATACAATAAATATATGAAAGGGGTAGATCGTGCAGATCAGTACTTGGCAAACAGCAATATTTTACGAAAAACTGTAAAATGGTACAAAAAATTAGCATTTTTTCTGATAAACTGCACCTTGTTTAATGCTTATAAACTGTACTGTACCTATCTGCCAGAAAATAAAACAAGATACAAGAGATTTCTACTGGAAGTAGCTAGAGAATGGATAAGTGTGGATTTCAAAGAATGTAGCATTGCACCTGACACTCCTCGAATTTCTAAAACAGCTCCTTATAAAGACACACCCTTCAGGCTTTCCGGACAAGTAAGAGACCACGTCTTAGAAAAAATAGTCACTGCCAGAAAAGCAAATCCGACTAGAGCGTGTAGAGTATGCTCTTCAAAGGAAAAACGAAGCGAAACTAGATTTATTTGTAAAAGCTGTTGTGTACCATTACACGTAGGTGATTGTTATACTGCCTATCATACGAAAAAGAATTATTAAAAGTTGAATAATAAATAAAATTTATTAAAGTTTATTTTTATTGTTTTACTTCCACATCCAATTACGAAATAATAGCCGGTGACATGAGATAAATTTTCAGTAAAATTGCCGGTCAACAATGTGTTAACACTCTACCTTGGGGCGTCATACGGGCCGCGCTACTATTTCATGGCGTCCCAGATTATCTTCAACTCGTCATCGGGCACTATCTCCGGGACAGGAAGATCGCGGTGTTGGGCAGGGACGGTGTCGCCCACCTGCATAGTGTTACGCGCGGCGTACAGGGATCGGTACTCGGGCCGCTTCTGTGGGACATAGGGTTTAACTCGGTCCTACGCGAGACGCGCCTCGCAGGAGTAAGTGTCGTTTGCTGTGCAGACGACACGCTCGTCCTAGCCGGGGGGAACTCCTTCGAGAGGGCCAGATGCGTATCGCAGCGCGCACTGACCTCGATAATAAATAAAATCAAGAGACTGGGGCTACGCGTGGCCCCAGAAAAGACCGAGGCCATGTGGTTTTATCACCGCAGGCCTTGGTACGACGGTCCTCCGCCGACGATGCTTCGCGTCGGCGCCTCGTCCGAGATAGAGGTGGGCTCGGGTTTTAAATACCTAGGTCTCACTCTCGATTCTCGGTGGAGATTCGAGGATCATGTTCGCGCGATCGGTCCAAAAATAGAGACAGTGGCAGCTTGTCTCGGTAGTCTTCTGCCAAACCTTCGCGGCCCTGCGACAGAGGCTTGTCGTCTATACACGGGAGTCGTGCACTCAATGATGATGTACGGCGCCCCTATATGGGCGGCGGATATCACCCCGAACAGCCGGAAGGCGCTGGACCGTATACAGCGCCGGATGGCTATACGCGTGATACGAGGGTATCGAACAGTCTCCTCGAGGCGGCAAGAACTCTCGCCGGCGTCGTCCCCGCTGATCTCCTTGCGTTGGAGCTAGCGGGGACGTATACACACCGCGACGAATTGCGGAACGGCGTACTCGATGCGAACGTCGTTCGACAAAGGGCTAGGCGCTGGTCGATCTCGACTTGGAGAGATCGGCTAAGCGACTTGCCCAACGCGTGTAGTCGGCGTCTCCTCGACGCGCTCCTTCCGCACCTGCATAGGTGGGTCGGGAGGGGTGGGGGCCCGATAACTTTAACATATCGTATGACACAGGTGCTCACCGGACATGGTTGCTTCGGTGCGTACTTGTGTTGAATCGGGAGGGTACCGACCGAACAGTGCCATCACTGCGGGGAGGGACAGGACACGGCGCAGCACACATTAGAAGAGTGCCCGACTTTCGCGTTAGAGCGTCGTGTCCTCCGAGGGATTGTAGGGCACGATCTCTCGCTCACGTGGATCTTACCGGAGATCCTTGGGAGCGTCAGATCGTGGAAAGCGTTTGCCTCCTTCTGCGAGGACGTCATGTCCAAGAAGGAAGATGCGGAGTGTATCCGGGAACGCGACCCGGATTCACAACGTACGAGACGTGCGGCTGCGGGGAGGAGAGGTGCGCGTCGTCGTGCTCCTCCCCGTCCTCCACCGGCCCTACGCCCGAGCCAAGTGAACGATGGCGGCGGAGGTAGGTAATCGGACGCGAGTGTAAGTGCCCGAGTGCGGTATAGTAACCGACCGGTGGAACTTAGAATAAGATTAATGGGCTCGCTGCGTCGGGTCCGGTGCACGGTGGAGGGACGAGGGGTCTCTCCACCCTTAACACGTTGAGTGCGGCGCCGATTTCGCTAGACTTTCCGCTCAGCCGGCAGCGCTCGGCATCAACACGCGACGCGGAGGATCAACACTTCACTGGACCGAAAAGTATAAACAGAAGATTACTTTTTTCACTGTTTCGTTTGAGGTTTTGGCTGTGAGAATGAAGCATTCAATGTCCATGTATACATAAGATAATGGGGGCAGAGAATGCCAAAATGGCAAAAGATCGAACACCAAAATGCACACGAGCAAACTCCAGTTGAGGTCGGTACAAGTAGACGTATCCACAAACTTCGAGAAAATGAAGGAAAAGCACATAAAGTGCGAAAATATTGTGCTGAAAGTTATAGCACGAATGCAAAAATGCTCGGGCGCGACATAGCGAAGAATAACACGAAAAAAGTAGTTACCTACTGTGATATGTGCACATCTCGGCCATATCTTTGTTTACAATGTTTTAATAAACTTCACTAAATTTATACTTACATGTTTTAATTGTAATTAATAAATGAACCCTTGACAATGCCGGTCTCATGAACCGATGTCGATCAAACGAGAATTTCGCGGTTAGTCCCTAGAATCCACGCCGCCCAAACGAAAAGTCGACTGCCGGTCCCCAGGGACCGGCGCCGGCTGAACGGAAAGTCCATTGCCGGTCCCTAGGGACCGGCGTAGCACTCAACGTGTTAAACGTGCAAACGGCAGGTACGGACGCCTCAGACGACGAGTCGTCGACAGAGCGCAGTGTTCCGCATCATATTCCCACGCATGAAATTCGTGAAGAACTAGAAATAATTACGGAATTTGACGGACAAAACATTTCAGTAGAAACGTTCATCACCGAGGTGAAATTATCGTTGGAAAATCTTAAGAAAAGCTCGCACCCGAGATTTATTCGATTGATCGTCACAAAGAAAATAGTTCGCGAAGCTCGACAAGCTATCGACGGTTTAGAATTAAGAACTATAACAGATCTGATAACAGCATTGCGAAACGAGTTTGGGAACGTAAAAAGTTACGATTTAGCTACGATCGAACGTAGTCAGTGCATACAAGGACGCAATGACGTAAAAATTTATAACCGACGATTCAATATAGCTCACAGAAATGTAAAACGAACGGTAGCAAACGATCCATCGACTCCACAGGAACACAAAACGATATTATTCGCGAGCGAAGATAGGATAGCTCTGCCGCAATACGTCCGAGGACTCAGGCCAAGCATTCGCAACAAACTTCAAGCGTACCGAGCGCAACCGCTCAAAGAAGCACAAAATTACGCGCTGGAGACAGAAAGGGAAGAAATAGCGACGAAGAAATTTGATCGACAATTTAATCCAGCACCGCATACGCTGCGACGGCAACCGAACGATCGACTAAGAATGACCCCAATACCTTTGCAAATGAGATCAAACGTACAACAGTATCAACAATTTAATAGAGACCCTCGCGCGTTCAATTCTGGGAACGTAGGCTGTGATAATTGTGGTGATAAGACCCATTTTAGTAAAAACTGCCCGAGGAGGCAACCGCAATTACCGCAGCAACAAAATTCTCGGTACAGTTCGATGCACCGCGCACCGCCGGATTCAGTAAAAATACGCGGAAGCACAGATAACGGAATCCGACGACCAATGGCAACAGCCAGAATATTCCGAATTAGTAAGGACCGAAACTCCGGAGCAATACTTCGAATCAAATTGTGCGACGAATATACAATTAGATGCCTCGCCGATACAGGAGCAGCAGTAAATTTGATCAAAGAACGATTTTCTAAAAGATTACCTCACCCGCGCGACAACGTGCCGATTAATGGGAATCGTGAACGCACCTTTAACTTGCACACGTGAATGTCGAATAGATTTACACGGTAAACAACACGTATTCACCATCGTATCGGACGACCTTCCGTTAGAAGAAGACGCAATAATTGGTAGACCGTTCTTAAAGGATGAACGTGCTCTCGTAGATGTAGCCAACTGTACAATACTATTTTCTGTGCCACAACCGAGAAGTAAGCGTGTATTAAGCATTCGATCGGAATATAATACCAAACGCTGGAGAAAATTGCGAGAAAATACGCAACTTGAGCACATTCGCGACGACGCGTTAGAAGGAAAACTTTGGGAAACAATAGATACATTTCAACACATATTCGCATTACCCGATGACCCACCGCCATGCACAAACCTCGCGGAACAGGTGATCGAGACCACAGACGAGTCCCTGGTTAACATAAAGCAATATCAATACCCTCCGGTTCATCAAGAGGAAATCAAAACTCAAGTAGCGGATATGTTACAAAGCGGGATAATCGAACACTCGCAATCACCGTATAACACACCACTGTTGGTTGTTCCTAAGAAAACAGACGCCAGCGAACGCAAGAAATAGAGAATCGTGATAGATTTCAGGAAGATTAATGATAAAACTACACAAGATGCATATCCTTTGCCAAACATAGAAGAAATCTTAGATCAATTAGGACGCGCGCGATATTTTTCCGCATTTGACTTAGCCAGCGGATTCCATCAGATTCCACTAAGCCAATCGTCACAAAAAAAACAGCTTTTAGTACTCCCAACGGACACTTTGAATTTACACGAATGCCTTTCGGATTAAAGAATGCGCCCGCGACCTTCCAGCGTATGATCGACAACGCTCTACGTGGACTAATAGGAACAGCATGTTTCGTATACTTAGACGACGTCATAGTCTACGGAGAGACAATAGAACATAATACGAAACTGAAAACGTTATTCGAACGCTTCTCAGAAAACGGGTTAAAGTTACAGCCCGATAAGTGTGAATATTTAAAGCCCGAGTTACAATATTTGGGGCACATAATCACCAAAGACGGGGTTAAACCAAACCCTGAAAAGATTCGCGCAGTAAACGAATTTCCAACGCCAAAAACTCAAAAGAATATAAAACAATTCTTGCGCCTAGCCGGATATTATAGTCGTTTTATTAAGGACTTTAGCAAAAAAAAAAAAAAACCCGCTTAGTACATTGTTGAAGAAAGACATCCCATTTGAATTCGGTCCTGAACAAGAACGTGCCTTTTCGACAATTAGGGAAGAGTTATGCAAGGAACCGATCCTGAAGTATCCGGATTTCAATGAGGAGTTTATTTTGACGACCGACGCTTCAAACGAAGCCATAGGGGCAATATTATCGCAAGGAACGGTCGGCAAAGATTTACCCGTTTCATATACAAGCCGAACCCTAAACAAAGCCGAGAAAAACTATAGTACAACAGAAAAAGAATTGTTAGCCATCGTATGGTCAGTTAAACATTTTAGACCATATCTATACGGACGAAAATACAAAATAATTACCGACCATCAGCCACTCCAGTGGCTTATCAAAAATAAGGATCCCAGTTCGAAGTTAATGAGATGGCGGATCACCTTGGAGGAATATGATTACGAAATAATTTATAAGAAAGGTTCGCTAAATACTAATGCAGATGCTCTGTCAAGGAACCCAGTTGCACATCCGGTGAAGCTCACCAGCAAGGTATCCGGTTCCAGTTGGAGAAAAAATATAATTCCAGCAACAGACATCCCAGAAGACGCCGTTGCTGTATACCAAGATGTTGGCAGTGAGAACCGTATAGTAACTGCAGACGACGACGATGTACCTCGCATTCTCATCGAGATGGAATCGAATGCATCAGTCGAAGATTACGAAGCGCTACTGAGCGAAGCACGAAATTTCATTACTGCACACGAGATAAAAGATATCACCCTGGATCTCTCTGATCTACAATACAGGTTCCGAGGAAACACTAAAACTAAAAGAAATAATTTGTTCACTTTTTGGTGGGTCCAATGTGACCGTTCATTTGAAAACTGATAGAATTTTAGTTCCTGAAAGTGAAGAGGAAAAACAAGATATCATCAAGGAAAATCACGAAAGCTGCATAGACGAACACGGTGGCGAAAAATGCACCTACAGAAGAGTAGCTGCTAGATTCTATTGGCCAAATATGTATAGCGACGTGATTAAATTTGTGAAGCATTGTTCTCTTTGTCAGAGAAATAAGAGTAATAACAAACCTACGAAAATGCCAATGGTAATCACGGATACGCCATATACATTTAATGAAAAAATGTCTATGGACATTGTAGGTCCACTCTCTTGTACTGTGAGGGATAACAAATATATATTAACGCTACAAGATAATCTAACGAAATTCCTATTTGCAAGGCCAATTCCGAACTATCAGGCGCAAACTGTAATCGACATATTTGTTAAGAATTACGTATCCATCATGGGTAGCCCCAAAACTATTTTAACAGACAATGGCAGTAACTTTACTAGCGAACTAATGAAAGAATTTGAGAAAATCTTCAAAATCAAGCATATCACGACTACGGCATTTCATCCGGAAAGTAATGGTAGTTTAGAGCGTAGTCATCACGTTTTGAAAGATTATCTCAGAACTTTGGCGAACGACAATCAAGGCAATTGGGACGAGTTAAAATACGGGATTTACTCCGTACGAACTAGTTTTTTCAAAGGAAGCCACAGCCATTTCGCAATTTAATAACAGTACCGTAAGATTATATTCGGATTACCTAGATGATCTGCGCTCACGATATCAAATGATCCATAGAGAAGCCCGCAAACGCTTGATAGAGAGTAAAAATAGGACCAAAGAACAATACGATCGTATTAGTAGACCAGTAGATTTTAGGCCCGGTGATTTTGTCTGGATCACCAGGGAAACCAGCGACACAATGAGTGGTTTGGCGAGTCCTTTCGAAGGCCCCTATCAGGTAATTGATAAGGTATCTGACGTGAACTATAAGATCCGAAAGAAGAACAAAGATATTATAATCCACAGTAACCGTTGCAAATACGCTAATGCGACTATTCTACAGATCACTAATCCTGTCCAGCCAGGGCCCAACCGCAGCGAGTAGTTACATATTAGAGACATTTACTGCTCTACCTGGGTACTATCTCGAAGACCTGGGTGAGACAAGGTTGTACCACGAGGAATGGAAATTGATCGCTTTCTTCGATCTCGGACAACTACCTAAGCTGGAAGACACCTTAAAAAAGGCTTACTTGAGCTAGAGCACAAATGTCTCGTCCACAACTACACCAATACAAAGCTCTTACACACCATGGAAGAGCAACTGCAGCTCGTTGTTCGTGATCGACAACGTCTATACTCGAGCTTGGGGTATAAAGCAGCACCGACAGGTAAAAAACATCGTGGAGTGTTCGACTTTGTAGGTGATATTAGCAAAATCTTGTTCAGCACGATGAGCGCGTCAGATGCAGATTACTATAACACGGAAATCGATAAGATTTATCAGGACAATAAGCGTATAAACGAGTTATTCAAGAATCAGACTCAAATCATTAAATTAGTTTTAACAGACGTAGAAGCAATTACTGGTAAATACAATAGAAAGTTAGATTTCCTCGAAACTGGAATCTTAGCATTGAACAACAATAATCACAGATTACAGGCAGATTTGACTGCTCAATATAACCAAATAATGATAGACGAACTGATAGCCTTAACCGAAGTATATATTGCTGAATACCAACACACCGTAGATAGTCTTGTATTATCCGCCATGACAGCGCGACTCGGTGAAGTAAACTCGCAATTAGTCGATCCTGAAAGTCTAAGATTCACACTCGAGAAGATCCATATGGTAAAAGGTGCTGAAAGGATGCCGATATCACTAACCGAAAACAATTATTACGAATATTTAAGTATTAGTAGAATAACAGTAGTTGTAACTAAAGGTAGACTATTATACGAGATAAGAATTCCTATTTTGGAACCGGAAAAGTTGGACACTGTTTAGTATTTGTGCCTATTTTCTGGCGCCTTCTTTCGTTCTCTCTCTCTCTTACCCGCTCTCACTCTCACATGCCTTAAGCTCTCGCTCTTTTCTTCGTATAAACAAACGAAACTCGGATCACGCCATCGGTCCACTCATCTTATTTACTTCCCTAGCAACCACCCTCGTCTAGAATCTTCCAAACACTCGATTGCTCTTCTTATTCACGTCCTTAGCAAACAACTTATTCCTCAGTCTTCCAGCAGCTATCTTACAGAACGGTCGTCTCGCAACGACTCGCGACCTTTTCGCTATTATTCTTTCTGTGCCTCCGTGCTAGGCCTTTACCGTGCCTCAGAGCCTCGTAGAGGCTAAGGTGTATTATAAGCTTCTTGTATTTCGTTATTCCGTGTGACCCATTTGTGTGTGTGTTTAACCCTTTCGCTACTACGGGCGACTATAATCGCCCTGCATAGAATGCCACTCAGATACTACGGGCGACTATAGTCGCCCTGCATAAGATGCCACTCAGATACTATGGGCGACTATAGTCGCCTTGCATAAGTTGCCGCGTAATGGATGTACAATGTATGACCAGCGATTGGAGCTGCTTCACATCGAGTGTATTCCCTGGAATGTAACATCAGTCTTTTGTTCTGATCATTTTTTTCTTACGAATTCCTCAAGAATAAGAATCACAAGAATGTCAAATCAGTTTGGAGATACGCGTCTGAGTGTTTACAACGAATAAAGTTGGTGCTTACTGAAAGATATATAATTTACTTTTTTTTCGACAACAGACACAAAGGTATAGTTCTTTATTTTTTTCATTTGTTTACCTTTATTTTGATTAATTATTTTTTAACAGATTTTATCCCATTCCTTAAAATGATGAAAAATAAGAGAGTAAAACGTATTAACGATAAGGATATGAATTATTCGGAGCAACCAGAAGATGATGAAATAAATTTTAATTTGGCACAAGAAAGACGAAATACAAATAACAAAAGAATTCGAGCAAATGCATTAAATTCCGAATCAGAAGAAGACAATTCAATTGAATCTGGAAAAGATACAGAAAGCGAAATTAGATGGACCACCAAATTATTCCGGCCGAATATTCATAAATTTCAATGCAATCATTCGGGAATAAAAACGTCAATTGGTTATTCGGCATCAGCTTTAGATTTTTTCAAATTATTCTGCTCCGAAAATTTTATCAACTTCATGGTTGGCACGACCAACGATTATCGGAGTAGAGTTGATAACATTACAAATACGATAAATTCTCGAAGCACTTCACTCTCTGAAATTTATTGCTTCCTGGCCATAAAATTATTAATGTCTCGGAATAAAAAATTATCATATTATGAATACTGGTCCAACGACGAATTGTTGAAGAGCAAAATTTTTGGAGAAGTGATGAATCGAGACCGATTTTTATATTTGCTAAAAATTTTACATTTTAATTCTAACGAAGTAACTGCAGATAGCGACAAACTATACAAGATACGAGAAATTTGCGATATGCTTCGACAAAGCTTCCAAAACGTATTCTACCCTTTTGAAAACTTGTGCATTGATGAGAGCTTACTTTTGTATAAGGGGAGACTCTCATTTAAACAATACATCCCCTCTAACCGAAATAGATTTGGGATTAAATAGTTCCTTTTATGTGATACGAAATCCGGATTTATACAAGATTTTATAATTTATAGTGGAGCATCGATCATAAATAACGAAAATGAAATGATTGGAAAATCGGGCACTATAGTTATGGAATTATTGTAACCATATTTAAATAAGGGCCATACTTTATATGTGGATAATTATTACACAAGTCCGGCCCTTTTTACTCTTTTAAATCAAAATGGAACAAATGCTTGCGGAACAGTACGAAAACGACGAAAGGGTATGCCAACTATACCAGACAAATTAAAAAAAGGTGACGCGACTTTCCGTTCTTCTGACATTCTATTGGCTATCAAATGGTGTGACAAGAGAGAAGTGTATATGTTGTCTACATTTCACAATGAAGAATTTACCGACACGAAACGGCATTATCGCACACACGAAATGATAAGGAAACCCAAATGTGTTGTCGATTATAATCGATTAATGGGAGGTGTTGACAAAACCGACATGGTTATTAGCACAATTCATTCACAGCGGAAATATATGAAGTGGTACAAAAAATACTTTTTCCACTTAATAGATATATGCGTATGGAACGCTTACTGTTTATACAAACTTAAAACTGGTAAAAATATATCAATAGCAAAATTTCACTTGCAATTAATTCGCGAACTCTTAAGTCATTATCGGCAAGAAACGAACAACAATATTTCAAACAAATCAGGAGAAACAAATCCACTCCGGCTTACTGGGAGGCACTTTCCTTCGCTGCGTACAAGTACAACTACAAAACGAAAAAATCCATTGCGAAAGTGCGTTGTATGTGCAAAAAATGACAGGAGGAGCGAATCGCGCTACCAATGCCAAATTTGCGCTGTTGGTCTATGCGTAGTACCATGTTTTGAGCAATATCATACACAATATCATTATTAACTGTAATTATTATCATACAATTATATTCTCTAATGTTATTTAATTTCAAAGTTTAATAAAAAGTGATTATGTTTAATAGTTATAAATATTTGAATCTGTTAAGTTTTTTTTCAATAAACACCGTCAAACTAACTCGGGTTCCAGTTAAGCGTAAACGCGGCCGCTGACGATCTTACTCGAGCACCGTGCACATTTTTGGCGCGGCGGCCCGTACAGTGGGAGCGCCGCGGCGGAGAAGTCGCCCGTAGCGAAAGGGTTAAACAATATATTCGTTGATTAGTAATACTGCCGGCTGTACATTCATCGCGCCACCCATCCACCCTACAGACGCTACAATCCTAAACCACTTTGACGCCGGGCAGGTTAGAGTGAAAACAGACACATATCGCATAATACCGTTAGCACAACGCATTAAAGGAAATTCTTTCATATATTATTCTTCTACACACGATTTCGTATTAGTAAATCAGATGCACCTTATGTATACACCCACCAGTGAACAATATTTGAAAGAATGTAAAACCCTACATCACATTCGGATATGTAAATGCCAGTTTCCGAAATATTTTGTAAGACAACATGATCCTTGCCTAGAGACAATCATAAATATTCCTAGCGGCATTCGTCAGTCTCATTGTAAACTTCTGTATGTTAATATTACCCGTACAACATGGGTGCAATTAACCGACAATAAACGCTGGATAACTTTCGCGCCGAGAGAAGATATTTTACAAGTCGATTGTCCTAATACTAGAGCACAAGAAAGACTACATGGTTTACAATTGATTTCGTTAGATGCGGAATGTACAGGAACAACCGGTGATACGATTGTGTATGCTCATAATACTGTAAATCTCAACATCAGTAATTCAAACAAAATAAAATGAATGATCAATACGCCATATGTTGCCAACACCACGTTTCGTGTACCAGATCCGCTCATTGAGATTCCGCGTTTGAACACGGCTCATATTAGCCTGTCAGATTTACGAAAAACTGGTAAAGACCTAGACGATATAATAAAAGAAACGGAAGAAATCGCTAAACACAAACGCAGCCTTACAACCATAGAGACAACTTGGTATTGGTTACAGATGTTGGGATACGTAGTCGGTGGATTAACAATCACAATAATCCTTTTTAAACTTAGAATTCCTCAGTTACTATGGAAATGTTCCGTGACCAAACCTTGTACACAGGTGTATAATAATTGCTCTAACGTTAGTGGATCTAATCACGTGTCTCGTTATAATGACCGAGTACATTACATACACGAAGGTGAGCCGACGTGCCAAATTACATCGATTGACGATGATACACCTTCTGCTGCACCAACCCGGTATCACGTAAAAACTCAAAGGCCAAAGAAGAATAAGCCAAAAGTCGTTATGTTTCCTTCCGACTTGAAACTAGGATAAGTGCCTATACCGATAGCAGGCGAATTAGAGTAAGCGATACAACCATATTTAAAGATCGTGTCCGCCGATTTCGATGTAGGACACGGATCTTTATTCTAAGCGGGGGGGGGGGGGGGGGGGGTTATGCGTCTGTTATTGGGTTGGAGGGAAAGTTCTGTCGTATTTTTAATAGACAGGTAATTTTTCTTGTAAATAAAAAAACATCTGGCTAGTGTGTCATTCGGATTTTTTTTTGTTTTTTTTTAGGTGCTGTATAATATAAAAGGAGTCCTTTTTTACCGTTCATCATTTACTTGTGATATTTGAAGTGAAAAACATGTCAATAGATAAAGTGCATTTAAAAATTTAGATAAGTTGCATGTAAAAATTTATGTGCGGTATTTGGAAAAGATATTGTAAACGTTCGTACTTGTCAAAGATGCTTCAGCAAATTTGGTTCCGGGGATCTGAGCCTCCAAGAAAGTGATCGATCTGGACGACCATCAAAGATCGATAATGATGTTTTGCGATCCATGTTGGAAAATAATCCACATTTAACAAGTCGAGAAATTGCAGAAGAGTTTGGCATTCATCATACAACTGTTGGAGATCACATTAAATCCCTTGGGTTTGTGTTAAAGCAAAGTGTTTGGGTTCCACATGAATTAACGGAAAAGAATTTGTCTGATCGTATAAGAATGTGTTCATCACATCTGATTAGACACAATGTGGAGCCGTTTTTGGACAAGCTGGTTACTGGAGATGAAAAGTGGATTCTTGACGAGAATATTAAGAGAAAAAAATCTTACTGCAAACCAGGAACATCATCAGCAATAGTTCCAAAAGCAAGTATCCATCAACAAAAAGTACTGCTTTGTTTGTGGTGGGACAGGAAAGGTCCAGTGTACTACGAGTTGATGAAACAGGGAAAAACCATTAACGCGGATCTGTATTGCAATCAACTGGATAAATTGAATGCAGCTATCAAAGAAAAAAGGCCAGAATTAGCGTCCAGAAAAGGAATAGTGTTTCACCACGATAATGCTCGACCGCATACTGCAATGGTGACACAACAAAAACTGAATGCGTTAGGATGGGAAGTCCTTAGTCACCCGCACTATTCACCTGACATTGCACCATCTGATTATTACCTGTTCCGATCTCTGCAAAATTATCTAACGGGAAAAAAGTTAAAGTCTTTTGAAAGTGTTTCTAAGACAGTTGCTGACTATTTTAACTCCAAGGACGAGAACTTCTACAAAACAGGAATTCACAGGTTACCTGAAAGATGGCAACAGGTTGTAACAAATAACGGAGCATATATAATTGATTAATATTAAACACATATTTTTATAAATGAATTCAAATATTTTCTTTAAAATACGACAGAACTTTCCCTCCAACCCAATATTTCTCAGTCTCTGGTTTTGACCTGACCACCCAGCGTACCCTTCGAGCCCGACCACTTCAAATCACCCCGCTATCTTATCCTTAAGGACATAAACGAAAACGCAGACATATTGCACGCGGCTGTGCAACACCGATCCTAGTACTGTTCCCGCCCGAAAACGTCCTTTTCCAAACTTTCCTGCGTATTCCCCACTCACGATTCTACCCAAAAACCAACCCACATAAAACCCAACGTTTTGACTCCACGTTCTCAGATAGATTCCCGACTCCGAAGTTGTAGGAAGGACCTCTCCCGTTGTTGAATATAATAAAACTTATACTACTTTTGCAGATAAAAGCTTTCTACTCTGTTCACCTCGCGTTGTTCCGGTGTATCTTTAAGTAAGACGTTAGTGCTAATAGGCCGGCACAACAAGTCTTTGGTTAGGTGCTTTTCTGCGCTCTTGAGACAGGCAGGTTCTCCATAACAGTTGGTTGTCACATGTCCCCAGTCTTGACAATTATGACATTGGGTTAATCTATTTTTATTGATGTATTTTTCCCATGTTATTTTTGTATGGTTGAAATATGGGATATTTTATCTTAGCTGTGATAAGGTTGTATCTGACTTACATGTTACCATAAATAAGAGCCTGGCTGTGTTTTTCATTAAGTGTGCACGTGTCACACCAAATCCCATTCCATTCATGTCATTCTGAATTTGTATTGTGTCCGTCTCAGCATGGAGTCCTCTGTTTACAAATATGCGTCTCTTGTTCTCTTTTTCCGTGAATGTATGAAATTGTACCTTATTGCTCAGCCATAGTTCCTTGAGCGTTTGGAAGTCTGTGTTACTTGTCATTACTTTTGTGTAGTCTTTGTTGCACTTGATATAGAACTTGTTATTTAGGAAGTTTTTTATTTTTGTTAGAAATTTATAATATTTTTTTATCTCACCATGTACGACAAGTGGCGGGGGTTATCCTGCTGAGGACGAGAATCGATGCCTTTCAGCAAGATTTGACCGTTGCTGTGGAAACAGTGTATTTATTACTTGTTAGGTTATTTTGGTTACGGATTAGATTTGTTCGTGTAAGACAACTCCTGTATGATGGTGGGTTCGCTGAATGTGGTCGGCTCATTCAGACGGATGAGTGTTCGCTCCTGAGATTTTCACCCATAAAAAATCTTAAAGGTGCGGCAGGCGGGCAGAATCGCAATTGGTGTGATTCTGTAGTGCCAGAATAAGTGCACAATTGGAGGGAACCTCGGGAAAGTTCCCTCTACGACGAAAAGTGCCGAAAAGTGGTGAGGTGCAACGCGTCGGGCACACCACTAGTGGTTTTACCCACTATAAGACTTAAAAAATCCCTCCAGAGAAGTGACGATTCTCTGGAGGATACGGGAGGACGCGTGGATCGTGCACGTGTTTGACAAGTGCAAGCGGAACGGTACTTGCACAGAAAAGTTATTAGTTAACCTGACCTCCCTGCGATATCGCATTTGGAGGTTAGGAGCGATAACAACCAACCGCGGCGGCGCGCGCAACCGCGGGCTGAAGTGAGTCACATCTCTGCCGATCCGGCGAGGTGTACAAACGAACAGCCGGTTGGAACAAGCAACTGTTCCTTGAACTATTGTCGGGAGGGACAGACGCCGCGAAAACGCGAGTTCCGGTTTCGCGGAAGGAATTAATTAGACCGCGCTAATTAATTAGTGATTCTTACGTCGGGGTCAGTGCGCCGCGGACCCAGTGCGCGTGTGAAACGAAGTAGACAGTTTCGCGGGAACGGACCTGCGGACACAATAAGACTATGCCCCCGCGCGGGGCAAGTGATGAATCCGCCGGTGGAGGTTCCGGCGGTTCAATAAACAATTACTCGGGCGGTGGAGGCCCAGCAATGAGGCTGCAGAAACGCAAAGACCTCATCTCGGGGTCCGATTCGGACCTCGAGGACAGAAGCGGGAGAAGAAGGAGCACGCGGGCGCTGACGCGACCTGACTCCGACGTGCAGTCGGTCACGTCCTCCGCGTCAACGTATGCGGATGCGGCAAAACTGCCCATCCGCAGGTTGAAGCCGCTGACGCGCAAGCGTGCGGCACCGTCCTCTCCAGGAGGAGAGAGGACACGGACCACCACGAGGGAGGTCGATCCCGATTACGGGAGACCCTGCGCGGTGAAAAGGAAACGCGCAGTGTGGGAGAGGCCCCCCACTAACGCAGAAGTGTCAGCGGTGGCCGATAAATTGGGACCGCTGACAATCGAGCAAAGGAGTCGAATCGTCCGGGAGGCGATCGACAGCGTATGGGCCCAGGCAAGGAGGTCGAACAACCTGCAGGTGCAGGTTGTGCAAATCCTCCGGGATAGTATGGAGAAGATAGGGGCAGTCCATCTTCTCCAAACCACGAAGGTTGGTGACAGGACTGCCCAGGAATGCATGTTCCGCCAAAATGAAAAAATGGCGGGATGCATCCAGGAGCTCGAGCGGGAGAGAGCGTCCCTCGCCGCCGAGCTGCGGGCAGTCCAGGAGGCGATGGTGCCACGGCAGGACAAGCCGGTGCCCTCGCCGAGGAAGGCGCAGGAAGAGCGCCGCACCGTGGGAATGCCTGGGTCCCCGCATCTCCGGCTGTCTCACGGAGACGGACACCCCACCACCGTCGCTGACGACATGCTGGGCGCTATGCGCGGAATGCTCGCGGAATTCAAGGAGGAATTCCGCGGGGCTATGTCCAAGCTCGAGGGAGCAGCCCAGGACAGAAAACAGCCGGCAACGAGGGAGCAACCCGTCACGTCACGGAAACCGTCGACGCCGTCGGGCCCAAAACCGGCGCAACGGGGGAGCATCCCCGCAATCCCGGACGTCGCCAACCGCAACCGGAGTAAGCCGGGATCAAACAACAGCGCGGGAAGAGGAGAGGCGAAAGGGGTGGCTCCCGGCACGACCAACGCCACCCCAAAGGTGAGTAGCACCCCACGACACGAGACGTGGGCAACGGTGCTTGGCCGAAAGGCCAAGAGGGCGACAACGAGAGCTGCTGTGCAATCGGCACAGCAGCCGGTGACGAAGGGTGCAGCGGCGCCCTCGGCACGAGCGTTAAGTGCGAGCGTGCAAGGGAAAGGGAAGGGAACGCGTGTTACCCTTCCCCCCGCGCGACAGCCGCGATCATCAGTGGTGGTGCTCACTCTCCCCCCGGGGAGTGGGTACACGTACACGGACGTGATGCGGAGGGCCAGGGAGAGAATTAACCTCTCGGACCTCGGCATTGCGAACGTGTCGCCGAGGTTCGCGATAACCGGCGGCCTCATTTTAACAATCACCGGGGCAAAGAGCGCAGCACCGGCTGACGCTCTCGCCGGCCGGTTGCGAGAGGAATTACGCGACATGGGGGTGCGCATTGGGCGCCCCTGTCGGCAGGCCGAGGTGAGGTTGCGCGGATTGGACGCATCCGTCACCCCTGCCGACGTAAGTGCGGCCGTTACGGCGGCAACGGGTTGCGCGACGGGAGAAGTGCGGACCGGGGAGGTTCGCGCCACGCCGAAAACGACCGGGACGGTTTGGGTGAGATGCCCGGCCCCCGCTGCAAGGAAGTTGGCGGTGGACGGGCGTCTCACCGTGGGGTGGACTGCCGCCAGGGTCGATCCCCTGGCCAAACGGCCACTCCAATGCTTCAGATGCCTACGTATTGGGCATGTGAGGCAGAATTGTTCATCCGCGGTAGATAGGAGCGGCCGATGCTTCAACTGCGGAGGCATCGGACACCTCGCCAGCGGTTGCACCGCACCGACGCGGTGCCCGCTATGCGCCGACTTGGGCAGGCCGTCGGGGCATAGGCTTGGCGGTCAAGCCTGCGCCCCGCCTGCGCCAAGAAAAGATAGGAACGCGGAAAACAAGCCGGCCTCCCCGGCTTCAACCGATAGCCAACGGGCCCCAGCTCAACCGGAGCTGTCGGTGGCGCCCGTGGCTGTAAGCGCCAAAAAGCGCGCTCTCGACCGTAAAGAGAGCGATGGGGAATCGGCTTCACCGACCCCAAAAGTAGTTGCAGTGGCTCCGGCTCCTTCTGAGCAGCCGCTGCGATGTCGGCCGTCTCTCCAACTTACCGACTCCCACGATCTTATCTCATTAGTTTTTCTGTGAACCCTTAAGCCCATATACCTGACCAGATGTTTCCCGCCAAATTCCTTCTACGCGCCTAAACTTCTTCCCGTCACTACACTAACTTCTCTTCCCGCCTATTTTTTTTCGACCACTCGCTGAATTTCCCTCCTACGCAGTTCTTCCGGAAATGGTCATTCCCGCCTTTTTCCTACTCACCATACAAGGATGCTTTCCCACGCATCCCCTCATTTTAAGCTCCCAAATTTACTATATAAGCAACCGATCCTGAGGACTCGCTCTCTCAGTCTTAGATTTAAGGTGCGTAACATAGAATCTGTGCCAGTCAGTATAAGAAAACTCTAATAAACAAGAATTATATTATTTATGTCGTACTCTTATTCGCGCTATCACGACATAAATTGGTGGCAGCGGTGGGATACTCCTCAAGAGGATTCATCTTTTACGGTGAATTGTGCGCCAAGGAAAAGAGTATTCTAGTTGCCCTAGACTCAAGTACCACGGTAAAAGATTTCGGCTCGGAGAAGTCTAAAATCTGCACAAGGGGAACCCATACCAACTTCAAACAAAATTACACTGGCTGATCAAACAAGTAAGTGGACTTGCTATCGTGAATCGACAAGATCCCTTAGCGACTCGTCACAATCAGTAGAATCCGATACACCGAAAGAAACCATGTCGCGCGCACCATCACCAATATCGGGACTAGAGCAAGTACTTCTCGAAGTGAGGGAACAGTTAACGAATTTAACGACACGCATGATGAAATTAGAAGAAAAGAATGTAAGCAAACAAGAAACCACCGGATGGTTCCAGAATAAATTCTTAAAAACCTCTACGGAGAAAACGGAGAAAACAGAAGAAGAGCAAGGTATAGAACAAATTACGGAGTCCGATGTGCTTTGCAGTGCACGGGATGCACTTGGAATGATTAGTGACTTCACGGGAAAAAATTGTGAGAACTTCATCGCACAAATCGAGGAGGCACGAGAAGCCACCACGCCAGGGTCTCAGCAGATGTTATTGCGCTATATCCTAGCACAAAAACTAAAAGGCAGAGCAGAGGGTTCAGTCCGGTCCGATATGATAAACAATTATTCCGATTTATTCACCCGGCTCCGCTTCCAGTTTGGCACAAGACACAGTCTCAGGGCATTAGAACAGCAAAGAGATATGTGTACCATGCGAGAAAGGGAAACCTTAGAGAGTTATGTAACGCGATTCGTAGAGATCGTAGACTCAATAAGGGTTGCCATTGACAGTGAAAGGGAATGGACGCCACAAGAAATTGCATTCCAACATGATGCAAATGCAAGAACAACGACACAAATATTTATCCGGAATCTAGCAGACCCTCTCTACACTCAGGTAAAAGCCTTAAGACCGAGCGCCCTAAACGAAGCTATCCAGGCGGCGTACGATGTAGAAACAGAACTGCAAGAGAGAAGAGGGAAAAGGCAGGTACAGTTACAGGAGAGGCCGAGGGCACCTGTAAACCCGAGGACAACAGAATATCGCCCACGAATGATCCAGTGCAACTACTGCAAAAAACCTGGGCACCTGGGAAACGAATGCAGGATTAAGAAGTTCCACCAACAACAAAATTTTCGGGAAAACAGGCCTCTAACAAGGCCACCGGAGAGGACTCTGTTTGTGGAAGAATTAACCAACTCCACGTCGGAACCTGCAGCCTCGAACGTGAACGACTGCGCGGGGGTAGACTGCCTATGGTTCGCCTGAGCATGGACGGAATCAAGGAAAGTAGCTGGTTACTGGACACAGGAAGCAGCATGACCATCATAAAGGAATCACAACTGACCAAGGACCATCCGAAACTTGGTCCCGCCACAATAAAGGGAGTGACCAAAGAGTTAATATCCTCAAGGTATTCGATAAATGTAACACATTTTGGGAAAACAAACCCAATACAAGTATTTGCAAGCTCTTTAGACATTCCATACGACGGGATTATCGGAATCGATTTTCTGTACCGCCAAGGTTTCTCTTGGGACTCTTGGAAAAGGACGATTAAGATAGGACCGCGTACCTTTGCAGAAAAGTTAGTAGATGTTTCTAACAATGAAGTAATGATCCTATTTGAAAACAATCTAGTATGTGCAACTCGACTAAATAATAACGGAGATCCAATTCTACCAGCTCAAATGAAAGATTGGAAAACCACGCGTGTAAGACCATTTAATGGGTATGACAGAGACTTCTTTGATAGACAAGTTACACACAAACAGACAGAACAGACACTCAATACAGACAGGAAAACTTTACTGCGAGAGAATGTGAGATTGGACCACATCAAGGATGGTCAAGACGAAATCTGGGGTATAATACAAGACTTTCACGAAGTCTTTACGCTTCCTGGTGATCCTTTACCGCTGACAGACCTGACCAAACACGCCATACACACATTAGATAGTGTCCCAATAAATACTAAACAGTATAGATATCCACCGTGTCACAAAGAAGAAATCCATAAACAAGTTAAAGAAATGTTAGAAATGGGCATTATTCAGGAAAGTAGCAGTCCCTATAACAGCCCACTCTGGGTTGTACCCAAAAAGAAAGACGCCTCGGGAAAGGTCAAATGGAGAATAGTGATAGATTTTCGGAAGTTGAACGAAAAAACAATCGCGGACGCATATCCGTTACCTAATATAGATGAAATAATAGATCAATTAGGGAATGCAAGATATTTTTCAGCATTTGATTTGGCCAGCGGGTTCCATCAGATAGGCATGTCGGAAGAGGACAAACAGAAAACCGCTTTCTCGACACCGGAGGGTCATTTCGAGTATAATCGTATGCCATTCGGTTTAAAAAACGCACCTCCGACCTTTCAACGTATGATAAATAACGGGTTAAAAGGATTGACCGGAAAGATATGTTTCGCATATATCGATGACATTATAGTATACGGAAGAACGCTTGAGGAACACAATAGAAACCTCGTTACAATTTTCACTAGGTTGAGAGAAGTAGGTTTGAAATTGCAACCGGATAAATGCGAATTCCTCCGACCGGAATTGCAATATTTAGGGCACGTAATTTCGAAGGACGGAATACAGCCTAACCCGGAAAGAATAGAAAAAGTAAAAAACTATCCAATACCTAAAACTCCGAAAGAAATAAAACAGTTTCTAGGGCTGGTAGGGTACTATCGAAAATTCATACAGAATTTTAGCAAAATTGCCAAACCTTTGACGGAGCTGCTCAAACACTCCGCAAGTTACGAGTGGGGAAACCGTCAGGAACAAGCATTCCAACAAATGAAAACCCTGTTGACCACGGCACCCATTTTAGCTTACCCCGACTGGTCGCGAGAATTCGTACTAACGACAGACGCATCTAATTTCGCGGTCGGTGCAGTGCTTTCTCAGGGAGAACTCGGCAAAGACAAGCCAGTGGCTTTTGCCAGTCGGACACTAAACAAAGCCGAACAGAACTATAGTACCACAGAAAAAGAACTTTTGGCAATAGTGTGGGGTACTAAACACTTCCGACAATATCTCTTCGGCAGAAAATTCAAGATCGTGACTGATCACAAGCCCTTGATTCACCTAATGAACGTCAAAGATCCGAACAGTAGATTGATGAGATGGCGATTAAAGTTACTAGAGTTCGAATATGAAATAGTGTACAAGAAAGGAACACAAAATAGTAACGCGGATGCCCTTTCGCGAATATATGTTTTAACGGGTAGCGAACTTACAACTGATTCAAGGAAAGAAAAAAGAGAGGAAGTACAGATAAACTTTATACTATCTAAACTAAGACAAAAGGCGGGTTTTATCAATTTAGATTCTAGGCCTACAAAGAGTGTATGGGAACGTGTGCTAGAGCCCATTAAGGACAAAACAAAAATTTGGAAAATAAACTTAGAAATCGGACGTGGCTTTGAGACGTCGGGAAGCTTTTACAACTTTCGCACAACCGTAAAATCCCTAAACAACGAAGCAAGCTACAACTTTAATACCACCGTCGCGATACCTAGGAATTCGGAAGAAAGGCAATTACCCTCAATAATAAAGGAAATAATAATACAAAAGGGCTTGGGGCCAAATAATATCCCGATTTTTCAATTAACTGAAAATCCTCCACCAGAGGGTCAATCGGAAATCAAATATATTCCCCCCAATGAAACGTTGAAAAATCAATTGAGTATATTAGATGGTTGCATAGCGGAACAAATCAGAATTGTGGTAGACAGAAATAGAGACGATCAAATCAGAATCCTAGCCGACGAACTAAACCGCGATATTTCAATTTTTGTATGGGAACAAGTTAATGAACTCAACAAACTAGACGTACTTCAAAAAGCACACGGGAGCGAACTCGGTGGCCATTACGGGGTTGAGAAAACCTTACAAAAAATAAAGCGATTCGCCAACTGGCCTAATATCACGGTAGATGTTGCGGAATACATAAAGAACTGTGAAATTTGTCAAAGAACCAAGAATACACAAAAACAAACGTATTATCCACACTACACAGACATACCTGATCGAATGGGCGACAAAATTTCATTAGATATTATGGGCCCTTTTGACGAGACCGTAAGCAAAAATAAGTATATATTAGTGATCCAGGACTATCTTACTAGATATTTAATAGCCGAACCAATAATTGATAAATCCACAGCAGCAGTGATGGAAGCCCTTTGGAAATATTATATTAGGTATTTCGGGAAACCTTTGAGTATCCTAACAGACAATGGGGGCGAATTTACTTCCAGAGAGTTTGAAGACTTTTGTACACAGAGACACATTACACATATAACAACAAGTTCTCATCACCCGCAGGCGAACGGAAAGAACGAAAGGTCACATTTGATTCTCAAAGAATACCTACGACAATACTCCAACGAAAATGACTGGGACGTTAAATTGTCACGAGCCACATTAGCATACAATACGACGATTAATAGACGGACAGGATATTCCCCATATGAGTTACAATTTGGTAGGGAACCACCCTCTATTTTCAGAACAAACGAAGTAGTCGAGGATATTCACGAGAAATTACAAAGCAGAAAACTAAGGTTAGAAAATCAACTACGGGAAGTGCGCGACAGATTAAGAGATGTTGATGAAGAGCAAGTCAGCATCCAGTTAAAACCCATAACGGAAGGATCATTAGTTCTAGTTAGAAATTTCAATGCCGGTCCTTTACAAGATAAATGGCTAGGTCCCTATACAATTTCTGAAAAGGTGGGCGATGTGACTTATAGAGTCAATAAGGGATCGCAACGTTTAACATATCACCGTAGTGATATAAAAGAATTTTTTAACAGGAATCATGAGGACATGGATACTGCTACTTCCAGCTCTCCTCCTGGTACACAGTGAGAAATACTCTATTCAAGAGTTTAAGGGGGACGAGGTCATGTACCTAGAAGTACTGTCCCTAGCCAAACAATACCACGAAGCTTGGAAGCTCGTAGTGGGTTTCGACTTTAGCAATTTAGAACATAATTTTAATATGTTAAAAAGGAACGTAGAATCATTAGAAGAAGGTTGCTACCAGGGAAGCTGGGTTTGTCAATCACACTACAGGATCTTCAAATTAAAATCGTTAATGAAGAGACTTAATGATGAATTAGCGAATACCCTTTATTTAGCCGGTATCCGGTATAATGTTCAAGCAGATCGCCAAAATAAACGAAAACGTGGGTTATTCGACTTCATAGGGGAAATATCTAAAACACTGTTTGGCACGCTGTCTGACAGTGACGCTGACTACTACAACTCTGAAATTGACAAAGTACGGGCAGATAACGTAAGAATAGTACACCTAGTAAAAAACCAAACAAATATCATCATTAACGAAATCGCCTCCTTGAGATCCCGAAGTGACTTTGTGCATGCCGAAACAAAAGGTATTAATGCCAGATTTGCTAAGGCCATTGATGCAATCAAGAAAAACGAACTAGAGAACTTTGTGTTAGGCCTCTATTTTGATAATCAGGAGTTGATTGACATATTAAGAGACGATATGCGAAAATTACAAGATTTGATAATAGACGGAAGAAGGGGTATCATTCACCCTCACACTTTGCATCCCAGCGATCTCTTTGAAGCTCTAAGAGCGCAGAAACATGTAGATACTTTTCCTGTTCCTTTACAAGAAAAATATTATACCGACATCTTAGAGATTAGCGACATCAACATTTTGGTAAAAAATAGCAGGGCTATTGTCACAATAGAAATACCCTTGACAGAAAGGAAAGAATACCAGATAATTCGACCAATACCAATTCCTCAAACGAACTGGATATCTCAGTCCATAGTGAATCCAGATCGCAACCTAATTATAATGGACAATGCAAGAATGGTATTCTCTCCTTCGATTACATCGATCTAGCCCAAAGCAAAACTTTAGGTAAATACAAAATTGTTAAGAGAAGGCATCCTGATTATTCAACCGACAACCGAGACTCTTGTCTAGTCGGAATTCTGACGCGAAAAGACACCCAAAATTGCAGAACCCAGTATATGAGATTAGTGAACACTCTGTGGGTCCAGCTAGATACCAATTGTGACTGGATCGGGACTGCACCGAAAACAGAAATCTTGCATATAATCTGTAGTGATAATAAGGCACGATCAATAGAATTATCAGGAAGCTTTCTACTGCATCTAGAAAAAGATTGTACAGGAACAACGAGTAAGGTCCTGTTAAAACCCGCCACTCATATCTCCAAGTCATTAGAATTGAACCTAGTTTTATCCAGTAGGCAGGAAGATTTTAACCGTAGTTTCATCAAGTTAACCGCACAAGAACTACCATTAGAACTGGTACACGATACGCACATTAACGCAAACAATCTCCCTAACTTAGGAAAAACATTGGAACAATTGGACGAAGAAATAGAGAACCTAGCATATAAGAAACGCACTTTAACCTGGCGAGAACGTTTTTTTCAATACCTAGAGTATGCTGGGTACGCAGCCTTAGCCGGTATCTTATTTGTATTTCTATATAAGATAGGATTATTCAAAGTAGTTAGGAAACTAATCAGTAACTGCTGTTGTACCTGTATATATAATAATTGTAGTTTCGGGAATAGGGCCCCAACACAGCACGTCAGTAGGGAAACTACCATAGCGGGATACTCCCGACGCGAGCCCGAATCGGTTCATTTCCCCGTTCAGCATCCAAAGGGCAGAACGACGAAAGCACCTTACGGATTTTAGTCTAAACTAATACTGTAACAAAAATCCTAAACTACCCCGGGAGGTGTCGGCCGTCTCTCCAACTTACCGACTCCCACGATCTTATCTCATTAGTTTTTCTGTGAACCCTTAAGCCCATATACCTGACCAGATGTTTCCCGCCAAATTCCTTCTACGCGCCTAAACTTCTTCCCGTCACTACACTAACTTCTCTTCCCGCCTATTTTTTTTCGACCACTCGCTGAATTTCCCTCCTACGCAGTTCTTCCGGAAATGGTCATTCCCGCCTTTTTCCTACTCACCATACAAGGATGCTTTCCCACGCATCCCCTCCTTTTAAGCTCCCAAATTTACTATATAAGCAACCGATCCTGAGGACTCGCTCTCTCAGTCTTAGATTTAAGGTGCGTAACATAGAATCTGTGCCAGTCAGTATAAGAAAACTCTAATAAACAAGAATTATATTATTTATGTCGTACTCTTATTCGCGCTATCACGACAGCGAAACGCTTGTCCGAAGCCGACTCCGGAAGGCGTCGAGGACGGCCAGGAGGAGGCTATGGAGGCCCAGCCTACATCCGCCTAATTCAGGCCAACATCAACCGCTCCAGACAGGCACAGGACAATCTTGTCAATGTCATGATGGAGCGGCGGTGTGGTCTTGCCGTTGTCTCGGAGCCGGGTAATGTTCGGCGTTGGCCGAACTGGCTCTGCTCTGAGTGCGGCCTGGTCGCCTTCGTGCACCGGCACGAAGAAAACTCACCCCCCTGCTCGCTCGTTGAACGCGGGGATGGGTACGCGATCGTTAGGTGGGGGAGTTTTCGGGTGATAGGCGTTTACTTCTCCCCCAACCGCACCCTGGCTCAGTTTGAGGACTACCTAGACGAGCTGGGGCGACGCATAAACGGGCTGCCGGAAGCTCGCGGGAAAATTCTTATATTGGGTGACCTAAACGCGCGATCACCTGCTTGGGGTAGCAGAGTTTCCTGCCACCGGGGAGAAGCCCTAAGTATCTGGGCGGCTGGATTCGGATTCACGCCGCTCAATACGGGCCACGGATACACATGCCTGCGGTGGAACGGGGGGTCAGTCATCGACGTGTCTCTGACCAATCCTTCTGCCGCTCGCTGTGTGAGGAGATGGCGTCTGGCAGCGGACCTTGAGTCTCTGTCGGACCATCTTCTCATAGAAATGGATATCTCCGTGGGGGACGAGATTGGGCCTCGTCCAACTCCGGGGGGCTGCCATCAAACCCCGAAGTGGGTACTACGTGGGATGGACGAGGACAAGCTAGTCGCTGCCGCCCTCGTCGAAGAATGGAGCCCACGCTCGCAAATGGCTGAGGGGGATCGCGATCCGGAAGTCATGGCTGTCGAATTCAAACGAGTCATGACGCGGATCTGCGACTCAGCCATGAGAAGAGGAGGACCACACTGGACGACGAGCGGCGTACTGGTGGTCGGACGAGATTGCGGACCTAAGAGCGGTCTGCATTTCAGCCCGACGTCGGTACGCACGCCATCTGCGCAGACGGCGGCGTGGGATGGCTGAAGAAGAACAGGATCGGAACGGTCGAGCGCTTTATGACGCTTACGCTCAGAGCGCCAAGAACAGGGCATGGAACGAGCTCAGGGAAACCATAGATCGGGATCCCTGGGGTCGTCCCTACAATATCGTCCTGCGCAAGCTCAAAGACGGGGGGCTTCCGGCTACCAGCAGACTGGAGTCGGAACTCCTGGAGCGGGTCATAGGTACCCTCTTCCCACCGGATGAGGAGGGGGAGAATGGGCGACCCGCCCCCCGTGAAGATCAAGTGGCGGCTGCCGAAGAAGAGTCGCGCGTGGTCACCGACGAGGAGTGGCTCATCGCCACACATAGGCTCAGGGGAAAGAAAGTGGCCCCAGGGCCGGACGGCGTGCCAGGGAAGGCGTTGGCGCTTGCCATTCCGGCGGTGGGCAGGAGAATCATCAACATGTTCGACGCATGTCTCCATAAGGGGGTCTTCCCTTCGGTGTGGAACATCGCCAAATTAGTACTGCTCCCTAAGCATGGACGAACAGGGGGCACTGCCTCCGCTTGCCGACCCATCTGCCTTCTGGACGAGGTCGGTAAGCCGTTCGAGCGGATCCTGGTGCACCGCCTTCTGCGGCATCTGTCCCAGGTGGGTCCCGATCTCGATGACGACCAATTCGGTTTCCGTCGTGGCCGATCGACGATCGATGCGTTGAAGCGCGTGCGCCATGTACGGGCGTGTATGTATGCGCCAATACCATGGCGTTCCGGCGTACTTGCGGGCCGTAATCGGAGACTACCTCCGAGACAGAAAGATTGCGTACACTAGCAGGGTCGGGGCACCCACCTGCGCAGTGTGAACAGGGGGGTCCCGCAGGGATCGGTCCTCGGACCGCTTCTATGGGACATCGGTTTCGACGCGGTATTGCGCGCGGCGGACACTGCCTGCGACTGGGTAGAATGGTGCACGTTGGCATGAGCAGGGGCTCGTCCAACCAATAAGGTGCACAAGCGAGCGATGGCGGCGGGCAGATGTCTGGCCCGCCGTCGGTACTTACCGGGTATTAGTACGTAACATTGTAAGAATGTTTGAACGAGTGTGGCGTTTATTTTTGTAAATAAAGGTGTGAGTATGTGTTACATACCCCGGGTGGTCTGTCGGAGATCCCTTCCGGATCTCCGTTGGGAATGTGCGAGTTCGACTCGTGGCGCCGGATGGGTTTCGGTGAAATTCTTAGGAGAACCCGAAGTCCATCAGAAATCGGTGCAGGGAAGTGGCATCGGCGGGGTTTTAGTCGGTAAAAATCCGGCACTACCCCCCGGCACTTTCCCTTGGAAGCGCGGGGGTGTCTTACAGAAGATTTCCCCTCCGTCACAAAAAAAAAGGGAAAACAGTGGCTTACAAAAAAGGCAATACCCTAGTTCTCGCATGGAAGGACAAAATGATTGTAACTTTGATAAATACTCGTAATGAAGCGGGTTTGATATCGGTTCATAGAAGAGTACGCAGTGGTGAATTGGTCAGAATACAAAAACCTAAAATGGCTATTGATTACACAAAAAATATGTGTGGAGTAGATCGGGCCGACCAATATGCTGCAACATATTGTTTTTTGAGAAAATCTGTGAAATGGTGGAGAACACTATTTTTCTGGTTGATGGAAATGTGTACAGTAAATTCATACATATTGTACATTTCTGCTAAAAAAAAATAAATAATGAAAAACCCATGTCACATTTGAAGTTTGTAAAATTGTTGGTGGGACAATTGGTTGGCAATTTTCGACAAAAGAGCACATCTCGGGAATACACTTACACACCAAATACGGAGGGCAGGTTCAACAACCACCTACACTTAATACGTTCTGGAACCAAGAAAGATTGTGTAGTGTGTTCCAATATAAAACTTCCGGGCGAAAGACGGCTGACCCATTATTTTTGTGATACCTGTCTATAAAAGCCAAGATTACATATCGGTAATTGCTTCGAGAGGTATCACATTTTGGAGGATTACAAAATGTAATACTTTTATAATTTTTTTTTTATATATCATAACATTCGGATTCATAAAGAATTAAAAAAATAATAACATACAACGATGACGTTTCTTTTAATGCGTATATCAAACTTACATGTGAATATGATCATTCCACTAAAATCGCTTCGAGTTGCTGGTAATACGAATGAAAAAAAACTTCGAGTGCAAAGGGTTAATATTTCTCGCAGGGCATACGAAACAAAACACCTAAAACTCTTCTGACGGCTACGTACAATATATTGTGGTTGACTGACCCAGAACTCTGCGTGGAAACGCGTGGGACGAAAACACGCGCGAAAATAGGGACGATCGGCGAGTGGTGGGGCGTCCTTTTCGCATCCGCCGAGAAACATCGACGATGAGTATTCAGTATAACACCGAACAGTAGGGAGTAAAGACGAAATAAAATGTTACGACGAAGATCGGTTTCTGACTCTGTAAACCCAAACACCTGCATAGGCTTCCTCAGGTGTAGCTGTTCTGCTCGAATGGACACCTCCTTCCAACATCTCTCCTGGAATTTATTATGGAAATTATTGATTCGGACAATAGCCGTTCGGAAAAGAAAGGAAATACAACAGTGGCAACGACACCAATCACTGGAGGCGACATATTCACCCAAGCCGATATCCAAACCAATAGACGTATCCAGCAATCCAAACAATAGCCATTCGGAAAAGAAAAGAAATACAATAGTGGCAACAACACCAGTCACTGAAGGCGGCATGTCTACCGAAGCTGGTATATCCAGAACAAAGGTGACTGTTTTGCGCGCACAGGATTCTTTGTTGTGCCCGCGAAACCGAAGGGAGGGGTAAAGGTGTCGCGCCGAACGGATGTGAGCGACAAATGGGATGAAGTAGTTTCGAAGGAAAATAGAACGCAGCAACCGATCGGTCCTGCAAAGGAAAAAGAGGAAAACGCTGATTGGCTGTTAAGAAAACGAGTGGAGGGGATAACACGAGCATCGTGCGATACGGGACGTGTCGACAGGATTAGTTTGGCCAACAAAAGTGTTGAGTAGAACCGTACGTATGCGACAGTTTTTTCAGTGTATTGTTTTAAAATATACATTTAGTTGTATCTTCGTAAATATTAAAAGAATATAAAGGTTGAGTTTTCTTCTGAAAAGTATAGAAGAGTAAATTGTTTACGTTCAAACACATTAACCCTAGGCACACAACGGCCATTCAGAGAAGAAAGGAAATACAATAGTGGCAACGACACCCATCACTGCAGGCGACATCGATGCAGTAAGCTGGGCCTGGCCGCGAAGAGGCTTCAAAGCAGAAGCAAGCAGTTACCATCAGCATGGGATACGAATATGTCCAAACTTCAACCGGAGGGACCTCTCTGCGGAGGGAGATGCAGTTGTGGACCTCCACGTACGGCGATAAAACACGCAGCTCAAGGCAGAACTCTCCTCTGTCAAAGCGTTTACAAGCTTCAACACAGTTGTTGTTAATGTCGATCTGCTTGGAGAGGCTCTGATGCCCCCTCTCTTGGACCAAGCCGGGTGACTTTTGACCTTATATAAAGGACTACCGTTAAAGTGTTAGAGAAGAACCTATTGTGAACTCTGTTTAGTATTTGCGCGTATAGCTGCCAAAAATTATGCCGCTATCGATTTGTTTTAAAACTGCGTGCCGCGTCGCATAATCTATTCTTTGTGTTACTGATTCTGTCGCTTCCTTTCGTTTTCTCCCGCTCTCCCTCTCTCTTTCTTTCAACCGTTCTTCCGCCTCAACTACGCAATAGTCTACCTGGATCTTTTCTTCGTTCTCTCACATGCCTTATCTTTCTGCGCCGTTAGCAACAACCTTTGCACCCCCTTTCTATCCTTTTCTGATTCTCAGTTTTCCTTCCCTGCGACAGCACCCAAATCTGTCCTCAGTCTTCCAGCAGCTCTCTTACTGTAAGGTTCGTCTTGCTACGAAACGCGACCCTTTCGCTATTTCTTTCTTTGCCTCTGTGCTAGGCTTTTTATAGTGCCTCAGAGCCTCGACTAGGCTAAGGTTTATTATAAGATTTCTTTGTATTTATTTAATCCGTGTGAACCCATTTGTGTGTGTGTGTGTGTTTTAATCAATATATATACGTTAATTAGTAACACTGCCAGCTGTACCTTCATCGCGCTACCCATCCACCCTACAGACTTTGCAATCCTGAAACACTTTGACGCCGTGCAGGTTAAAGTAAAAACAAACTCATATGTGTGGGCTCGGAAGTATCAGTTCCGAGAATTGTTTGGGCTATAGTCTAAAGATCGCGACGCACGTGCGGTATCGCTTGCCGACAAGGAAGGGCAAAGCGTGCACGTGGAAGAACGATGACTAATAGACGGGGTCAGGAGGGAAGACGACCGAACCGTCGAAAAGACGTGCATCGTCTCGTTAGTCTTATTCGAGAACGCATACCGAGCATATTCATTTTCTTTCATGTACCATGTTTTGCGAAATATACTAATCGTTGAAATTAATTCTACCTACATCGACCTCAATCCGTCCAAGATCCCACATATCTAACTGGAACAATTAGACGTAACAGAAAAGAGATTCCTCCAGAAGCCAAGAAAGCAATCGTAGGAGAAGCGAAATACATGGCACATGAAAATGTATTGATGTGGTCTTTCAGGGACAAAAAGTCCAAACTAAACCCAGTCATGTTGATTTCATCCAACTCGGATACTAATAGCGTGACGATCAAGAAAAAGAGAGGGAATTTTGAATACGAAAAGACGAAACCAAGCATTGATGACTACAACAAATACATGGGAGGTGTAGACGAGTACGACAAAATGTTATACGCGTATTTAGACGAGCGAAGAACCCTAAAATATTGGAAAAAAGTAGTATTCAACATATTTGGAAGAATGGTGCTGAACTCTTATATTTTGTGTTTCCAACACTACCGAAAAAAAATGAACCGGCTCAAATTCAGATCGAAAATTATTGACGATATCGAAAAGGAGTGGATGAATCATAAAAATAGCGTGTCAACACAACCATCTTCATCAACCAAAAAATTTGCGCTTGAAAAATTACCGGGACGTAACTTACGACAATGTGCGGTGTGTAGCAACAGAAGGAGCAGGATCAGGCGATCCCGCCTTATTTGCGCTTGTTGTCAAAAAGGCCTTCACGCTATTTGTGCGGCAAAACATAGTTGTTATACATAAATTTCTCATGTAAGAGTCAGTGATCTTCCCCTAATCAAAACGATCCTTTACGTGCTGATCATAAGAGAAGATCAATAAACTTTAAGTTATCTTTTTATAAATTTTAATTTTCAAAGAAAACAATTTAATGTTTATTTTTCCTTATTCAAAACCACAATTAATGTTGTTTCTTTATAATACGAAAAGAATGATTAAAATTGATTGATATTTGTCTAAATGAGAGTGTTTTATTTGACAACATCAAGTCAAAATATGTCAAAATATTTTCGTGCGTTCTTGCAAGAATTGCTTAGCAGTCAAACGGATAATCTACAGCAGTTAATACCCGAAGATACAGGATATCATATATTTACCGATAGACTCTATACTAGCATCATACTTGGCCAAAAATTACTTAACCTACAATGTCATTTAACGGGAACAATAATGACGAATAGAAAAGAAAAATACCTTTCTCGATGAAATCACCGAAATTAAGGATTGGGGAAACCATTGCTTATCACAAACAACAAACATTGTTGCTTGCATGGCGCGATAAACGTGTCGTGTCTATGCAATCAACATATGGTACGTCAAGGTCCCAAATTGTTAGAAATAGAAGAGTTGGGGATGATAGAACGCAGCCAGTTGTGAAGCCCAGTACAATAGTTCAGTATAATAAAAGCATGGGTAGCGTTAATTTAGTGGCCAATATACTGCAACCTACTACTTCCTGGGCAAAACCCTGAAATGGTGGAGGAAACGGGTTTTCTGGGGTTTGGAAGCATCCATTATCAATGCTTCTGTTTTATACAAATAATCTCCTAATACCAATACAAACATTTCTCACAAACAATTCAAAGAAACACTGTTGTTTGAACTTGTGGTGGACTTTCGTACAACAGCAAAGCGTGGATAACCATTATCCAGCGATAAGGAACAGCGACTATATGGAAAACTGCATATAATTACACTGCATCCCCAGTATGAACACAAGGATTGTATGGTTTGTTCTAACCGAAAAGTTCCAGTTGGTAGAAAAGAAACTTCATATATATGCGAAACCTGCGACAGAAAACCGGGATTGCATGTCGGAGAATACTGTAGGATCCGAGCGCGTCGCCCTTGAGACACAGTCCGTCGGAAGGAACACCTGAGTATGTATCCTTGAGACAGAGTCTGCTGAAGGAACACCGGAGTATGTATCCTTGGGACAGAGTCTGCCGAAGGAACACCTAAGTATGTATCCTTGAGACAGAGTCTGCCGAAGGAACAGCATCATGTATCCTTGACACAGTTTGCCAAAGGGAGGGAACTGCGCTGAGTTGGGCATTCCGGGGGACAAGAGTCAGTTTAGGGCACACCGCGGAAGAGTAAAGACGTGCGCAGTGTGACTCGTGGTCACTTCGCTCTAAGACATACTTTGTATACCAAACTACTGTTAACATACATTTTATTAACTTAGTAAGCTTGATTAACTCTTCCCTAAGTCCTCCGTCCCTACAGTTTTATCGCACCCGCCGTACTCTCCAGGCCTGGCTTCATCCGACTACCACCTTTTCGCATCGATGGGGCACGCGCTTGCAGAGCAGCACTTCGCCGATTTCGAAAAAGTTAAAAAATGGCTCGATGAATGGTTTAGCTCAAAGGAGAAACTGTTCTTTTGGAATGGCATCCATAAATTACCTGAGAGATGGGCAAAATGTATAGAATCAAATGGCCAATACTTTGAATAAATAAATATTAATTATCCATTGTACGTAGCGTGTTTTCTTTAGCGAAAAAACCGGAAGGAACTTACCGACACACCTGGTAAAACGGGCCGACGAGCGCGACAGGACAAGTTAGTTTTTCTGAAGGATTAGCCTAAGCATACGGTAGTCATTTAGCGCAACTAATTCTCACATTTATTAAATTATTTCAATATACAGCAGTATAAAAAATAGTGTACCGTTCAATCTCCAACCTCTGCACTATACAATCCTACATAAATGTTTTCCAAAGTAAACGCTACCAAGCGGATAAGCGACTGGTGAAATCTGTGCGGATCAGCTGGTACGCATTTGCGAATACAGTGTGGACCTGTCTGAACGAAACGGTGAAGAGTGCTCGGTCCGCAAAGGTATACCACCTGCCGCATCCGGAGACGAAATGTTTAATAGGATCGTCGATCAAGGGAGACGCGTTAACTTAGTAAGCTTGATTAACTCTTCCCTAAGTCCTCCGTTCCTACAATACCACCTGTCGCATCCGGAGACGAAATGTTTAATAGGATCGTCGATCAAGAGAGACGCGTTAAATTAGTTTCACTCAACCAATGCAACAGTACCATTTGAAAATGCACGTAGATACCTTCCTATCTGAAATGAGAAGTATGTACAATAGCGACCCAGAAAGGACGCAGTGAGGGTCGCATTTTGGGGAGTGAACATGGAAAAGGACAGAAGCTTTCAGCGATTACTTCCATGAGAAAGTGATTTTGACGAATAGGGTTCCCGTCGATGAAGAGGAAACGGTGGAAAACCTAATCTGCCGCTTTCCCGACGCAGATTTCAGAAATCAGGCGCGGATGCATCGGTTTGCAACGAAGTCGGACCTTAGTAAAAATACGGCTAGTCATCGATAAACTAAAGACTTCCTTTTCGCAGTCATTCGTACCGTACGAAAATCTATGCATCTGTCATGCGTCTGTTATTTCTCAGGCTCTGGTTTTGACCTGACCACCCAGCGTACCCTTCGAGCCCGTCCACTTCTAATCATCCCGCTATCTTATCCTTCACACGTTCCCTGCCGCGTGGGGCGTGTGCGCCCCACGCTGAAATTTCCGTTCAAGCCATTTGGTATTATCATTGTAAAATGAAGAATTTTTTAAAAAGTCATTATGCAGTCAATTATGGGTATCTTAATACTATTGCTGATGCGCTCATTTAATCGTGGGGCGTATACGCCCCACGCGGCGTGGTGGCCAATTTTTTTCCACCGTAACTTGTTTTAACTGCGTTCCTCGTATTTCGATCAGTCAATTAACCAAAAAGATAGTTGCTCAAAACACTCATCTGGTTGGAACAATAGGATCAATTCGTCGTGGAATTCCAAAAGACCTACTTTCAAAAAAATTGCAACGATATGAATGTATTGCTAAGGAAAGCAATGATGGTTTGACTATACTGAAATGGAAGGACAAGCGTGATGTTCTTCTATTATCAACGAAACACTCTAATGAAACTGTGGCTATGCAGAAAAGGGGGAATATTATTACAAAACCGAAGGTTATTGTGGATTATAATGAAGGGAAGTCTTCTGCAGACATCTCGGATCAAATGGCTTCATATTGCAGTCCACTCCGAAAATCAGTCAAATGGTATAAAAAAATTGTATTTGAACTTTGCCTGAACACAGCTGTCGTGAATTCATGGATTATATATAACAGTGTTACAAACCGAAAAATAACAAGCATCGAATTCCGAAAAAAAATTAGCTATGAATCTGATGTTCTGTAAAAATAATAATAATTCTCAACGAATTGGACAAAGAAGAAATCGACACGAAATTAAAAAAAAGGAAGGCCACTTTAATTCGATAAGAAGGCGCTGTCGAATTTGTTACGAACGAAATGTTAAAAATATGGGTTCCCATTTGGCAAGAAACAGTACTGTAAAAGTTGCAACATTCTGCGATAGTTGTGTGGATAAACCACACTTATGTTTACCATGTTTTAACAAAGTTCATCGTAACATCCCTTTGTAATTGCATACAAACTTGAATTTTATTAAAATATTATATTTTAAATTGATATAGACATGATAAAAAACTTGTATGTGAGGATGCAACTTGCTTGGCATAGTAATGTTCAGCCAGGTATTATTCAGAATAAATTTATTGGTTTGTTGTGTTATGCATGTTAAACTATACAACCTTTTCTTGATAATTATAATTTTTGGCTATTTTAATTATTGTAAGGCATACGCCAGAAACAAAATAATACAAATGTAAAGCGTGGGGCGCATACGCCCCACGCGGCCTGAACGGTAAGTCTTCAAAAAACGGTCTGGCAGGGAACGTGTTAAAGTGCACTGTCCTAGGACAAGTGCACCGCGGTCGCTCTCGCTATACGAGGAGCACCGTAAGACAACTAGCTTCCTTCCATCGGAGTAAGCTTTAAAACCAGTTGTATTGCACAATTCCAGATTACATAGCGAGACGGGATGCCAGCGACTATAAGGAGCACGAGCACGCCGCTAGGTATGTGCTAACTTCTCGTCACGTGGAAGAAGTGCTCAATAGAGAATATCCTTCATTTCCATAGGAAAGCCACTGGGCTCTCCGATCAAGGTAAAGAAACGAACGAGACGCGGAGGCGCTAAGGCTGGGGCCGCACGCGCTCTACACGCAGCACGCCGGGGATATAAGGCCCAAATTCACCGTATTCGGGAACAAAAGAAACACCGTAACGACACCGATCAGACCTCATCACCCCCTGCCGCCGAGAACCCCTCACTTAGGTCTCCCTCCCCTGGACCCAGTTATTCCCCCACACCTCTGGACGACCAGTCCACCATCCTCGGAGACGCTCCCGAAGATCCCGAATTTGACCCTGACCTGCCCACTGAATTCTCCCCAGCCCCTCTACAGCTCGATCCCTCTATCCCATACGAGGTCCGCGAAGCCGAATATTTAGGGACCATATATCAGTTCATCACTCCGGCTCCAGAATTCGTACCGTCAACGGTCGACCTTAACGAAATATTAGAAGACTCCGATGTAGAGTGTCTGTCCTGAATGAACCAGCTAACGCCATTTAAATACTCTTGCGTATATTAATAACAAACCTCACCACTAACGTTTCCCATCAATACATTGGCTCTGGGGTGACAAATCGCCTCTTCACTCGGAATCCCAGATTGAACCCGGGGCGACCAGGGTGGTCTAAAAATCCGAGACCGATTGCTACCCGCGGGCGCAATCAAGCAACGCGTTGGGCGCCGGCACTGCGGTACCGTAAGACGTAACAACGCTCTCTTCTTTTTGGTTGAAAATTCCCGTAACATACCGTGGTTTCAAAGAATGTTTTCTCGAAATAGACTCCAACATATTTTAAAATATTTTCATTTAGTTGATAATTCGTTATGTTTTCCACCTGGTCACGCAAAATATGATCCCTGTGCAAAATTTAAACCACTGGTTGACCACGCTAATAAGGTATTTAAATTACATTATAAACCGCACACACAATTATCAATTGATGAGTCGTTAGTTGGAACGCTGTGCCATTCTAGCATAACGCAATATTTACCAAATAAAAAGCATCATCGTTGGGGAATCAAATTCTGGATGCTGTGTGACTCCGTTTCGAAGTATTGTTTGGCGTTCTCTTGCTATAAAGGTGCAAAAGAAACAATTTCTAGCGATAGAAAAAAGTTTCGACTTGGGTACGATGTCGCGGTGAATTTACTAAAAGATAGTAATTGTTTGAATAAGGGGCATCACATTTTTGTGAACAACTTTTTTACTAGCGTAGAATTAGCTCGGTATTTATATTCTATGAACACCTTTTTGACTGGAACAATTAGAAGAAATAAAAAATGTATTCCCGATGACTTGCAACAAACAAACGTAAACGAGGTAAAATACTTTCGAAACAATGAAGTATTGTTCTGCGCGTTTCGCGAAAAAAAAGACTGCAAAAAAACCTGTATTATTAATTTCGACAAAAGCAGAAGAGGAAGATGTGACGATAACGAAAAATCGACATGGCAGAGAAATACGTTCCACAAAACCCGCTATAGTTCAATCTTATAATGCCTTCATGGGTGGTGTCGATGCATCGGACAAAATGTTATATACCTACCTCGATGAACGAAGATCGGTTAAATATTGGAAAAAGGTAGCTTTTAATATAATCAACCGCATGCTTTTAAATGCATACAACATCATTTACAAAGAAACAGTTAAGAGTAAAGCCATCTCTCGGTTAGACTTTATGTCAAATATTATTTTTGAAATTGAGCGTCAGTGGATGAATGAAAAACAATCACATAGTTTTATAAAAGAAAACAAATTTGGATTAGAAAAGTTGCCAGGCCGTAATTTGCGACAATGCGTTGTCTGTAGCACCAAAAATGTAATAAAAAGATCGCATTTAATTTGCGCGCAATGTAGAAAAGGAATTCATCCAGTATGTTTTGATAAACACTAATGTTATAAATCATAATGTATTTAAATTGTTTGTTAATAAATATTTCAAGTTTGTTCGACAAAAATTAAAGAAAAAACACCAAAATAAAAATTTTTATTTTATAATATATTATTTCATTATTATAATACTATATTACCTATTGTAAAATGTACTATTTACGTTAAAAGGAGCTGTGTGATCTACTTGCGTCAGTAAGTCTGAGCGTTCGACATCGACAATACGTAACGCACCGTCAGTTGTCAACAATGCTCGAAATGTGCTGGGTATTCTCAACATAAAATCTGAACAGCGCGATCGCGCTGCTTGGGACTCAAACGGTTAATCCGGCAAAAATAATAAAATACGGCCTACCTTGCCGTATTCTATGCAAAGCTAGAACCGGATATGTTTCCAACATAGAAATATACTGTGCGGAAGGCAAAAAATTGGTCTAGACAACTATGTCATTACTTTATAAACATATATTTTTGGAACACCACTCATACATCGACAACTATTATAATAGCATCAAAACCGCAGGATTACTTATGACAAATGGTACACAAGTTTGTGGTATAATTAGAGCAAATAGGGATATTTCCGAGTCTTCACGGCATCTCAGATTGAAAACTGGAGCATATATCATATTTTTATGCCTTTCCACCATTTGCAGTGACACCTGGGGTCTTACAAAACATAATCAAAGAAAAGTCGTCGAGAATTATCGTGGTTCCATTATGGAAGTCTCAACTATGGTTTCCCATATTTCGAAAACTGGTACAAGGAGATTTCTCTATTTTTTGGACCATGTAATGATTTACTTGTTTCGCCTTTCAACAGTAGCCTCGAACCTTATTCTCGTTGCCGCCAAATTATCAGGGTTACGTTTTAAAGAAGGAATCTACCAGAATCGGCAATGAAAATTCTGATATCTTCATTGTCAGAAGCTATACTCACACAGTATAACTGTGTATTGAAAGAATGGTGGCAGTTCTCTCTAAAAAAGGGTATAGACCCATTTATAACAAACTGTTCAGATGTTTCGGTTTCCTTATCGGAAAAATTCGAAAGAGGAGCATCTGATCGATCATTAAATTCAGCAAGAACCGCTATCTCTCTGATAGCGTCGGAAGATCTGTCACACAATATATACCTTTTACGTTTTTTGAAAGGCGTTTTTAAACTAAGACCTTGTAGACCAAAATATGATACGACTTGAGACGTAGAAGCGGTGTTATGTAAAATGGAAAAATTATTCCCTTTGGAATCATTATCTCTCCAACGTCTAATGGATAAAACAATCATTTTATTAGCACTGGAAACGGCGCATAGAGTACAGACATTCTCTCTAACCTCGATTAATAATATTTCGGTCTCTACATCGGAGATACAAATCAAAATTCCAGATAACATCAAAACGTTGAAACTCGGTGCAGTTCAACCGTTATTGAAGCTCTCCTTCTTTCGGGATAAACCTGAATTATGCGCCGCTAGTAGAGTCTTAAGGTATATTGAGGTGACTAAAAATATTAGAAACGGTCAGGATAAATTGTTTATTTCTTCACGCAAACCTCACGGAGCGGTGTCATCGCAGACCTTAAGTAAATGGATACGGTCAATCTTAAAAGAATGTGGAGTAGATGACTATTTTACGACCCATAGTACAAGGTATGTTTCGACTTCGAAGGCATCAGAAAAAGGAATTAGTATTGAGACAATTAAGAAGACAGCTGAATGGTCGCAATCTCAAGGATCTGAATGGACGCAATCTGTCGCAATCGCACGTTCTTACAAAGTTTTATAAAAGAGAAATTACAATGCAAAATAAAGATAATTTTGCTGCATCCGTATTACTTAACTTAAAGGATCAAACGAATTTACCTGTATGTGAAGTTCGATCGTAATTATACGAGAGGTTCGCCCAACGAGATTACAAACCCTCCCGGTAAAATCCCATGGTGCTCTCTTTGACACCCCCCCCCCCCCCCTCCCAATTCAGAATCCACACATTTTTCTAATTATTAGGGGGACCGGAAAGTAATGTCGTTTCTGCGCATGCCAATACTTGATTGTCATTTGTCAGCTCATTGTTTTGTTCAGAGGCGTACCAAAGACATTGTGAGGTTATAGTGATTTCTTTACTTATAGACAATTGAATTACAATTTTTTTTTGTAATTTTGGGTAAAATGGCCAGCCAAATACCAGAAGAGGTACACATCCGGCATTGCATGCTCTTTGAGTTTCGCAAGGGAAATAACGCAACAGTTGCTACCAAAAACATTTGCGATGTTTATCCAAATGCACTGGACATTCGTAAATGCCAAAGGTGGTTTTCCAAGTTCAAATCGGGTAATTTTGATCTTTCCGACTCGTATCGATCAGGAAGACCATCAGCGTTAGACAACGACGTGTTAACCCTTTCGTTACGAGCGTCGCCTATAGGCGACATCCGCGCGACGACCTGTGTGTACGAGTGTCGCCTATAGACGACATCAGCGCGACAACTTGTGTATACGAGCGGCGCATATAGACGACGTCAGTTTGATACTACTTGACCATTAATAGAACGACATTTTCCGTCAGCTTATAAATAAGTAGGGAAAAACCAAGGAGAAGGTGTGTTGTTTGCCATGGGAACGACAGAAGACGCGAAACTGCGAACGATAGAAACGCGGGCCCGTACAGCGGTGACGCTCCTACGGAAGACACTGCCGTAGCGAAAGGGTTAAGGGCGGAAGTGGAAGCAAATCCGTGCCAGACGATCGAGGAATTGTCAAACAGTCTCAACAAACCTTGGTCGACCATCCAAGAACATTTGAAGCAGATTGGGAAAGTAAGCAGAGCAGGTGTTTGGGTCCCGCATAATCTGTCCGAACAGAATAAGGCTAACCGATCAATCACATGCAACTTATTGCTTCAACGACACAACACAGAAGCGTTTTTTGATCGCTTGATCACAGGAGATGAGAAATGGGTCCTGTATGATAACCCAAAACGCAAAAGGCAGTGGCTCTCTCCAAATGAAATCCCTCGGAGTACTGCTAAGCCAGGTTTACACCCCAAAAAAGCGCTTTTGTGTGTTTGGTGGAGTATTCGCGGCATTGTTCATTTTGAATTACTGAAACCTGGACAAACTGTTACTGCAGACCTCTACAGCGAACAATTGCAGCGAGTCAATCAATCTTTAATTGAAAAGTGGCCAGCGATTGTCAACCGAAAAGGCGTCATTCTCCAACATGACAATGCAAGACCGCACTGCGCAAGGCGAACTCTAGAAAAAATTAATGAATTGGGGTGGGAGGTGCTGCCTCATCCACCATATTCGCCCGATGTTGCACCATCGGATTTCCACTTATTCCGAGCGCTGCAACACTTTTTAAGTGGCAAAACATTTGCAAATTTGGATGATATCCAAAATGCCATCTCTAGATATTTTGCCGAAAAACCAATTAATTTTTATCGATCAGGGATTGAAAATTTACTCACTAGATGGCAAAAGGTTATTGACAATGATGGGGAATACATCATTGATTAAAAATAAAGACTCGTTAAAAATGTATGTGTTTGTATTTAGCGTAAGAAAACGACATTACTTTCCGGTCCCCCTAATACTTTAACACGTTCACGCCGGGGCCGATTTTCATATTTTTTCCTGCGAGGCGGAGCTCGAACTCATGCTCCGCTTCATCCGGCGGGCTAGTATTGTTGCTGATTCAATTCGTTCAACTGGCTGTTCGGTAACACATTGTATGCGTTTACTAAAAGTTGTGTATCTCGTGCCGATTTTGATCCTGACCATAAATTTCTTCTAGTAAGTGAAACTAGAAAGGTCGTTGATATTTTTCCTTTCTTAATTTTTGCCCTTATAAATAGTAAGTAATATGAATATGGAAATAAGTGATTCATCGGATGAATCTGTAAATGGAGGCAGGAGAAATAGAATAAGATCAAGGATACTCTCAACCTCTTCTGACGAGGATTTTGGTAATGCAAGCAATGTAAATAGACCGTTAGATTATGGAATGCATGAATATTCCACGGAGGAAGAAGATTTTGAGTTCGATTCAGAAGAAGAGGATCACGACGAAGAATGGCAAGAAATAAGAGATAGAATTCTTGGGATAAATGAGTATCCAGACGAAGAGAAACTTTTAATTGAAGGCACTGACTGTAATGACCCTGTTTCCTTATACAAAGTGTTCTTCACGGATAACATACTAGCATTGATAGTTCGACTACGCCGAAACGAGCAAGTGCGATAAGCGATTGTGAGAACTTAAAAACAAAGCAACGACAAAGCGGTGGATCAGCTATGACCGTGTCATAAGCTCACTCTCATTTCGACTTCCGAAGTGTAAAGACGCGTATCTTTATAATAAAGTTCATTCTCTGTACTTATCCCTCGACTTATCCCTAAATAATATAACGCATCTCGCAAACGAGTGCGTCCTCCGGCATAACAGTGCGAACTGTCGCGCTCAGCTATCGCTGGAGACGTAGACTCAACATTTTTACCCTCCAAACATTCCCAAGCGTAGCTGTACCGGAAAGATGTCGTCATTCCCATCGGCAGTATAGGACCCAGTCGCGATAAGAATTAGAATGCATCTATATATACCGGGCCAGCGGGCCAAAGCGTCAGTCTTAAGCAGCCAGTCTTAGCGATTGTAATCAACCCATAAGCATCTCTTGTTAATAAAGTTGTGTTTTTATTTAAAAAAAATAAAAGAAACCCAAGTGTGCGACATAAAATTGGTGGCAGCGGTGGGATGGTTTTCTGAGGAAGATACATCAGTGAAAATATACTAGTTGGACTAGTTTTCCGGAAGGAAGTACTGGTGGCCATCCTGCGAACTCAACGCAACACAGTGGGCTAACGCAACAATTAACACACTGGCATTCCTGGAGTGGAGACGACCAAACTCAGGCGTAAGTCTGTCAGACGATACACTTACAAGTCTTTACGACGAAGATTTTGCAACCGCTCCACTTCCAATAATGTCTCGAGCACAATCGCCCGTCAGAGATTCTGCTAACGCAAAATTGGAAGAACTCACTTTTAGCGTCAAATTATTGACAGAAAAATTTTTAAAAATGTACGACGAGATTCAAGGGGTAAAGGCTAAGCAGGATAACTTGCCTCCTCCACAAGTATTTCCTGAACCTCTATATCCAAACGATACCACTAGAAGCACACTAACGGGGTTCAAGCATGCACTCCAGCTCGTACCTGATTTTGATGGAATTCACCCCGAGCATTTCATCAATTTACTATTAAAAGCAGCTAGAATGCTTCAAGAAGATCAACGCGAATTGTTTCTCGTCGCTATACTTGCTCAAAAGGTGAAAGGAAGAGCCGTGGGAGCACTGCGAGCCGACTCTATCGACTCAATCCACGCACTAATTAATAAAATTCGATTCCTTTACGGCAAAACCATAGACATTCCAACCTTGGAAAACAAATTGAGGATTTGTACAATGTCTAATAATGAGACAATTGAGGCTTTCATTTCACGGTATTCTTTACTGTATGACGAACTGATTACGGGAATTAATACCGAAGGAAGGGGTGGTTCAATCGGGATGATGCGAGAACAATTGGCAACGGAAAACGCGATAACAATGTTCAAACAGAATGTGTATCGCGAGTTGAAATTGTTATTACTCAACAAGGAAACAAAGACCCTTGGGGCAACTTTCGAAGCAGCCAGACGCTTTGATATGGAGATTGGGCGTGATCGGATGCGTCAACGATATAGACAACCAGAGCAAAGATATGGTCAACGTCCATCATCCCAAGGACAACCAAGACGTAATTACAACGACAAGGAATGCAACTACTGCAAGCGCAAAGGACATGAGGAGAAGGACTGCAGGACGAAACAATATCGTGAGCGAAATTTTCAACCAGGACCGACACGAGACAAGCCGCCGGAAACAACTACAACAGCAAAACAGTCAGCTGTGACACAGGTACCGTCGGAAGATCACCAGCTGTTCATCTAGAGTTTCAAGGTATCGATAACGCACTCTATCTCATCGACACCGGTAGTGAAGTGACTATGATTAAAGAATCGAAAGTTAAAGGACAGTTTAAGAGAGGAAACTGCATGCAGATTAAGGGAATACACAATTTAATCCGCAATACACTTTATTCAATTGACGTTTAATTTGAAAACACTCTCAATAAATTCGAAGTAGTGAGTGAAAACTTTCTTGACGGATACGATGGAATACTCGGTATAGATGTGCTTTCGCGTAATAACTATTCTATCTCTGACAAGTATTTTAAATTAGGAAAATCCCTTGTTAAGACTAATGCGAAATACAAAACGTGTGAAACCAAATTAATTAATTTCAAAAACGGAACTGGAGCCATTGCAAAATCTTTTCAGGATAAAGTAATAATTCCAGAATATCTCAATGATGAGATAGAATCAATAGAACCATTTGATGAAAATGAAATGTCAAAATGTTTTAATGTAACTATATCGCAACTGACTACTGACAGATTGAAACTTTTGAAAGAAAATACAAGACTAACGCATATTGACCCAAACGCACGAACGGAAATAACGGAAATAATCGAGAAGTATCACGACATATTTACTATACCCGGAGATCCATTACCCGCAACTACAATTTCGGAACACGGGATTAAAACCGTCGACAATATACCGATTAACACTAAACAGTACAGATACCCTCCTATACACCAAGAGGAAATTAAAAACCAAATTAAAGATATGCTTTTAAAAGGAATTATCCGCGACTCAGATTCACCTTATAACAGTCCTCTTTGGATAGTGCCAAAGAAAATAGACGCATCTGGAAAAAAGAAATGGAGATTGGTAATAGATTATCGAAAGCTTAACGAGAAAACCATTCAAGACAGCTATCCCTTACCTAATATCGAAGAAATTTTAGATAAACTCGGAAATTCAAAGTACTTTTCTGCCTTTGACCTAACTAGTGGATTTCATCAAATTAAAGTTAAACATGAAGACATTCCCAAAACCGCCTTTAGCACACCAGACGGACACTACGAATACGTGAGAATGCCTTTCGGGCTTAAAAACGCTCCTCCGACTTTCCAAAGAATAATGAATACAGGACTCAAGGGACTATTAGGAAAAAACTGTTTTTGCTATATTGACGATATTATAGTTTTCGGACGAACGTTACAGGAGCAGAACAAAAATGTAGAAATACTTTTTGAGAGACTTAGACAAGTAGGATTAAAACTTCAATTAGATAAATGTGAATTTCTTAAACCTGAACTGGAATTTCTTGGACACTTAATTTCAGAAAAAGGAGTTCAGCCTAATCCAAAGAGAATAGATCAAGTTAAAAACTTCAGCGTTAGAAGACAGAATACAATGCAGTGCGTACGGGGAGTGGTGATCACTGGACCCCAGCATACGAAACTATCCCACTTTCTGACCTCGAAAAACATAGTCAGGGTTCCTTCTGGTGGTAAAATGCCAGATAGCGCTATCCCCTATACCGCAGAAAGATTAGCGTTCTCGTTGTATGATGACATCAACATGATCGTTGTGGTGCCATCCAATATGGACCATCTGATAGCTCCTTTTATTGCGACTGGCTGGCTCTTGGACTATAGAAATCGTTCTTTTGCTGACGGACATGCTTTTTCTCGCGCTATCTATTTCGATCTCAACGACCGCACTCATCATATCTATGCCTGTAACAATTTGCGAAACGTTCTATTCGAGACTTCGCTCCTTCGATTCCGAAATTGCGGACCTGAACTGGAAACATTACTCAATCCTAGACTTGCCTCCCTTGCTTCCGAACACGTCGGGTTATTTACTACGGGTACCTATTTATCGTACGATGGGGTTGAACACATTGAGGAATTCACTCTTCGTATGGATGACATTTCTCTAGCCTATCAAAAGTTAGATAGTAATACGGAATTAGACGATGGACAGAAGAAGCTGTATACCTTAATGTACGGCTTCGCGCAAAAGCGTGACATTGTGTACATCGGATCGGCTCCGGGAGATGGCTGGACGCTAGCCCTATCCGATCTAGACTGGCATGGAAAAGTTTACTCTTTTGATCCTCTCGACTTGCACTCGGGACAGAGACCGCCCGAGTCATATATTCAACATTTTAATGTAGCCATTAGAACAGCTGCTGAGCTGCTCAATCATTTACCCGCATCCTTAACCAGTTATGACTTAGTTTGGGACGTACGTGCCGACTTTAGCGATGAAGAAAGCTATAATCTACGAGTCATTGAAGAAATTCATTGTCTTAACGACATTCTTTTATTAGATGCTGAACGCATCCGTCGAATTAACATTAAGTTTTCTACTCGTTGGGGTGGATATTACGATCTGCCTATCAATGGAATATTTTATTTATTACCATATTCTCAAGATCGGGGATTAAACGAATTGCGATATGTAAGCCGATACTCGGCGCCGCAGTCATTATCAACACAGGTAGTGGGTATCACCCAAGATTGGGTTAAGAACCCCGCAAAAGTATCATCATTCTCTCTGTTTGCCAGCTCTATGCTTATGAGACTCGACAGAGGCAACTACATCGACATTCCGCTATTCAATGATACCGAGGGTTATATAAACCTTTTCACCCTGAATCGGAATCCGAAAGCTAGTATATTAAAATATTTGTCCCTTCCCCATCCAAAAACAGTTTCCTATTTCGTTAGATCTCAATTGAGCGACGATGAAACCTGGTTTCTGGAGTATGAAGTGGTTGATTTTCTTCGTTACAGTGTCGTGGATTCGCGACCCTTTATAAATACTAAAATAAACGGCCTTTACATCATTATCCCAAAGAATATCCCTTTATTTCAAGATGAATACAGAACCGCATAAACGTCTTCGAACTTGGAAGGAGAAATTCTTTGAATATCTGGGATATGCCGGCTATACTGCTCTAGGAGCACTATTATTCATGTTCCTTTATAAAATAGGATTATTCAGCGCCGTTATCAATCTGTTCAAACTCTTAGTTGGCAATTGCTATAATCACTGCAGTTTTTCTAATCGTGCACCAACACAACATGTAACATATTCCACGACATCGGAAGTATCATCCATACATCCCACACCAGAAAATATATTACATCAAGCTCGTCTTCGTAAACTTTACCAAGCTTGATCTTAGGGGGGAGGTGTCGCGCTCAGCTATCGCTGGAGACGTAGACTCAACATTTCTATCCTCCAAACATTCCCAAGCGTAGCTGTACCAGGAAGATGTCGTCATTCCCATCGGCAGTATAGGACCCAGTCGCGATAAGAATTATAACGCATCTATATATACCGGGCCAGCGGGCCAAATCGACAGTCTTTAGCAGCCAGTCTTAGCGATTGTAATCAACCCACCAGAATCTCTTGTTAATAAAGTTGTGTTTTTATTAAAAAAATAAAAGAAATCCAAGTGTGCGACAGAACGCGTGAGACGAAAACACGCGCAAAAAAAGCGACGATCGGCGAGTGGAGGGGCGTCTTCCTCGCAACTGCCGAGAAACATCAAACATGAGTATTCAGTATAACACCGAACAGTAGCGAGTAAAGATGAAATAAAATGTTGCGACGAAGATCGGTTTCTGACTCTGTAAACGGACTTGCGCGCTAACCGCGAACGTGAGAGGTCGTGTTTGAACGGTGTGGCGCGTCTTACAAAGGATTCTATTGTTCCCTTTGTGTCTTTATTCTTTGTGAATGTACAGTGGCTGTTATGGCCAGTTTGTGATTTAAAAACATTATTTTATTAACAACTTTTTTTTAGTGTAGTGCTATATTATTATCACTCTCTGTAATTTTTCTATCAAGGCAAAGATCTTCCCCTTTCTTTTAATTCCTGGGAAGTAAATTAAAAACCGCCCGTCGGACGGCAGTAATAACATGGAAAACTCTTCCGAACCCTTTGTTCCCCCGGTCAAAGGGAAAAAAGACCCCGCCAATAATATAATGATGGTCGATGATCCCTCTCCTTCTATCTCAGGATCTCAGCTATCCTCAAACAAAAAAAGACCACTCATTGATAACCATCCAAATTCAGATGCAAATCCTAAAAAGAAAATAATTAGTGTGTCACGCGATAACGTTGAAGAGCCATTGAAACTCGCCCCTCGCGCAGTTTTTACTTACGAGAGTTTCCATTCCGGGCCGTTCAGTGTCATTATTCAACCAGCCGCTCCTACTGAAAACTCTAGAATTCAGGATGTTATCATTGGAAAGTTGTTGATCCACTCTTATCGCAATGATATAGTGGACATCAAACAGTTTGGAAACCGAAACACCTGTATAGGCTTCCTTGGGTGTAGCTGTTCTGCTCGAATGGACACCTCCTTCCAACATTTCTCGTGGAATTTATTATGGAAATCATTGATTCAGATAATAGCCGTTCGGAAAAGAAAGGAAATACAACAGTGGCAACGACACCAGTCACTGGAGGCGACATATCCACCCAAGCCAGTATCCAAACCAATAGACGTATCCAGCAATCCAAACAATAGCCATTCGGAAAAGAAAAGAAATACAATAGTGGCAGCAACACCAGTTACTGAAGGCGGCATGTCTACCGAAGCCGGTACATCCGGAACAAAGGTGACTGTTTTGCGTGCACAGGATTCTTTGTTGTGCCCGCGAAACCGAAGAGAGGGGTAAAGGTGTCGCGCCTAACGGATGTGAGCGACAAATGGGATGAAGTAATTTCGAAGGAAAATAGAACGCAGCAACCGATCGGTCCTGCGAAGGAAAAAGAGGAAAACGCTGATTGGCTGTTAAGAAAACGAATGGAGGGGATAACACGAGCATCGTGCGATACGGGACGTGTCGACAGGATTAGTTTGGCCAACGAAAGTGTTGAGTAGAACCGTACGTATGCGACAGTTTTTTTCAGTGTATTGTTTTAAAATATACATTTAGTTGTATTTTCGTAAATATTAAAAGAATATAAAGGTTGAGTTTTCTTCTGAAAAGTATAGAAGAGTAAATTGTTTACGTTCAAACACATTAACCCTAGGCACACAACGGCCATTCAGAGAAGAAAGGAAATACAATAGTGGCAACAACACCAGTCACTGGAGGCGACATATCCACCGAAGCCAGTATGCAAAAAAATAGACGTATCCAGCAATCCAAACAATAGCCATTCGGAAAAGAAAGGAAATACAACAGTGGCAACAACACCAATCACTGAAGGCGGCATGTCTACCGAAGCCGGTACATCCAGAACAAAGGTGACTGTTTTGCGTGCACAGGATTCTTTGTAGTGCCCGCGAAACCGAAGGGAGGACTAAAGGTATCGCGCCTAACGGGTGTGAGCGACAAATGGGATGAAGTACTTTCGAAGGAAAACAGAACGCAGCAACCGATCGGTCCTGCGAAGGAAAAAGAGGAAAACGGTGATTGGCTGCTTACAAAGCGAGTGGAGGGGATAACAAGAGCATCGTGCGATACGGGACGTGTCAACAGGATTAGTTTGGCCAACGAAAGTGTTGAGTAGAACCGTACGTATGCGACAGCTTTTTTTCAGTGTATTGTTTTAAAATATACATTTAGTTGTATCTTCGTAAATATTAAAAGAATATAAAGGTTGAGTTTTCTTCTGAAAAGTATAGAAGAGTAAATTGTTTACGTTCAAACACATTAACCCTAGGCACACAATGGCCATTCAGAGAAGAAAGGAAATACAATAGTGGCAACGACACCCATCACTGCAGGCGACATCGATGCAGTAAGCTGGGCCTGGCCGTGAAGAGGCTTCAAAGCAGAAGCAAGCATTTACCATCAGCATGGGATACGGATATGTCCAAACTTCAACCGGACCACCTCTCTTCGGAGGGAGATGCAGTTGTGGACCTCCACGTACGGCGATAAAACACGCAGCTCAAGGCAGAGCTCTCCTCTGTCAAAGCGTTTGCAAGCGTCAACCAGATTGTTAATTATGTCGATTTGCTTGGAGAGGCTCTGATGGCCGTGCCGACCAACGCCAACGCGAGAGGCGGAGTGTAACGGTACATTTTTGCAGATGGCGCCAAATGTCACTGTGCTTTGACATTTATGATGTAGATATATAGTGAATTAGTCGTCAATAAGCCATGGAGCGATACACACCCCAAGAACGTGGAATTATTGTTACTGTTTATTTAACAAATTTTCAGTCTGTTGTTTCAACGCAACGTGAATTTCGTTGTCGTTTTCCTCGTCGTCGTGTTCCATGTGCTCGAACAATTAACCCTTAACGGACGAGAGGCGACTCTCAGTCGCCACGGTGTTCCGCGCGGCAGGACGAGTGGCGAGTGAGAGGCGACACTCGATGTATATATTAGATTTTGTTATCTCCAAACAACAGGGTCGCACTATTTGTTCTGGGAAAGGTTCCTTAGCTATCGATGGTCTCTTATACAATGTATGAAATGACATACCATAACAGAGATAAGATATTGAAACATTCTTCGATGAGTGTAGCTCTGACAGTGGTTCCGACATCAGTTGAGACTTGGCAAGCGTGGCAAAAGCATCAGAAGAATTTTTTTAACGTGATTTTGTATGAACCCCTGCAAAAATGGATTCCACAAATAAACTCAGCTCTAGTAAAGACGAATTTTGTTTCGATACGGTTCATGACGAAATCCGACGTATTCATAAAGAAGTTAGAGAGATGGAAAGTGACATAACGGATGAAGATGACGATATAGTAGTAGGCGTAAAAACTCGAAAAATCAGAGTGATAGATAGCCAATCCGAGAGTGATACTGATTCCGATAAATCAGAATGGGCAGAGTGTGACGATTCCAAGGAACTACCACCCAGAATAAAATTCACACCGGGCGAAAGAGTTGCAGGACCACACGTACCGTCCAATGTGAGAGAACCTTTGGATTTTTTTAAGTTGTTCTTTACCGAGGAGCTAGTCGATCGAATAATAATCGATACAAACAACTATGCGACAAAAAAAAATAGAGGGAAAGACGCTCTCATCAAGGTCCCTCTGGCAAACTTGGTACAATGTCACAAAGAATGAATTTTGGGCGTTTATTGCGGTGATTGTAAATATGGGGATAATACAACTTAACACACAGCGAAAGTACAGAACATAATTTTTGTAAAAATAAAGTTTTAAAGGTGTAATATAGATAAACAATCGAAATATAACGTTTTTATGAGATAATTTATATGTAAGATCATTTTATTATATTATGTAAGTCACTCAACGCATTCGCAAAAATCGCTTCGTCCTACTACCTCACCCGGTCGAAAAAGTCGTCGTCCGTTAAGGGTCAAGCATTTAGCTGAGCGCCTCGTGCAAACTGGGTCCACTACAGATGTCGCAAGAAGTGGCCGGCCTCGTAGTGCTCGTTCGAACGAGAACATCGCTGCTGTTGCCAACGACGTCAGAGAGAATCCACAAACATCAACGAGACGACGATGCACACAATTAGGTATCAGCAGATGTTCGTTGCAACGAATTTTGGCGAAAGATTTGAAAATATTCCCCTATAAAGTGCAAACTGTTCACGAATTGCTGCCTGCTGGCCGTCGGGCAAGGTTAACTTACTGCCAAACTCTGTTGAACTTGGTGCAAGGAGAGGTTGACTTCGTATCAAAAATCATAATGAACGATGAAGCCCATTTCCACTTAAGTGGTTATGTTAACAAACAAAATTTGCGTTTCTGGGGCACAGAGAATCTATATGAAATGCAAGAAAAGCCATTGCATCCCCTCAAAGTGACTGTTTGGTGCGGCATTTGCAGTGAAAAAGTGATTAGTCCTTCCTTTTTTGAAGACGCCGGTGGCGCCACCGATACCGTGAATGGCGAGCGTTACAGGCGGATCTAAATGAGTTTTTTTTTGCTGCAAGTTGCTGCATTGGATCACGATCATTGTTGGTTTCAACAGGACGGAGCAACCGCTCACACGGCTCGGGAACCTATGGAGATTTTGAGACACCAATTTCCAGGTCGAGTGATTTCCCGTTTTGTAGATTTGAACTGACCGTCCAGATCGCCAGATCGAACAGCACCAGATTTTTTCCTTTGAGGCTTTTTAAAATCTCGCGTTTAGCACAACAAACCACGAACCTTGCAAGCCTTGAAAGCTAACATTAAAGAAGAAATCGCCAATTTGGAGGCAGATGTTTCGCGAGCAACGATTCAAAATGCCGTAATACGAGCGAAATTATGCATCAACTCGGGAGGTGGCCATTTGAACGATATAATTTTTTACAGGTAATATCATCAATTTTACACTTTCAAATAAACTTTTGATGAAAACAGAGCTCTTTTTTTTTCATTTATAACAAAATGGCAGCCAATTCTAATTACGACATTACTTTTGCGCCACCCCGTATAAGGTCGAAAGTCACCCGGCTAGCTCCAAGATATAGAGGGTAGTTTCATGTACCATACAAGTAGATCGACATAATCAACAATCGGGTTGACGCCTGCAAACGCTTTGACAGAGGAGAGTTCTGCCTTGAGCTGCGTGTTTTATCGCCGTACGTGGAGGTCCACAACTGCATCTCCCTCCGAAGAGATGTGGTCCGGTTCAAGTTTGGACATATTCATACTCGAAACAAAAACGTCGCAGATATGGATTTAAAATTTTTAAATTATGTGGTGGGCCAGGGTACTGTTCGTGCCTAAGCGGGCCAAGCGTGCCTCGTGTGTCACTGCCGATGTCAGTGCCAAGTGTCTTCAAGTGTTTTAACGAAAAGGGCCGAGACTTTCCGAATCGGGAACGCACCTATGCACTCAACGCGTTGCGTCGCCAGTCCGCCTATAGCTGCACGCTGTATAGTAGTAAAAAATCGTTCTTAGAAAATTAGTGTTTGGTTACCTAACCGTTAAACAGACCCTTCCCAGAGCCTAATTTGCGAAGAGTCGCCGTGAAATTGATTACGGATTGAGTCGTGTGAATCCTACAAACTCCCACGGCTAAACCAGGTACACTTGTTCATTTCAAATCTACACGGGCAAAGACGAAAATGTAAATCGAATATCTGGAAACAAATCGTCTGAGGTTGTAATGTCTGTTTGTAAACCTGGCGCAAAAATGTCTCTTGTTGACCTGGCGGAAAAATTAATTAAAATGAACACACATTTAGTGGGTACCCTGCGAAAAAACCGACGAGGCAATCCAAAACAAGTAGTGTCCCAAAAATTAAAACATGGACAAGTATCGTGCAAGAAAATGAAAATGGTATAACAGTCTTAAAATGGAAAAATAAAAGAGATGTATTGATTGCTATCCTACAAAACATTCAGCAGAAATTCAGGTCACTCACCAAAAGATTTTAAAGCTAGAATGGGATACATTGCTACTCCCACCATATTCTCCAGATCTGGCACCTTCGGATTATTATTTGTTCCGGTCACTACAACATTTTTTAGACGGTAAACCCTTCACTTCAAATTAGGAGGTCAAAAATCACCTCGACCAGTTTTTTGCCAGCAAAGACCAAAAATTGTATGAGCATGGAATCATGTTAATACCAGAGAGATGGCAAAAGGTGTTGGACCAGAATGGCCAATATATAATTTAATAAAATATTTGTTCATTATACGAAAACTCTCATTTTCACCACAAAAGAAAAGAAAAAAAAAACCGAAATTACTTTCCCAACAAATCGTCAGAATTGACCTCTTCATACTGAAGCTTATACGTAATCATTGGGCCAATATTTATAATATCAGATCGAACGGTTTGATTTTCGCTTCAGTCTTTCCGAACCCTTTATATTTCGAGAAGGCTCGGCACTCGGGTTACATGCCGCCGGAGTCCTTCGTTTATCTCGATAGCGAGGGCTTTATTCAAAATAAAGATAACGTCCCTATTATATATCATTAAAATAGGAAAACATACGATAAGAGAATTGTATACGAAAGGAATATGGCATCCGATGATAGCAATATGCGTTTTACTTATAGATTAACTAGTATCGACATCCGAGATGGTTGCAGACCCACGGTTGGGTAGTACTTGTAGGAAATTTCGGAAAAAGCGCACGGCGACAGAGACACTTTTACCTGTCTTACGCATGTTACAACATGTTGTACGATAGGACATAAGCGTCTTGCGCCTCCTTTGTACACGGTACAAAGGAAATGACGTAGTTCTCGGGCGATAAGGGACATTCTGCGGCCCGCGAAGGCCCAAACGCTGCGCCCGAGCGTCCATTCTGGCGTTAGCAAGCGAATCTTGAGTGTCCAGCGAGTAAATCTTATAATTTTAAAGCAGTATATTTCTTACATATCAAAAGTGGGATCTGCGACCTACGCGCGTCTGTACGTTGATTTGATAACTGTGAGACCGGATAGTAACACAGGTCACAGTGAAAGCGCCGTGATTCACAAGACGAACATCGAGCGAAAAGTGGAAACCACAATTCGAACAAACGACGTTCGCGAAAGAAGAGGCACCGTTCTTCGTCCTCGCCGTCGTCGTCTCACAAGGATAGGAGGCGCCGTGATAAGCGGGTCGAACGGTTAGAAGGTGTTGTAAGCAGCCTGGGCTCTCTCTCACGTGCGGATACAAGTGGTGCGCGTATTCACCGTGGTGACGAACTAATGATACCGCTTTTCGACCCATCGCGGGATGATCTAGTGGTCGAAAAATGGATTGAGCATGTGAAGGATTTGGCCGAGCCGTACGGATGGGTTGGTCGGTCGATAATGCGCCTTATACCAACCAGACTAAAAGGCCACGCGCGTCAGTGGTATGACACGCGGCAGAGGGTGGCAACCACGTGGGAGGAGACAAAAGGAATTCTGTTACTCCCGTAATTACAATTTAGACCGCCCTACCTGAACCATCCATACCTTCTACAGTCCTACCTGAACATCCCTACCTCCGACAGTCCCACCAAATAAAGCATTCATATCAACAGTCGCAAATGTCCCACCTCTCGTCCGTCTCAACCGATCACGTTTTCCTTGATCCTACCCCACTACTACCCTACCGTCCACGTCTTTTCGGAAAATTCATGCAAGCGTCAGAACAGTTGTAGACACCAGATCGAACACTTCTTAATACAATTATACACATTTTTTTTATACCACGAATACTATCCTTCTTCACACTCGACTTCGCCGATTAGTTTCACGCGAAGGGGTATCGTGCGATCAGAGGTCTTCGCGGACGCTTAAATTCGCACGCATACGACACGCAACAAATTCTACAAGAACAATTCCGTAAGACTGTACCTTTTTGCAAATTATTTAAAGAAGCTGCGTCGTAGGAGGCGTCTGCCGGGCAGCTGTTTGGGGACTACTGTTTCCAAAAGCTAAATAAACTTAGAAAATTGGACATTCACATCCCCGACAAATATCTTGTGGACATGGTGATTGGCGGAATTATGGAACCGAACGTTGCAAGGACGATACGCGCCGCGCAGCACACAAACGCGAACGAGCTATATGCGTACATGTCGACACTAGGGGATATGCCGCGAAAGCACGAGGGAAGTAGACGTCTACTGGATACTGGCAGCGCAGTTGCAAGATGAACAAGTATCGCGGATAGGAGCAATCTTGACCAACGAACAGCCCACGAGCGAAAGCAAGCATTACTTTGACGACTACGTTACAAAGAAGGATAAGCTATGCAGGAAACTAGGCAACGGACAAGAAGCTTGGGTAGTACCACGAAATGCTCGGATGCAGATTTGCAGCCTGTGCCATGAAGATGCGGGGACACCTCGGCGTGGAAAAAACTCTGGACCGCATCAGCCGCAATTATTGGTTCGCAGGGATACGACGTTTCATAACAAAATATATAAGCGCATGCTTAAACTGCGCCTACTACAAGCATTCAGTCGGAAAAAAAACAAGGTAAACTCCATGTCATTGAAAAGACGCCTATTCCCTTCCACACGATACACATCGATCACGTTGGACCGTTTGAACCGAGTCGGAAAGGGAACAAATTTACTTTGGTAATCGTGGACGCATCTACATAGTTCACTATGATTGAGCCGGTGAGGAGTCAGAAATCGCGTTACGTTATTAAGGTATAGACCAATTTGACATATTTGTTTGGAGTTCCTGAGCGAATTGTCAGCGGCAGGGGGACGGCTTTCACATTCTAGGCATTTCGCGCGTTCTGTAATACGTACGGGATTAAACACATTCTGAATGCCGTCGCAACACCACGGGCTAATGGTCAGTGCGAAAGGTACAAGACCATTGTCCAAGCGCTGACTACTACTGCAGCCGGAAAGGACCCAAGAGATTGGGATGTGGTCGTAAAGAAGGTACAGAGTGCGTTAAATACGATGCATAACAAGAGCATTTCACCAACACCAATGAAAGCACTGATTGGGTGCGACACACGGAGTCCCGCTGAGGCGCATGTCTTAGCAGACATACGCGACGACCTACACCAACTGGACCTAACGGAATTACGTGGCGATATAATGTCGCACATTACAGAGGAGCAGCGAGCGCAAAAGGAGCGCTACGACAAAGCCCGTAAGGCTGCGAGAACGTACGCAGAAGGTGATTTAGTCATGGTGCAAATCACGAGCGAGCAAGCGACAGGTGGCAGTGGAAAGCTGCTTCCGAAGTTCAAAGGACCGTTCAGGATCCCGAGGGTCCTGATCAACGATCGGTACGAGGTGGAGGATCTACGAGAGGGCCTCAGACAAACGCGAATGGTCGTGGCCATAGACAGAATAAAGCCATGGGTCTCGATTCAGGACGAGTAAATGTAGCACGTATGGAGTACCTTGTCTTATACTAACTGGGTTTCAGAGAATGCAGACGAACAACAGCATGATTGCCGATCCGGAACGAGGACGGTCGACCGGAGGCATGATGTGATGTTACATCACACCATGTGCACGTCTCCGGCGGTCTGAACCTGGGCACGGGATGGTGCTGCAGAACCATGTCAGGCTGTTTGGTGAGATGGCCGTCGGAGGAAAGCAGTAACATCAACGACAACGTGAAACAGCCGTGCAGCTGGTGAAGCTGCCTGCCAACGGAGTCTAACGCTTAGGCGCGTTAGCTGACAACGTGTAGCAGCCGTGCAGCTGGTGAAGCTGCCTGCCAACGGAGTCTAACGCTTAGGCGCGTTAGCCGACAACGTGGAGCAGCCGCGCAGCTGGTGAAGCTGCCTGCCAACGGAGTCTAACGCTGCAACAAATACGAAAAAATGGAAATATTGGGATGCCTTAACCCTTTGGATGCCAGCGGGCCGATCTGTCGGCCCTCGGTTTCTATGCGAAGAATGCCACAGGCCGATGCGAAGACTGATACGGGCCGATGCGATGACTAACACGGGCCGCCGATGCGATGGCTCCGTGCGTTTACATTAAGATTTTCGCTCCTCTGAGTGTCAAGTGTTTTCACTGATGTTTAGTCCTTATCTCTAATACATAGTATCGTATTTCTCTTTGGTTTGAAAATTCATTAGTCGTTCTACCTTTAGTCTCTCGTACGCTGTCTCTTAGTAAAAGTCAAAGTGTTCTTCTGATTTCGTTCGTCTGTAAAATTCGGTTTTAGTAATAATTTTTAATAATAATAGATTCATCCACAATGTCAGAACAATTTGAAAATGAAAGTGCCGAAAGTTTAGTGTTTGATTCATTTGAAAGTGATAGCCAGTTGTCATCAAACATCAATGACGAAAATATATCATCCAGCAGTGATAATTCTTCTATACATCCTGTTGGTCTTACTGCCCCACGAAGACGAAGAATATCTTCATCCGAGAGCACAGTTTTACAAAATTTAGATAGAGAAGAAGATCCAGTCGATACCAATGAAGAAAAGTGGGAAGAAGTATTCGAAGACAGTGATAACTCACCAGAAGACTACAAATTTGAAGAAATACCAGGTCCAAAGCACACACTTCCTCTTACTGCAGCCCCTATAGCTTATTTTTATTTATTTTTTACCAATAGTCTTTTAGACACAATAGTAAAAGAGACAAATGTATATGCAAGCAATTTTTTAACGTCACGAACAAATTTATCCTTGCATTCTCGTTTACGAAAATGGACACCTATAACCATACCTGAGCTGAAAGCATTCATCGCTTGCCTAATAAATATGGGTATAAATAAGCGACCAAGTATTGCATCCTATTGGTTCACTAACAATTCTCAGCATTTGCCATGGTTCCATCAAATGTTTTCAAGAAATCGTTTCCAACTGATTCTAAAATTCTTTCATATTGCCGATACGGAAAATCTTCCTCCACCCGGACGACCTGGATATGACCCGTGTGCTAAAATTCAACCACTTATTGAACATGCCAATACATTATTCAGACTTTACTACACACCCCATGAGCAGTTAAGTATCGATGAAAGCTTAGTTGGAACCAAAAACCACACGCAACTCTTACAATATTTACCAAACAAGCATCACCATCGGTGGGGGATAAAATTTTGGATGCTGTGTGACTCTGTCGCAAACTATTGTTTGGCATTTTTTATATACAGAGGAGCAAGAAGTAACATAGGTAAGTCTGAAATTAAAAAGAATGGCTTGGCGTACACTGTAGTAATGCAGTTATTGAAAATGGGGAATTACCTTTCAAAGGGCTACCATATTTTCATGGATAATTTTTTTACGTCAATACCCCTGGCAAAGAATTTGTATGGACTCGGAACCTATATTACTGGCACAATTCGCCGCAATAGAAAATGTTTACCGAAGAAACTAACAGAAAGATTTGCTGTAGCAGAAACAAAATATTTTCGTCAAGGCCCTATCCTCACCGTTGGATTCAGAGAAAAAAAATCTCAACGTTTTCCTGTTCTTCTTTTGTCCACTAAAGCCAAAGCAGAAAGTAGCACACATTTCCATATACATAGAGTTCATAATACAGAGACAGTGAAACCGTCCGTTATACAGTCATACAATAATTACATGGGTGGAATTGACACATCTGATATGATGTTATACACATATCTAGATGAAAGGCGGACTGTAAAGTATTGGAAAAAAATTTGCTTCAACATATTTTCGAGAATGATTCTAAACAGTTACATAATTTACAAAGAAAGTCTCCCCTCTGAGAAAAAGCCTATATCACGTTTGAATTTTATAATTAATATTGTTGAGCATCTTGGAAGTGAGTGGCTCCTGGAGAAGAACAACAAATCTACTGTGGAATCAATAGAATTATTAAAATTACCTGGAAAGAAAGAAAAGGAATGTTGTGTGTGTAGTAAGAGACGAAAATTTGACGAAGGAAAGCGGAGAAGGTCCCGGACAATCTGTTCAAAGTGCGAGAAGGGCCTTCATAGTGAATGCTTCCCAAAGCACAAATGTTATAATGAAAACTTTATGTCACAACATTAAAAATTTCTTTCAATTTTAAACACATGTATAAATAACTAATGTGTGTGATATTACTGTAAAAATAATTTTCTACGTATATTTTACATGATTCAAATATTAAAATTTACATTATTTGTAAATAAATATTTTATTACATTAACATTGAATTCAATATCCTTTTAGTCTGAAAAAAATAACTACTACAATTTTCCTCCAGAAAATGGACATTTTTTTTTTAATAAAGCAATTCATAGAAGCGTGAGTATCAAATCGGCCATCGCATCGGCCCGTGGCATTCTTCGCACATACCGCGCAGATGGGCCTGGCATCCAAAGGGTTAAAGGGGGTTCTACCCCCAGTTAGTGCAACAGGATCGGACAACAAACCTAATGTGACAGTGTCAGTGACGCCAGTTAAAATCCGAAGAATTGCACCTATCCTTGCGGATAATGCGAATCTGAATGAACACTGGATCATTCAACGAGCGACACGCCAGTGCATCAAGGACAAAGCAAAACCTAAAAGGTTTGACCCGAAGCCGAATATAACCAAACGAAAACAGATGTCAGTACAGATAGTATAACCAAAAAATATGAAAACAAAAGTCACCAAAGCCGAAAACACCGCAAAAATGAGTGCATCGCAGCCCGGAACGAGTCAGACACAACAACCCTCCTACCAAGAATTGTTGGATATGGTCGCTAATCTGACCAAAACGGTAAACGAACTGATGAAGCAGCTCAACGAACAAAACAGTTCTAAAGCTCAAAATGAAAAAAAACAAGCATCGAAACAAGAAGACGTTGAAACAAGAAACAAATTCGACGCTCTCAAGGTAAACGAGGCAGAGGGTGTGTTGGAAGAATGAGTATATGCGACCGTTCGGTGAGCGTGTCCGTGCGCGCCTCTGTTTTCATGTGACCAAGCCGAGAAAAGGAAAAGGAAACAAAGCACGTAGCGCCGTGCTGTTTGGCGGCATCCTGACCTGCGCTCGATGCGTCGTAAAGGTCAGTTCTTCGCCGCGTGTACGCCTGTAAAGACGCTGAGTGTATAAGCTATTCTCCTTTGTATTTTTCTATTTTTCATTTTCTTGTGCGCTGTCTTGTGCGTTGTACATTTCTTTAGCAAATACATTACTTTGTTTAAAACATAGTTGGAGGGGAGGCTAACTCAACCCTGGTTCCAACAGGGTGAAGCCATGGAAACAGAAGAATGGCATCTCGTGGGGTCCCCCGTGAAGAAACGTACCAGGGTGATGAAGGGAATTCACAATCTCCAGGAGAGCAAGACGGAACCAAGACCCGCCAACAATCAAACTACAAAGAAAACTAATCAGGCATCAACAACGAAGAAACCGCATTCCAGATCGATGGAAACGACTCCAACGACGAAGCGGAGCAGCAAACCGCCACCAATCATTATTCAAAACAGTTCATCGAAAGCCACTATTAACGTGATACAGAACAACAGCGAGGTAAGAAACTTCTACGTTAAGAAGGTAGGTTTAACAAAACATCTCTTGCACGTGGAAACCTTATCAGATTTCAACCAATGCTGCGAAATTTTTGAAGCGGCACAAAGTTCAATATTTCACTTATACGCCGAAATCTGAGAAAAACACGACCGTGTTGCTGAAAAACCTCGAAGGAGATTTTGAAGCAGACGAAGTACTTAACGCGCTAAAAACGACAAATATCGATCATATAAATTTCATCAACGTGAAAAAGTTCACGACGCAAAAATCTTTACGCGAGAATAGGAATCTTCCTATTTTTATTGTTCAGTTGTCGCCAGATAGTAAGCCAGACAACCTAAGACAGATAAAAGTTATTTTACATTCCATGATAACATGGTAAAAATGACAAAAAAAGGAAAGGGCTCAGTGCAGGAGATGCCAAAGGATAGGACACGTTGCATCAAACTGCAACCTAGAATATAGATGCGTAAAGTCCAATAAAAAGCACAATCCGGGAGAGTGCGCTTTTCCTTCGTTAAAAGAAAGCGGGGAACACGTGGATGTAGCACCGTACTGCATTAACTGCAAAACTTTCGGCCACCCAGCCTCTTACAGAGGCTGTCCCAAACTCAGGGAAATTAAGCAAAAAATCGAGGAGAAAAAAGTAGCAATAGCCTTGCAGAGAGAGAAAAAGATAATTAATCCCACTAAAATAGTAAACCCCGGAATATCTTATAGTGCCATGCTTTCGAATCGCGTAGCTAAAAGGCACGAAAATAACCAAGCACCTCAAATCACAGTCCAGACTCAGTCCGCTCCACAGAATCCCCATAACGCGATATTCGATGATATCAAAAGTCACATTTCAAATATAATAAATAGCCAACTAGCAACACTCGCGAAAGGTACCGCTGCTAACGCGGAAAAAATTAATATTGGGTTGGAGGGAAAGTTCTGTCGTATTTTTAATAGACAGGTAATTTTTCTTGTAAATAAAAAAAACATCTGGCTAGTGTGTCATTCGGATTTTTTTTTGTTTTTTTTTTTAGGTGCTGTATAATACAAAAGGAGTCCTTTTTTACCGTTCATCATTTACTTGTGATATTTGAAGTAAAAAACATGTCAGTAGATAAAGTGCATTTACGACACTGCATTTTGTATGAATTCGAAAAAGGAAGCAACGCATCGGTTGCATGTAAAAATTTATGTGCGGTATTTGGAAAAGATATTGTAAATGTTCGTACTTGTCAAAGATGGTTTAGCAAATTTCGTTCCGGGGATCTGGGCCTCCAAGAAAGTGATCGATCTGGACGACCATCCAAGATCGATAATGATGTTTTACAATCCATGATGGAAAATAATCCACATTTAACAAGTCGAGAAATTGCAGAAGAGTTTGGCATTCATCATACAACACATTAAATGTATTCTGATTAATATTAAACACATATTTTTATCAATTAATTCAAATATTTTCTTTAAAATACGACAGAACTTTCCCTCCAACCCAATACAATTGCCGAAGCTCTTGGCTTAGAGTAATCCGGGATGCTTAATTGTTCGCGCAGTAACACAAAACGTATAATCGTAGATTGTTTGCGTATCGTCTCGATTAATGTTAACTCAATTATCACTAACGAACGAAGAGCCACACTCGTCGATTGTCTCGAGGAGAAGAAACCGGACGTGGCGCTTCTTTGCGAAACGAAGCTAAGCGCCCGCCACATCCAGCACTTCAAAAACTATAATCTAATCCGTACGGACAGATTAAATGCCAAACAAGGTGGAGGAACCGCAATACTTATCCGCGACGATATTAAATACAAATCCATATAGCCAGCTTGGACGTGGAACAGTGTTAGTCTCGAGACAACGGTGCTCGTGATTAACATGTTAGACAATAGAAAACTTTTCCTGATTGCTGCATACGCGATGAGTAATTGTAAAAAGGAATTTATGGCTGAATTAACCATTTGCGCTCGACAACTTTTTCGGTCGGGCGGAGCAGCAACTCGAGGTGATTTTGCGCATATATTAGGAGTGTCTTACATCTAGTATAAAATGAATTTGTACACAGATTAACATACGAAAACGTTTATATTATAATATAGAGTGTTTATTTACAGTTTGAAAAATATAATTTTCTAAGTCGAAGTTCTATAATTGCGTTTTGTATGATATTTCGTAAAACATTCTCCTAGGTGCATCTTTGGTTTATCCGGACAAGTATTGCAATAGTACGTTGTTTCATGCCTTCCGCCTTGTTTATTTCGACATGAACAAACTTTACAATTTTTTTTTGTTACTGTGAGAACCACATGAGGCTTTCCATTTAGCCGAATCGCGTCGTAATTTGCGGTCGATGTCGATGCTTCTAGTGGTTGTGGAAAGTCTCCCCTCAATTGGTCTACAAAGGTTTTTACAAATTGTAAGTGTGTCAGTGGTTCTTCGTTCTTCTGCTTTTTTACTTGTCTATAGAGAATGTAGGAGTTAATTAAACAGATCTCCAATCCCCAAAAAATAACTTGTAGGAACCCTTCAGTCAACGATTCCTGTCAATGCTGAAGGGTCCTTCGCTTGTTTATATCTCAAGTGGTGTCTGTCATCGTCTCGGATAAACAATTTTTGTTGAGTCGTCGACTCCTCGGTAGTATAGTGTTCAGTATCCCCATTCCCAAGCGAACCTCCGAAGGGAACGAACGTGTCCTCCGATCGCTCCAACCCTCAGGTAGTCACAGAGAATCTCTAACTCTCACCCAAAGTAAAAGTGACAGTGACCTTCGGTGCACAGGGAAGTTACTCAGCGCAGTATACTTAAGCGAAAGTGCATAGTGGTTATTAATTATTAACATAAACAACGAAGAACATTCAGAAGGGGTTCCAACCCCAGATACGAACACTTCAAAAATACCCGATGTGACTGTGTCAGCCACACCGCATAAAATTAGAAAAATTGCATCTATCCTGGAGGATAGTGCACATTTAAATGAAAGTACATTAATACACCGAATTACAAGGGAACTTATCAAGGAAAGGACGAAACCCAAAAGACTCGAGCGCAAGCCGAATCTCTTGAAACGTAACGAGACGCCAGTTCAACTCGAACAAGCAATAAAATGAAAGGAAAGACGGCCACCACCAGCTCTACCATGGAGAAACCTGCACCTCCTTCGCAGCAAGAACAACCTACATACCAGGAACTACTGGCAATGATTCAAGCCCTCAATAAAACGGTGGAGAACTTATCAAAACAACTGGAAGAAGAACGAAGAGAAAAGAACCGGTTGAAGAAAAAAGAAGTACCCACGAAAGAAGATATCCAACAGAAAAATCAATTCGAGGTTCTGAGTACCGACGAAGCGACCATGGATACTGACGATTGACATACTGTCGAATCAACCACGAAAAAACCTAGAACCAGGGCACCCAAGGAAATCCAACGCAAGAAAGCGCAAGAATCGAAGATGGACCCTGTACCCAGCACCAGTCAAGGCGCTAGGAACATAGACCAGGCACCGGACACCCAGAAACCCCGTGTCCTGCCGAACGAAGCTTCGATGAAAAAAAGCAGCAGACCACCGCCCATCATAATTCAAAACAGTTCATCGAAAGCTACCATCAACGTCATACAAAATAGCCGCGAGGTAAGGAATTTCTATGTTAAGAAAGTGGGCTTAACCAAACATCTCCTGCACGTGGAGACCTTACCTGATTTTACCAAATGTTGCGATATTTTGAAGTGACAGAAAGTAGAATATTTTACTTACACGCCGAAATCAGAAAAAAACCTAACCGTTCTGCTGAAAAATCTGGAAGGAGATTTTGAGGCAGACGAAGTGCTTAACGCACTAAAAGCAACTGATATCGACCAGGTGAACTTTGTCAGCGTAAAAAAGTTCACAACCCAAAAATCCATATGCGAGAATAAGAATCTTCCCATTTTTATTGTTCAGTTGTCGCCAGATAGTAAGCCAGACAACCTAAGACAAATAAAATTTATTCTACATTCCATGATAACATGGGAAAAATTACAAAAAAAGGAAAGGGCTCAGTGCAGGAGATGCCAAAGAGTCGGACATGTTGCATCAAACTGTAACTTAGAATATAGATGCGTGAAGTGCGATAAAAAGCACAATCCAGGAGAGTGCACTCTTCCTTCGTTAAAAGAAAACGGGAAACACGCGGATGTAGCACCGTATTGCATCAACTGCAAAACTTTCGGCCACCCAGCCTCTTACAGAGGCTGTCCCAAGCTAAAAGAAATGAAGCAAAAAATCGAGGAGAAAAAAGTAGCAATAGCCTTGCAGAGAGAGAAAAAAGTCATTAGTCTCACGAAAATGGTAAACCCCGAAATATCTTATAGCGCCATGCTTTCAAACCGCGTAGCCAAAAAGCAAGAAAATAACAAAACACCACAAATTACAGAAGTTAAGACTCAGTCCGTTCCACAGAATCCCCAAAACGCGATACTTGATGATATCAAAAGTCACATTTCAAATATAATAAATAGCCAACTAGCAACACTCGCGAAAGGTATCGCTGCTAACGCGGAAAAAATTAATATCATTGCCGAAGCTCTTGGCTCAGAGTAATCCGGGATGCTTAATTGTTCGCGCAGTAATACAAAACGTATAATCGTAGAGTGTTTGCGTATTGTCTCGATTAATGTCAACTCAATCATCACTAACGAACGAAGAGCCACACTTGTCGATTATCTCGAGGAGAAGAAACCGGACGTGGCGCTTCTGTGCGAAACGAAGCTAAGCGCTCGGCACATCCTGCACTTTAAAAACTATAATCTAGTCCGTACGGATAGATTAAATGCCAGACAAGGTGGAGGAACCGCAATACTCATTCGCGACGATATTAAATACAAATCCATACAGCCAGCTTGTACGAGGAACAGTGTTAGTCTCGAGACAACAGTGCTCGTGATTAACATGTTAGACAATAGAAAACTTTTCCTGATTGCTGCATAGGCGACGAGTAATTGTAAAAAGGAATTTATGGCTGAATTAAAGGGCCTCTTCGAAGTGCTACGGCTCGACGACCCAAACCATTATTATTTGCTAGCGGGAGACCTCAACGCGAAACATACGGCCTGGGGAAACCCTATTACAAACGCACGTGGCACTTCCCTCCGAAAGTGGCACAATGAAAATCAAATAGTGTACAAGTGTTCATTTCTTAGCACGGCCAAACCCTCTTATCCGAAGAGTGGGGCTTTCATAGACTTGTGTCTCGCGGATAACAGAATTAAATTTCACGATTTACCCGAACACAATAAGTTAGATACTTTTGAATATGACAGTGACCATCGCGCCATAACCACATGAATTACCATTCATTCGACTGACACATTACAGTTTGAAGAAATAGAGACCCCCATTATATATAATTTTAACAAAGCAGACTGGACGATGTTTAAGGCAACCCTCGACGAGAATGACGATCTATACCTACCGAATGACCGCAATTTAAAAATAACCGAAATAGACACGTACATTGAGGCGCTGAACGTAAAGACACGCCACGCGATTGAGTGCTCGGTCCCGCGAGTTAATACCAATTACAACTCAACGGACAGATACATCAATTCAAAAATAAAAAAAACTACGCAAGCACAAGAGCCGCTTAATTACCCATTTAAACAGACTCGCGAGAATAGAAAATGATTTTCCAACTAATAAACCGCTGATTAAAGTCTTAAAAACACTGCTAAAGAACGTCAGATATGAGCTGAAAAAAGCCTTCCAGGAGTCCGTTAACGATTACTGGAAGAGCAAAATCACGAACCTATCTGTACGTACCTCAAAAGAACTCTTTCCCACGGTACGAAACATCTTCCGTGGAAAGGAGGATAAAGATATCGAGACTCTCAAAATCCCGCGTGACAGTACAACCATTCTCGAGAGGGCTGGCATAAACGTACACAACGTGCAACTAGACGCTGACGACAGATAAACGTTTTCGGACACCCAAGAGAAACTCAACATCTTGGGTGCACATTTTGAAGCTGCCCATATACAGAACAATACCATGGGCAAGGAGCGTCTGGGTAGCATCATTTCCCAAAAAATAGAAAGTTTCCGGAACGAAATGGACACTGACAGATGTAACGAGACAACCGTCTGTAAATTTACACCAACGAACCATGCTGATGATCCCAATCCCAACGAGATACCCATAAACTACTTCACATCATACACCAAACTGTCCGTCACATTCAAAGAGCTAAACAACAAAAAAACATCCGGGTTTGACAATATACCGAATATAGTTTTAACCACTTCGGTACGAGCGTCGACTATAGTCGACAGCCACAGATGAACGCGCATAGCCGAGCGTCGACTGTAGTCGACGGCCAAGAACTTTTACCATATCTCTGCAATTGCAGTGTGTACGTTCACCTAATACGTTGCTTCGAATTATTGCGTATCAGGATGATACCTGTATGTATATTTATTCAGCAGCAGTTCTGTCCTCCCTGCGAGGACTCTATTTATCTAAAGAAAAAATACCATTGTTGGTCAGGCTTCGAGGAGCGCTCCACGATCATTGTTCGGCACAGTTTTTAAGACTTGATTACCAAAACGTGCCGAATTACTTGCAGCTGTGGTGACGTTCCGGCGACGGCCGGGCAGGTATAAATTTCTCGGAAGCGCGACCAGCCTAGAGCCTGCAAGGGTTTGTTGTAACTCCGCCTCGTCCGTGGCAGAGGCGCGAAAAGACACTTCCGCATCGAACGCCTCGACCAATCAGTAATTAGAAAAACCTTCGTTTACCTACGCACTACCCCCACTGTAACGCCAGTCGCATTTACCTGCGAGTCCAAAACTTTTTGTAAAATCAGAAGTCATCAACCCGCCTTGACATAGACACTACGCAATCCTGTGCAAGTCGGAATCAATCAACGAATATCTGTGACCTTTTCACAAGTGGTTAGTAGGAGTGATACGCTTTTGAGTTATACGCGCATAGTGCACTTTTGATTCATGTAAGTAATAATACAATATACATATTTCCGAGATTTTTCGCTTTTTGTTTTCTATGTTACATCTTAATTTTTATAATTCTTAGACCCATAATGGATACATCAAGTGACGACAGTATCGTTTTTAATAAACGCAAAAACGTTATTTCAAATAGGAGGAGGGCAGTAATTCTGTCGTCGGACTCAGAAGCAGAACTAACTGCAAAAAACAAATCTGAAACAAATACGTGGTCGCGTGCAAACTTGGATCCACATATATATACGTTTGCTGATGAAGATTGCGGAATTCGAGCAGAAAATATTAACACCTCGTCGAATGTTTTGGATTATTTCCAATTATTTTTTTCGGAAAATTTAGTAGGAGATATCGTAAAGACAACAAATAGTAACCACCAATACACAGCAGCACACAGCGACATACCTCCTTCATTAAAAAATTGGTCAGATACAAGCATAAGCGAAATATTCACTTTTCTTGCGTTAACGCTTGTAATGCCGCGTATAAAAAAATTATCCATAAAAGAATATTGGAGTTCAAATGATATACTAAGAACAGAAATATTTAATAAACACATGTCGCGCGATAGATACATAGTATTGCTAAGGATGCTCTGCTTTAGCGACAAAGAATCTGAAAGGTCAGAAGATCGACTAGCAAAAATTCGGGGACCCTTGGATAAACTGCGCGAAACGTTTAAAGAAACATTTTCCCCATTCAAAAATTTGTGCATTGATGAGAGTTTATTACTTTTTAAGGGACGGTTATCTTTTAAGCAGTATATCCCATCTAAGAGAAATAGGTTTGGCATAAAATCATTTGTTTTGTGCGATTGTTCGACGGGATTTATTTTAGATATAATTGTTTATACCGGATCAACTTCCGAGGTACAAACATTTTCTGGAAAATTAGGCAAAACTGGCAATATTGTTGCAACGTTGATGCAGCCTTATCTACGAAAGGGTCATCAATTATTCGTAGACAATTAGTATGCAAGTCCTGCGCTATTTGAATATTTGTTCAGCTTTCAAACAAACGCATGTGGAACTGTAAAAAAGCGACGTGAAGGCATGCCGAAAATGCCTGAAAAATTGCAAAAAGGAGAACTTAGTTTTAGATCGTCGGGAAATTTGCTCGCACTGAAATGGCAAGACAAACGCGAAGTTTGGATGTTGTCGAGCAGTCATTTAGCCGAATATAAGGACTGCCAAAAGAAATATTATCAGACGGGTGAAAAAATTCAAAAGCCGTCATGTATTATCGATTACAGCAGGTGGATGGGTATAGTGGACAAAAGCGACGCAGTTATTAGTACGGTTTCATGCACCAAAAAAACACTGAAATGGTACAAAAAATACTTTTTTCATTTGCTGGACATTTCGATATGGAATTCGTATTGTTTATACAAATTGAGTACACAAAAAAATGTATCTATGTCCGATTACCATTTAGCGTTAATAACTCAACTCCTTCAGAAGTACTCGGAGTCGAGGGATTACAAATCTTTTACGCCGTCAGGAAATCTTATGCGATTGAAAGAACGGCATTTTCCAGCGCTGTGCGATTGTGGTAATGCAAAAAGGGAAAATCCATTGAGGAGGTGTGTTGTATGTTCCAAGAATAACAAAAGGCGTAGCACCCGATATTGTTGCAAACAATGCAATGTTGGCCTATGCGTAGTGCCTTGTTTTGAACTGTACCATACGAAACAATAATATTTATAATTTGCGATATCAATAAAGTATATTATTTACAATACAAATAAAATAAAACAATAATTTTTAATTAAATTTTTTGATTTTTCATTGCTCAAAATAAAATTGTAAACATTTAGAAATATCATAATGAAAACATGTGCTGGATTGATTTACATTACAAGTAATGTCAACCTGTAATGTCAAACAGGTTTTCAGTGCTTCAAAGCTTTCATCATAAATCTGTAAAAGAGCAAGCAAGACGGATTCACTGTGGATGCACGAAACAGCGTGCCGCTGGTGAGTGCTGGCTGTGGGCAAGGTTTCGTGGCCGATGAGCGCCGTACCGAAGTGGTTAAAAAGTTTAACGCCGCGTTACATATTTTACTACGCGATTTTATTCAATAATTGCTTGAACTTGTCGTATTTCCCTACCGTGTGGAAAACGGCAAAACTTATAACCATTAAGAAAAAAGATAAAAAGGGTAGCGAGCCAGGTAGCTACAGACCTATTAGTCTGCTACCGAATATTAGCAAGGTCTTTGAGACGAGTATTAATAATGCCATAAATACTTTTTGCACGGCGACTGAAGTAATACCTGAACATCAATTCAGGTTCAGGTACCAACATTCGACCGTGCACGCCATAACAAAATTCACATCTGATATTTGTTGGGCAAGAAACGCCGGCGAATGCGTCGGTGCCTGTTTTATAGATTTAGAAAAAGCTTTTGACACCGTCTGGCTCGATGGATTATTTTTCAAACTTCTGAAAAAAGGATTCCCGAATCATCTAGTTAAGATAATCTGGAATATAGTCCATGAACGAAAGTTTCGCGTGGTATGTGGCCAGGAGCAATCATGTGACGTATTTCACGTGAATAATGGCCTGCAACAGGGCACGGTAAATTCACCCATCTTGTTTAGCATTTTTATCAGTGACCTTTTGTCGATGTACAGTCTGAATAGTGACAAAAACAAATACGCCCTGGCGTTCGCGGACGACTTGCTGGTCTATGTGAAAGATGAGAAAGTTTCGACGATTAAGAAGGAGCTGCAAAGCACCTTCGATAAAGTCTGCGACTACTTCCACACATGGAAACTAAAGATAAACGCGAAGAAATGCGAAACGATACTGTTCAGGCCGTACATATCCAAGATATCCAATGCGAGTAACGAGGTTAGAGTTAATTCCAAATTTTTCTGTCTCCATGATAATGTGACGAGCCAAAGTGAAATCCCACGCAAGGACGTCGTTCGCTACCTTGGCGTGCATCTGGATTTCAAGCTCAACTTCAACGATCATGTCATGATGCAGATAGAGAAAGCACAGGAGGCCTTCATCGTCAACCGGAGACTCTTCTACTCGAAACAACTCCACGCACCCATCAAAATATTATTCTACAAATTACTAGTAAGACCCATATTGACTTATGGATGCCAGATTTGGTTCAATGTTAGTGCAAGTACCATGGAACACCTGAGAGTTTTCGAAAGAAAATGCCTCAGAGCGTGCCTGGGAAAATATAGAACGCCGGAGTCAAATTTCACTAAGCTCATTAGTAACAACAAGCTGTATGAAGAGGCCCAAATCATCAGAATTGACCTCTTCATACTGAAGCTTATACGTAACCATTGGGCCAATATTTATAATATTAGATCTAACGGTTTGATTTTCGCCTCAGTCTTTCCGAACCCTTTATATTTCGAGAAAGCTCGGCACTCGGGTTACATGCCGCCGGAGTCCTTCGTTTATCTCGATAGCGAGGGCTTCATTCAAAATAAAGATAACGTCCCTATTATATACCATTTCAATAGAAAGAATTATGATAAAAAAATTGTATACGAAAGAAATCTGGCATCCACTGATAGCAATATGCGTTTTACGTATAGGTTGACTAGTACCGACATCCGAGATGGTTGCAAGCCTACAATTGAGAAGTACTGGTGGCTTTAACTTCACGATTGGCGTCGCCAGTATTGAGATTACGTAGCGGGGACCACTTCAGTTATCGACTCTTGTCAATGCTGAAGTGGCATCCGTTTGTTTACATCTTAAGTGGTGTTTGTTATCATCTCGGATAAACAATTTTTGATGAATCGTCGGCTCCTCGGTAGTATAGTGGTCAGTATCCCCGCCTGTCACGCGGGAGACCGGGGTTCGATTCCCCGCCGGGGAGGAATATATTTTTGATTTTATTAATTTTGTAATGTATAATATTTAATTAATCTAATAAACATTATCTTTTGTGTCCCCTCCCTTTCCTTCCTTCTTTCATTATTGTATAGTTTTTTGCCGATTTTCTATACTTGTAAGACCAATTATTGTAATAAGTAATTTTACTTCATAAAAATTTATCCCCGTAGCATTAAGTGCCTTATACATATTGTTATTTTTCTAAGACTGCGAGTGCTCGTCCCAGAGCCATTAGTCTGTATGATTGTTTTTGTTATTTGTTAACCTTTTTGTATGTTTAGGTTTATTGCGTCGCATTATATATTTATTGTATTATTTTGTTACGGCACAATAAACATGCGTTGCAAAAAAAAAAAGTGGTCAGTATCCCCGCCTGTCACGCGGGAGACCGGGGTTCGATTCCCCGCCGGGGAGGAATATATTTTTGATTTTATTTCATTTTACAATGTATAATATTTAATTAATTTAATAAACATTATCTTTTGTCTCCCCTCCCTTTCCTTCCTTGAGTTACTGTTGTATACTTTTTTGCCGATTTTCTGTACCTGTAAGACCAATTATTGTAATAAGTAATTTTACTTCATAAAAATTTATCCCCGTAGCATTAAGTGCCTTGTACATATTGTTATTTTTCTAAGACTGCGAGTGCTCGTCCCAGAGCCATTAGTCTGTAGGATTCTTTTTGTTGTTTGTTAACCTTTTTTCTATGTTTAGATTTATTGCGTCGCATTATATATTTATTCTATTATTTTGTTCCGCCACAATAAACATACGTTGCAAAAAAAGAAAGAAATGTAGTATCACCGCCTGTCACGCGGGAGACCGGGGTTGGATAAAATCTTATCTAGCGGGCCAACGATAAATAAGTCAAAATAGGCTTGGCGAATAATGTGTTGAATCAATGCTCGTAAGAATTTCAGTCTAAACATAAACATCTTCTACTACGATAAGAAACAATGGCCCTAATATATTTAAACACCGGTGTCGAGTAAATTTCAATCTATTAGTAGGGGCGCTTTGCATTGCTATATCAAAATACGAACGCGTGGCCTCACGGCGATTTCCTTAAAAATACGTGTGGCGCTCAACGTGGTGAGAACAGACGCGTGCATTCTAACAGTTCGCGTCCGATCGTAAACGCGAGATGTACGCGTTAGGGTGTAGATTTGTTTTTCCTGATATGTAATAAATATCGTGTTTGCCAGTTAATTCATGTGCGTTTTGTCATTCTCTCGATCCCCAACCCGTAAAATCTGGGACCTACATATAATACTTCGGTATTTACGGAATTATTATTACGGTATTATTTGAAATTGACGGACACGCAGAATAAATAATACGTCCTATGTGTCGAAAAACTGTAATCAATTATTTTCCTACGCGTTTCCTAGCTCTCAAATCTCCTCGTCGGGAGTCTATAATAATAACTTATGCTGTATTTCTGTATAAAGTTATGATTTCACGTAGCCGGAATTTACAGTATGTTGTGTTAGAGCAATAAACCAAATGCAATTTTCTTAATTTCAACTAATAAAAAGGGGATATTGTTGATGGAACTTTTGACAAGAGTGGAAACATATCTTTAGTCATGCAGAATGTGACGTGTGAAGTGTTCTCTTCGTTTTTCTCCAACAAAATTTGTTATATATGTAAAAGAGTAAGAAACGGCTGACTGTTTTGTGGATAAAAGAAATACTAAAGAAACCTCTAGGAACAAATATAGTGACCCAGTACATTTTTCTTAATAGCACCGAGTACACACAATGAGTGCACGCATCAAAATGCAGGTCTCATTGATCATGAATCAAGAAAGTTATGCCTTGTTTACTATTTTTTATAATCATAATTTAAGCATGGCATGAGATAAAAAAAGGTTCAAAACACTGGTCTAAGTGGTATGACTTTACTACCGACGGTAGTTAATTCGTGCTAAAAAAAATCGTTCAGATCTGTCACAGAAAGTGTTTACACGTACCAATATGTGTCCGAAAATCTCGCACTACATTTATACTGTCTATCACTTCTACTTCAGTCATCTCTGACGCTGGATTCGTAACCGAAAATGTGTCTGAAAATCTCGCACTACGTTTATAAAGGGTTTTTAATTCTGATAGACTACGTAAAGTGACTAAATACTATTCTCTTTTTTCTATTAAAACAACACATTTGCTTGTAAAAAATAATTGTATAGTATTATCGCAGTCATTCGCCTATTGGTGCATTTACAGTTCTCCGACATGAACCTAATGATATTCTATTACAATTAAATTAATTTAACGTCTACACCATGTATTCTTCAGGGACATAATTAGAAATAGTCAAACGAACTTTGCAATTAATCGCAGTCTATGCGCATATATTGAAGTCGCTATAATTTTCTGAGTATTTTGGACAGCATATTTTTGAAATGTCGTCACTGACGGTAAATTTATCATTATATTTGCCACATATAAAATGTCAATTCCTATGTTTAGAATATATTTTATTTAAACGCCATTACCGCCAACAGTGATGTCCATTACAAGGTTATTGAAGCATTTTATTACTGCCAGGCATAATACGTCGAATAATTATTTCGCCATTTTTCAAACTTGGTTCGCCAACTTTTACATTAAATCCGTATGCACATTAAAAAACTAATAATGTCGAGGAGTTACAACATACAAATTTGTGTCTCTAAATTTGTTTGTCCACTTGCACGTTTGTACTGATTCCTTCACAATTTCAAAACACGTAATCTATTGGTCCAAACAAAAACGGGTGATTACAGATGGTAATTAGGTCATATACGCAGAGTCACATTTTTTCATTTGCGCAAATCATATAATCTACTAATCTAAATCAGTGTTTCTCAACCAGCACACCGTAATCATTTTTCGAACTCAGCTTAAATGATTAGAAAAAGCGCAATAAGTGCACGCGTCGAAGTTAAAATCTCTCGGGTCGTAAATCAGAACAAGAATACTATTTATTTATTTATTTTTTCACTATTTTTTACGGTCTTGATTTAAATATGCCGTGAAACGAAACAAAAGTTGAAAAACACTGGCCTAAATGACGTCAGGTAGTTACAGATGGCAATTAAACTATACCAGAAAATCTTTTAGTTCTGTCGTAGTAAATTCGAACGAATGCTTACAAGTACGATCTTCGCATTGTGCAACGTTCACTTGACACGTAGTATTATCTTTATAAAGGGTTTTTCAATAGCTATGTCCGAACTTTGACAGCACGCTGCTCTGACATTTCAGGTGGCAGCACTGTCACTCTTCGTTGTTTATGTTTTGCCATAGTTACCGTTTAACAACGCGTCGAAATTGTTAAAATTGATTATAAATATTCATGTGCTGTTCGCCAAACTTTTTGCGAGCTACGAAATATTTACGGCCGAAATGATCGTCCAACCGAGCGATCAATTCAACGAATTATCGCGAAATTCGAGCAAAGCGGTTCGGTTGCTGAAAAAGCAATCCCTGTACGACACAGAAACGCGCGATCTAACGCGAAAAAAATATCATTCGAACCATCAGTGAGATCAAGGCCGACTTATGCAAGAGAGTCATACAAAATTGGACCTCTCGGATCGAGTCCTGTAAACGAAGCCGCGGAGGCCATTTGAATAATATCATTTTTAAAACCTAATGGTATCGAATGTACTTTAATCCGCAATAAAGGTTTCCGTCATATGTCGCACACAACTTTTTTTATTCAATTTTAAAGTTCAGACACGCTTAATGAAAAACCCTATACTATCTATCACTAGTTCAAAGTCATCTCTGACGTTGGATTTGTAACTGTACATAGTCCGCTATCGTTGATCTCGGTTATAGTCTTCTGTAATTTTTTGCCGTTGCGCAATCACGAATTAACCATCACAAACCATTTTGGCATGTCTGATAGGTCCAAACGCTTTAGAAACACAGAAGTTCAGACACGCTTAATGAAAAACCCTATACTATCCATCACTACTTCAAAGTCATCTCTGACGTTGGATTTGTAACTGCACATAATCCGCTATCGTTGATCTCGGTTATAGTCTTCTGTAATTTCTTGCCGTTGTGCAATCACAAATCAACCATCACAAACCATTTTGCCATGTCTGATAGGTCCAAACGCTTTAGAAATACAGAAGTTCAGACACGCTTAATGAAAAACCCTATACTATCTATCACTAGTTCAAAGTCATCTCTGACGTTGGATTTGTAACTGTACATAATCCGCTATCGTTGATCTCGGTTATAGTCTTCTGTAATTTTTTGCCGTTGCGCAATCACGAATTAACCATCACAAACCATTTTGCCATGTCTGATAGGTCCAAACGCTTTAGAAACACAGAAGTTCAGACACGCTTAATGAAAAACCCTATACTATCCATCACTACTTCAAAGTCATCTCTGACGTTGGATTTGTAACTGCACATAATCCGCTCGTTGATCTCGGTTATAGTCTTCTGTAATTTCTTGCCGTTGTGCAATCACAAATCAACCATCACAAACCATTTTGCCATGTCTGATAGGTCCAAACGCTTTAGAAATACAGAAGTTCAGACACGCTTAATGAAAAACCCTATACTATTTATCACTACTTCAAAGTCATCTCTGACGTTGGATTTGTAACTGCACATAATCCGCTATCGTTGATCTCGGTTATAGTCTTCTGTAATTTCTTGCCGTTGTGCAATCACAAATCAACCATCACAAACCATTTTGCCATGTCTGATAGGTCCAAACGCTTTAGAAACACAGAAGTTCAGACACGCTTAATGAAAATTCTATACTATCTATCACTACTTCAAAGTCATCTCTGACGTTGGATTTGTAACTGCACATAATCCGCTATCAGTGATGTCGGTTACAGTCTTCTGTAATTTCTTGCCGTTGTGCAATCACAAATCAACCATCACAAACCATTTTGCCATGTCTGATAGGTCCAAGCGCTTTAGAAACTATTTTAAACCAGACTCCAGCCCAGTTTGTTCACTATGATGTAGTCTGCGGAATGAGCTTTAACCTCGTATTTTTGTTGTTGTGAAAGATTGTCCTGTTTGCTTCTTGAATCTTCGTAACTCGTGCCGTCCTTGTTGCATCATCGGTGTCTACTCTTCTTCAAGCAGTTTGTGAATTTGCTGATCGTCTCTTAACACTTTGACTGCCGTGAGGGTCACCGCTAACCGGCGCAAGAGACTTTACTGAAGCCCCAAAATGAGCTTTAACCTCGTATTTTTGTTGTGAAAGATTGTCCTGTTTGCTCCTTGAATCTTCGTAACTCGTGCCGTCCTTGTTGCACCATCGGTGTCTACTCTTCTTCAAGCAGTTTGTGAATTTGCTGATCGTCTCTTAACACTTTGACTGCCGCGAGGGTCACCGCTAACCGGCGCAAGAGACTTTACTGAAGACCCAAAATATTCGCAATGGGTAGTAATAATTATTTTATAAATGCAGTTATTGTTAGAATAGTGATGCAATCCTTTGATCTCCAGTACCTTCACATTATTTACATTTTGCGTAATTCAGTCAAACACTGTTAATATACTTCTAGGTACCAAAGAAGTGCTGTTACATTGTTACATTCGCACAACATTGTCGGCCACTGGCATGTGCGTTTCCATCCTTTTTGCATCACCGCTGTCCACCCTCGTTTATGCAGTTCATTTTCCTGACCATTTGTTACACGGTTCTGGGCAGTAAACACCAACGAAATACGCGTTGCATCGATATTGGCGGCATTAATAGAATGTTGCATGCACATGTCTCTGTACAGAGTTCGGATAGTGCTACGAGACTCCTAGTACAAATACCGGCAGTCCCATAAACAGACTTTTTCACAGCCGATGTACAGTAAGTAGCCTAGTAAACTGTGCACAAGAATCATACACCCAAGTGTATATGTCTTCCTTGGCAGAATTATCTATTGATAATTTCTAAACAGCACTGCCTGCTGACAAGTACTTCGGCATTTAGCTAAAACACGTCAGATTGATGGAAAATTCTCGCACAGATTCGATGCATGTCTGACAATCACTAATATATGCCGATTGTTGGCCTTTGTCGAAAACACTAGCCTTAGATGTTCGAAAACCCAAACGTCAAATCGTGCCTCAACTGTCTATCAGCTGAAGAAAATCAAATTTCCCCGTTCTTTTCGCTAAAAGAACAGTGAACACGATTCTGAGTAATAAGTTCTCATTTTTTTCGGATTAACCTTTGAAACTAAAGGTACGCCAAATGAATTTCTGTGTTGATTACTAAGAAGCATTCATTCTTATAAATCCGTCATATTATTCATGGTGCTATCAGCTGCGTATTTTGATGAAAACAACTTCTTCATTTGTGGGCTCTTTGGCAAACCCCAAAATTCCTCTTGACAAGAATGAAACCAAAGGTACGCCAAATGGATTTTTGTGTTGATTACTAAGATTCGCAAAAGGTACGCCAAATGAATTTCTGTGTTGATTCCTCTTGAAACCAAAGGTACGCCAAATGAATTCCTGTGTTGATTACTAAGAAGCATTCATTCTTATAAATCCGTCATATTATCCATGGTGCTATCAGCTGCGTATTTTGATGAAAACAACTTTTTCATTTGTGGGCTCTTTGGCAAAACCCAAAATTCCTCTTGACAAGAATTTCACCGTTGGTTACTGAGAGGTGTCGATTTTTATGAATTCGTCGTTTCCCCCGTAAGTACAATTTTTTTTTGTACTACCAGCCAACTATTTTTATGAACACAATTGTTTCCTGAACTTTCCGCCTCGTATACAATGAAACCCAAAATTCCTTCTTAAAAGAATTTCAATGTTGGTTGTCACTGAAAGTGTTCTTATAATTCGTTGTATCGTGCGTAATTGGAAGCTCTTCTGTACCAGTAAATGTATATTTTGATGCACATCATTTCTCATGGATGCATGTTTTGAAAGCAGGATCCTCCTCGAAAGAATTTTGACGCTGGCTATTGAGAAGCATACGTCCTTGCAGATTTGTTGTACTATCCATCATTGCGAACTCATATGTACCACTATCTGGATATAAGGATGCCCATAACTTCTCACGGGTTCATGTTTTGAAGTTGGATATTACTCTCCAAAACAATCTCAATGTTGAACAATGAGAAGCGTCAACTTTTGTAGATTTGTTGTATCAACCATGACTACAAGCTCTTCTTGTGCTATTGGCCGGATATTCTAATGAACACAATTTTTCAGTTTTTGCCTTACGCCTTAAAACGGCAACTCTTTAAAAAAAATTTTGACGCTGTCTATTGAGAAGCATACGTCCTTACAGATTTGTTGTACTATCCATCATTGCGAACTCATATGTACCACTATCTGGATATAAGGATGCACACAACTTCTCAGGGGTTCATGTTTTGAAGTTGGATATTACTCTCCAAAACAATCTCAATGTTGAATAATGAGAAGCGTCAACTTTTGTAGATTTGTTGTATCAACCATGACTACAAGCTCTTCTTGTGCTATTGGCCGGATATTTTGATGAACACAATTTTTCAGTTTTTGCCTTACGCCTTAAAACGGCAACTCTTAAAAAAAAATTTCATTTGGACTACTGTGAAGCGCCAGTTTTTTTTTTGCGGTTGACTACCCATGAACTGCAGATTCTTTGGTACTGCCAGCTGTGCATTTTAAGGAGTTCTTCATGCCTCTTCGCCGGCATACAGCGATCTTGCTGGTCATTCATTCAATCAAGTTGGATATTACTCCCCAAAACAATCTCAATGTTGAATAATGAGAAGCGTCAACTTTGATAGATTTGTTGTACCAACCATGACTACAAGCTCTTCTTGTGCTATTGGCCGGATATTTTAATGAACACAATTTTTCATTTTTTGCCTTACGCTTTAAAACGGCAACTCTTCAAAAAAATTTTCATTTGGACTACTGTGAAGCACCAGTTTTTTTCGCGGTTGACTACCCATGAATTGCAGATTCTTTGGTACTGCCAACTGTGCATTTTAAGGAATTCTTCATGCCTCTTCGCCGGCATACAGCGGTCTTGCTGGTCATTCATTCAATCAAGTTGGATATTACTCCCCAAAACAATCTCAATGTTGAATAATGAGAAGCGTCAACTTTTGCAGATTTGTTGTATCAACCATGACTACAAACTCTTCTTGTGCTATTGGCCGGATATTTTGATGAACACAATTTTTCAGTTTTTGCCATACGCCGAAAAACGGCAACTCTTCAAAAAAAATTTCATTTGGACTACTGTGAAGCGCCAGTTTATTTTGCGGTTGACTACTCATGAATTGCAGATTCTTTGGTACTGCCAGCGGTGCATTTTAAGGAATTCTTCATACCTCTTCGCCGGCATGCAGCGGTCTTGCTGGTCATTCATTCAATCAAGTTGGATATTACTCCCCAAAACAATCTCAATGTTGAATGATGAGAAGCGTAAATTTTATAGATTTGTTGTATCAACCATGACTACAAGCTCTTCTTGTGCTATTGGCCGGATATTTTGATGAACACAATTTTTCATTTTTTGCCTTACGCTTTAAAACGGCAACTCTTCAAAAAAATTTTCATTTGGACTACTGTGAAGCACCAGTTTTTTTTTGCGGTTGACTACCCATGAATTGCAGATTCTTTGGTACTGCCAGCTGTGCATTTTAAGGAATTCTTCATGCCTCTTCGCTGGCATACAGCGGTCTTGCTGGTCATTCATTCAATCAAGTTGGATATTACTCCCCGAAACAATCTCAATGTTGAATGATGAGAAGCGTAAATTTTATAGATTTGTTGTATCAACCATGACTACAAGCTCTTCTTGTGCTATTGGCCGGATATTTTGATGAACACAATTTTTCATTTTTTGCCTTACGCTTTAAAACGGCAACTCTTCAAAAAAATGTTCATTTGGACTACTGTGAAGCATCAGTTTATTTTGCGGTTGACTACCCATGAATTGCAGATTCTTTGGTACTGCCAGCTGTGCATTTTAAGGAATTCTTCATGCCTCTTCGCCGGCATACAGCGGTCTTGCTGGTCATTCATTCAATCAAGTTGGATATTACTCCCCAAAACAATCTCAATGTTGAATAATGAGAAGCGTCAACTTTTGTAGATTTGTTGTATCAACCATGACTACAAGCTCTTCTTGTGCTATTGGCCGGATATTTTAATGAACACAATTTTTCATTTTTTGCCTTACGCTTTAAAACGGCAACTCTTCAAAAAAATTTTCATTTGGACTACTGTGAAGCGCCAGTTTTTTTGCGGTTGACTACCCATGAATTGCAGATTCTTTGGTACTGCCAACTGTGCATTTTAAGGAATTCTTCATGCCTCTTCGCCGGCATACAGCGGTCTTCGATGTTTCGTCGTTACGTTTTTACAATCTTCATTTAATAAATAACACGTCAATAACGCATTTACAGTAAATGCGTTTGCATTCATCGTTCTGTTACATCATTGGTCTTCCGTGATTTAAAAGTTTTTCTAATAACGGAGCACAATTCGTTACGCATATATACAAATCACACTGATATATCGTTTTAAAAAAAAAACTACATAACATGGCCCGCCTACAGACACGTAACTTTTTGTCGAGTTCTGATTCATAACTAATATATTCTGCCATTTTTGAAGCGCTCAATGTACTGTGTGAATTATATTTCTTCAATACCTCAATAATTTATCAGCAAATTCGAATGCTATATTCGACAGATATTTTATTATGTTACAACCGATTAGGTTTTGTTATTACATGCCCAAATATTAGACTTCAGTTTTAGACAAAGCCGACCGAAACAATCAAACATTTTATATTTTATCCATCACGCCCGGGTGATCTACAAAATATAAAATGTAAGTCTTCTTACACTAAAACAAAGCATATTTGCGCGATAAATAAAAAATAAAAAGGAAGAAAAAGAAACAGATAAGCGGTTGCCTCTTTTTAACTAAACCTTACATTTTCGGTATTGAAAAAACAATCGGAACATTCAGCATTAAATGTCTATACATCTAATGTCTTACTATCTAATCATTTTACTAAGTAAGAAATACTTCGTTTACTATCCGCTTAATTCTGATAGACTACGTAAAGTGACTAAACACTATTCTTTTTTTTCTATTAAAACAACTCATTTGCTTGTCAAAAATAATTGTATGGTATTATCGCAGTCATTCGCCTATTGGTGCATTTACAGTTCTCCTACATAAACCTATTGATATTCTATTACAATTAAATTAATTTAACGTCTACACCATGTGTTCTTCAGGGACATAATTAGAAATAGTCAAACGGACTTTGCAATTAATCGCAGTCTATGCGCATATACTGAAGTCGCTATAATTTTCTGAGTGTTTGGGACAGCATATTTTTGAAATGTCGCCACTGACGGCAAATTTATCATTATATTTGCCACATATAAAATGTAAATTCCTATGTTTAGAATATATTTCATTTAAACGTCATTACCGCCAACAGTGATGTCCATTACAAGGTTATTGAAGCATTTTATTACTGCCAGGTATAATACGTCGAATAATTGTTTCGCTATTTTTCAAACTTGGTACGCCAACTTTTACATTAAATCCGTATGCACATTAAAAAACTAATAATGTCGAGGAGTTACAACATACAAATTTGTGTCTCTAAATTTGTTTGTCCACTTGCACGTTTGTACTGATTCCTTCACAATTTCAAAACACGTAATCTATTGGTCCAAATAAAAACGGGTGATTACAGATGGTAATTAGGTCATATACGCAGAGTCACATTTTTTCATTTGCGCAAATCATATAATCTACTAATCTAAATCAGTGATTCTCAACCTGCGCACCGTAATCATTTTTCGAACTCAGCTTAAAAGATTAGAAAAAGCGCAATAAATGCACGCGTCGAAGTTAAAATCTCTCTGATCGTAAATCAGAACAAGAATACTATTTATTTATTTTTCCACTATTTTTTACGGTCTTGATTTAAATATGCCGTGAAACGAAACAAAGGTTGAAAAACACTGGCCTAAATGACGTCAGGTAATTACAGATGGCAATTAAAATATACCAGAAGATCTTTTAGTTCTGTCGTAGTAAATTCGAGCGAATGCTTACAAGTACGATCTTCGCATTGTGCAACGTTCACTTGACACGTAGTATTATCTTTACACTCCATTGCAAGCACAAAATTGTAATTTTATATATTTAACCCTTAGACTGCTATAAGCGCATATATGCGTCCAGCGAAAACCATCGGTCTAGACTATGGCCGCAATTGTGTGCTCAGCGAAGGCTTTGGCTATTACTGCTGTTTCATATGTATCTTCGGAAATTCTTTCTTTCTCTTGTATTTATCAAACAATCACAGATATCTCTCATACCTCGCTGCTTGGCAACGAGCAAAAATTAAATCTCGTTTATTTGGTCAGTAATTCTGTGGTTAAATCTTAACCCATTTGCATTATGACCTTACTTTATACAGTAAAACCTGTTTTTGTGCGGTCCTTTTTTATGCTATTTTGTTTTTGTGCGATTGATTTTGTGCGATTTTATTTTTGTGCAATTTTTTTTGTGCAATTTTTTTTTGTGCGATTTATTTTTATGCGGTATCTGAATCTTAGCGTTGTTATCACCAGTTTAATGTTTCCTATCAATGTACATATACATGTTGTGGACAAAATATATGAATGTGTAATTAATCGAAACGTTACCGAAAACGCGTCAACGTTATTATCTGAAATTAGTGCGCTCACACATAACATCGGCGGAGAAGGCTTTGATTCTTTCGGTGACAATGACCTCGACGAGATGATTGAGGACCAAACTGTCGATGATAGTAACATTATCAATAGTTTGATATATTATTAAAATGGACAAGAAGAACCGGAATCTATTACAGCAGATAAAATATATGCAGGGATCCAGATTTCGAAAAAATTGGAAACGCATTTTCTTAAAATAGATACCAATGCGGAAAGATGCTTAAAATTCCAAAAAGAGCTGAGATCATGCATGTCTCACTATCGTTACGTTTACAAGCAATTGACCAGTCAACCAGTCGATTGATTTTCAAACAATTCATCACAAGAAGATGCGCGTTTTGGATTACGACGAGTAGCAGCAAACTATTTAATGTACAATTTGAAAACTTCTCCATGTATATGTACAATGAAGAATTAAATATTTTTCCAATTTCTTTAGGTCTAATTTAATTATTTAATTTAATTCAAAGCATTCTCTCATCCATTTCATAAATCATTGATGTATTTTCTAAGTTCAACTTTTTTTATGCGGTCCCTATCCAACGCACAAAAAAATTGTAGGTAGTCTATCGTACAAAATTGTTTATTATATGTAAGAATTTATAAAATTTTCGAACATTTTTTTGTACGATTTCTTTTACGCGGTCCCTATCCACCGTACAAAAACAGGTTTTACTGTACACTATTTACGGGAAGATCTTCACACTGCCACCATTTATCGAGCGGTAAACTAAAAATGTGTCATTGATTTTGGTTATCGATTGGACGACAAAAGTCGTTAAACGCATCCACATTCGTATTGTCAATAATAATAGTATTTTATTTGTTTTTTCAAAATAATTTGCTTTGTAAAAATATTGACCCTCAAGAGTGAGAAAGAACAATGAATTTGAGGTTTTTTGGGATCATTTGTTAGAGGAATCCACTTGCTCGTCGGACAGCAATAATAGCAGTGAGAGTAATATTACTATTCGAAGACGTTTACAAGTATTATCTCTGCAGTATTCTGATACGGAAAGCGATAGTGGCACACATATTGATACGACTGAAAATATCTGGAAAACAACCGATAGACCACCTATTTTGGAACCTTTTCAAGGAAGTTTCGGCATAAAAGTTAATGCAAAACATGAAGAACATGTGGCTGATATTGTAAATTTATTTGTTGGGGAAGACTTTTTTGAGCACTCAGTCACGGAGTCTAACAGATACCATTATTAACACTAGAACTACCGACAATTCAGCAAACCTACTTCTACCAAAACCAGTCAAAATGACTGGTCTTAAAAAAATACTTAATAATAGAATATTTTTAAATTTGTTGCTTCATTACTTTCTTACAAAAGGAAATCCATGTTTTATGTAATACATTTTAGGTATTATTAACGTATTTAATGAGTTAGGATTATCCCTTACGCATTAGTGAACACAATGCACCTCGCGCATGGTTCCGTCTGCAGCAATTTCATTTTGTGATTCTAGTAAAATACTTTCATTAGAATCTTCAGAGCTTGAAAACACTCGAACACATCTACTTTTACGTAAATTCGACTTATTTTCACATTCGCTTTCTGAAGATTTCTGAACATATTCTTTGTCTAAATCATCATTGTCACTTCTGTCGCTATCAACAAGATTATCGTGAATACCCCACGATGCAATTTCATTTTCTTCTCGTTCATCTTCACGGCCATAAAGTTCATCATCTTCTATATCAGAGCATTCCATTGGTATATCATTCAATTTTTGCAATACTTTACAAGTTCTCAATCGTTTTGCCAGTTTCAGGGCTTAGAAAGACTAGAACAAAACTATTTATTATAAAAATGAGTATATAATATTTGTATTTATTTTCTCATCTTACACTAATTCAAATAATATGTCGTATACTGAATATATTGTTATATGAACAAGAGCATGATGGTCTTCCAGCGGCTGTTATAAACGCACTGATTGAATGCAGTAACTTCTCTATTTGATGGTTGTTTTTACAATGTTGCCTGATATAATACTGTCATGTGGCAAGCGAGCAAATTCCAAAACAAAACAATAACACATTCCTAACAGAATCTTCAAATGTTTTACGACTTCAGATCTAAATGAACGCCTTAATAAATACCAGTCAAAATGACTGCTGTTGGTATAAGTAACCATAGTATCAATTTATTTTGATTCAAAATAAATAAAATATTTAAAAAATATATTTTACCATTTCTTTAGTTATCACCACAAAAGTCATTACACCATTTCGGAAAAAAATGTAACAAAGTAGAAATATTTAAATCAAATTGTAAAACCAGTCAAAATGACTGGTGCGGTAGTTCTAGTGTTAACACGTTGGCTGCCGTGGGGGTCACCAGTGACCGGCGCAAGAGATTTTACTGAAGATCCAAAATATTCGCAATGGGTAGTAATAATTATTTTATAAATGCAGTTATTGTTAGAATAGTGATGCGATTCTTTGGTCTCCAATACTTGCACATTATTTACATTTTGCATAATTCAGTCAAACGCTGTAGTATTTCATAGCATCGCCGTTCTAATAGGCAAAATACGCACGGCAGTCAACATGTTAAATTCGACACAAATACAGAGAATTAAAAAAATCAAAGAAGTGGATAGATATAACAAAAACAAAAGAAGTGGAAGTTTTGTGGTTTGATTATTATAAGGGCACAAGTCAAGAAAGAACACCTCGTTGATTAATGGTCAACCGATGCTACAAATGAGACCCCGATTTTTAGAAAAGTGATGACTAGAAATAGATTTCTCCAAATACTACAAGCGTGGGATTTTTATAATAATAATAATATTACCGTTACTTCTGACAGACTTATAAAAATTCGACCAATCATTGATTACTGAAAAAAAAGTTTCACGATGTGTATATGTCAAAACAGCAACTCTCAGTAGATGAATGCAATATTCCATGGCGCGGCAGGCTTTCATTTAAAAAAAAAAAATGAAACTTAGTTCGCGCCAGACTGCCGTCCAGGGAAATAGTCTCGCGCAGAATTCAGTCGTACGTAAAATGTTAATAAAGGGCTTAGAAACCGATGCCCTCGAACATTTTTTTGACGACCTTACGGAACGCATAGGAGGGAATTTCTTCGATCCGGAAAAATATAACATAATTAGATGAAGCATTCGAATGCGTGCTGCAAGTAGAACGGCAGCTCCGAAACAGAAGTGCTTCTGTTCCAGATGACTGTTACCTCCGACACCAACGAAACAGAAGAGCTTCTGTTTCAGATGCCTGTTACCTCCGACACCAACACATTGTGACAGCTGCTACAGGAATTATACTTCGAGGCTCGCCCTCGAGATTACAGTGTAGTACCATTCCTCCGACCTACTGATTGTCACGTTTTCAGAGTTTTCAAACAATTGAAGTCTGCTGGCTTGCGCCCGTGGCGCCTGTCCGCGGTCTTCTTCGTCATAACGTTTTTTCGTGCCGAAAGTGTCACGTGCAGAGAAAAAAGTGTTTCCGATTTCAGTGAATTTTGGGAATAATATCATGGGCAAGCATAAGAGAAGTCATCTTCACATGATAAGGAAAATGAAGACCTTCGGGAAAGATTGAAAAGGCCTGAGAAATTAGGAGATCGGACGAATGTGCTTCAGCAGCACGCATCGGTCAATGTGAGGTTAGAATCTGAAAATTCTTCAGATAGGGCCATCGTGCCAGAGCCAATTCATCGACCGCTAGATCTTTCGAATATAGCAAGTAAGTATTAACGGAGTATTAATTTCGAGTTGAGGTTATGCGAGACATAACCCATAACTCAGATTTCACGATCGAGCTTATACGAGAGATAAGACAATGATCAAATTTATTTTTCACGATCGAGCTTATACGAGAGATAAGACAATGATCGAATTTATTTTTCACGGCTGAGCTTACACGAGAGGTAAGACAGAGCCGAAGTTATCGCTGATCACAGCATCATATATACATACATTAAGAAATAGTATTAACGGAGTGTTAATTTCGAGTTGAGGTTATGCGAGACATAACCCATAACTCAGATTTCACGATCGAGCTTATACGAGAGATAAGACAATGATCAAATTTATTTTTCACGATCGAGCTTATACGAGAGATAAGACAATGATCGAATTTATTTTTCACGGCTGAGCTTACACGAGAGGTAAGACAGAGCCGAAGTTATCGCTGATCACAGCATCATATATACATACATTAAGAAATAGTATTGACGGAGTGTTAATTTCGAGTTGAGGTTATGCGAGACATAACCCATAACTCAGATTTCACGATCGAACTTATACGAGAGATAAGACAATGATCAAATTTATTTTTCACGATCGAGCTTATACGAGAGATAAGACAATGATCGAATTTATTTTTCACGGCTGAGCTTACACGAGAGGTAAGACAGAGCCGAAGTTATTGCTGATCACAGCATCATATATACATAGGCACATATATGTACATATATGTATGGTAAGTCAGAAAACTCCGCAACGGAATCTATTTTACCGACGGTAAAATCTTGCTAAATTGATTCTTGTGAGATCACTGAAGTTAAGCAGCAATGAGCACGGTCGCTACTTGGATGGGTTGACCGCTTAGGAACACCGTGTGCTGTTGGCATTCTCTTTCCCTGTGTCAACGACTTCGATTGCAATTATTTTGATTGCATGAGCAATCATTTGCAATGATTCGATTGCAAAGTTTACAGGAGAGGAACCAGTTGTCAAGCAGAATGACTTGGTTTTATCTTATCACATTACTTCTCGCTGGAAGACCTGGCTAAAAACAGATCAGAAAAAAGAAGTAAAGAATTAGTGGTGGAAAAAATAACCTCGTGCAGGAGAATGTCTTCTCGAAGTGGCTAAATTAAATCCCGAGGTGGCAGCATCTTTAAATGATGACTCGCTTAAAAGAGGCAAGTATTTTTCAATCATGCAAAATTTAGCTGGTTCGGCATTATCAGGCTTGGGTTTAGTTATAGAACCACTGCTCCTTCAGAAGAAGGATATAGGTACCAAGAAAATGTTGGAGCCTTTATGGGAGACCTCACAACTTTTCACAGAGTTGTATACAGATAATCAAAGAAACGTCACCAGGATTTATCGTGGTTCCATTATGGAAGTCTCAACCATGGTTTCTCATATTTCGAAAACTGGTAGAGGGAGATCCTTTATTTTTTGAAGCAGGTAATGATTTACTTGTTTCGCCTTTTCAGGGGTCAATGCCACCCACTAGCCTCGAACCTTAGCCTGGTTGCCGCCAAATTATCAGGCTGGCGTTTTCAAGACGAAATCTGTCAGAATCGGTAATAGAAATTCCGATATCTTCATTGTCAGAAGCTACACTCAGAAAAATTCGAAAGGACCGCTATCTTTCTGATAGCCTCGGATACGGCCAATCTTAAAAGAATGTACAGTAAATTACTGTTTTATGGCCTATAGTACAAGGCATGCTTCGACTTCGAAGGCAGCAGAGAATGGAAAGATCTGTCACACATATACCTTTCTCGTTTTTTAAAAGGCGTTTTTAAACTAAGACCTTGTAAACCAAAATATGATACGATTTGGGATGTAGAAACGGTCTTATGTAAAATGGGAAAATTATTCCCTTTGGAATTATTAACTCTCCAAAGTCTAATGGACAAAACAGAAATTTTATTAGCACCGGGAACGGCGCATAGAGGACAAACATTCTCTATAATCTCGATAAATAATATATCGATCTCTACATCGGAGATACAAATTAAAATCCTGATAACATGAAAACGTCGAAACTTGGTGCAGCTCAATCGTTATTGTAGTCCTTCTTTCGGGATAAAATCAATTGTGCACCTCTAGTACAGTCTTAAGGTATATTGAGGTGTCTAAAAATATTAGAAACGGTGAGCATGAATGATTTATGTCTCCACGCAAACCTCACGGAGCTGTGTCATCGCACACCTTAAGTAAATGGATTATTATTGAGATAATTAAGAAGAGGGGTCTGAAGTGTCGACCGCCGCGCAGGTGAAATCTGTCTCTTCCGTCTTCTCTGCGTCTTTGACGAGAAGACACAAAATGCTGTCTTGGGTGTTTTGATAACCATCACCACTTAACTCCCAAATACGAAGTTTTTGAATACATACATAGGCAAAGCTCCTGAAGGACGGTTTGAGGTTGTGTTGCAAAAAAAAAAAAAAAAAAAAAAAAAAAAACTAACATTGTTCCATTTCGCTTCTATGTTAGAAAAGATCGAATCAGACTCCTTTCTGTTTGGGGAAAACTAGGAGAGAAAATAAGAGATACAAAGTCTGTAAATAAACTGGGTAAGGAGATATAGTCGCAAACGTTTATGAAAAAAGCTACAACGAGCTCCCATCAGTTAAACTTCAAGGATCCGTCTGCATCGAAATCAATGATTCAGACGGGCAACAAATACAGATATCCTCAAAAATCGTCGTTGCAAGGGTCTAGCAATAAACCGAGTACTTCAACGAAGCACCAAGATCAAAATCGGTCTAAAAATTGAAAGCCATGGAGGTCGAATTAACAGCAGAGTCAAAGCTGTATTAAAGGATGCAGGTTATCTTTTTCGTCAAAAGATGCTCGATATGGGTGCGATTGAAATGTGTCATCCTATGAAGGGTCAATTCGATTCTACCTTCTTTCTAGTCCTGAAACCAGATGGTTCCTCTAGATGTATCCTCAACTTGAAGGAACTTAATGCCTTTGTCGAGCCAGCACATTTTAAGATGGAAGATATTCGATTTAATTTGATCGAGTTGCTTCATGAGTTCCATCGGCTTGAAGGATGCGTACTTTTTAATTCCCATCCATGAGGATTGCAAAAAGTTGTTGAGATTTTCGTTTAAGGGTAAGCCTTGTGAATTTACTTGTGTTCTGTTTGAGCTGTGTACAGGCCTGTTTGTGTTTACAAAAATTAAGAAATCAGTGATTTCATGGCTGCGATCAAAACATTTTTTATCGGGTATTTATTTGGATGATTTCCTGTATATGGGAAAAAATTTCGAAGCGTATACCGAAAATCTCCAAGCAACTGAAAAACTGCTTTTGTCTCTCGATGTTGTCATTAATTATACGAAGAGCAATTTTAACCCTGATACTCGATGCAAGTATTTTGGGTTTATCGTAGACCCTTTTTAAGTTTACTGTAGAGTTACCTCCACACAAACGCAAATCCTTAACACTAAACCTACCAGTAGCGGTCAAATTGACCGTTTTCAAACTTTTTGTCCAATTTACACATTTTTAAATGTTATAATATTGTTATCAAACTAGATGACAATTCTTAGAATATGCATATAATATTTTCTTCATCTTTACTTTAAGTTATTTTTTCTTTTTCCAAGAAAAATTTGTTATGTTACCTACCTACCGCGGTCGGTCAATATGACCGGTGGGAAAAACTGTTATAAAGTTATTTCAAAGTAAAATTTTTTACGGTTATCTCAGAGTCGCTTATAGTTGAAAAGAGTAGATAACAATAGTATTGATTACAGTCTCAAGTAGTGCACATCTAAAAAGGTTCTTATGGAATTTTTTTATCATTATTTATTTGAAGAAGAGAAGGTAAAGTAAAAACATGGATGTACATTTTTTATTCCTTACATAGTGTAATAATCTGTTGTAGATATTTACCCTAAAAATGTCAAAGCATTTGAAAATTACAAATTACCTAAAAAATATAACGGACATTGTTCGTTCGCAAGACTCACGAAAACCGGACGCTTCACCTCCAGCTCATCAACCACCGTTAGCCTACACCGTTTAGTCTCCCATTGTCCTCCGCATTTCAATAGATCCCGAAAAAGTAATCAACGTCCACGTTCAATTTTATCGCTCAACCAAATATCGCCTAATCCTTACTATCCTTTCTGGTCATAACCCTCTTTCTTCACACATGCCGAACCTGCAGTTCTTTGTTTCGATCGTAATACCTCCCGATCCCATACACACGGAAACCAATCTCCGCGTATCCCCACTTCCTTTCCGAATTTCGGAAAATCCACAAGCGAACGCACGAGGAAAAAGATGAGCTGGAGGGGAGAAAGACATTTTTATATACTGAAGCAAGGATCTTGGATTTCACTTGCTCGAACACCGTCACCAAAGTAATAACAACGCAGCACGAACTCTTTCGATAAATTCACCACGAGTATCACATATTTTCTGTTTTTGTGATTTCTAGTAATTTTGTGAACATTATTAAGTTTGTTGAAATATATATTCTTTGTTATCCGTTGAACACTCTCTTCGTATAATTTACACCCTTCACCTCCGTAAAAGGTCGTGAAGTAGATCGCGTCGACATAAAGCGCGATTAGAAAAATTTCAGACATAGAAGAAGAATTTTCAGAATATGATGAACAAGAAACTTCTGTAATTGAAAAAAACATGGAAATAGACCAAGAACTATTTACAAGTGAATTAGAATCCGAAAGCGATAGCGAAGAGGAGAATATTATAAATAAGCGTTCAGGGCAGAAAAGAAAGAGGGTTTTATCGACATCCGAAAGTGAAATAGATTTAGAGGATCAACGCATCGAAACTGCTGCTGATGGAACAGCCTGGGAAGAAATAGACGGAAGACCCAAAGTTGGCAGGTTACCAGTGCATACTATTTTTAGGGATATGTCAGGACCAACAGGATACGCTAAACGACATATAATGCAAGGACAAATGAAGACGGCATTTAGTCTTATCATTGATCAGCAGATAATACGGCATATTATAAAATGTACAGAAGAAGAAGCATTTAGGGTGTTGGGGACTAAATGGGAGCTAAATGCTATAAAACTAGACGCATTTATTGCCTTACTATATGCTCGCGGCGCATATGAGGCGAAAAATTTGGATATATCATATTTGTGGAATAAAAATTGGGGACCCGCTTTTTTTTCAAAAACAATGAGTCGAAACGACTTTACGGAAATTATGAAGTACATACGATTCGATAAGAAGAGCGAAAGAAGCCAGCGTTTACAAACTAATAAATTTTCTATGATATCTACAATATGGGATCGATTTATTGAAAATTCTCAAAATTGTTATAAACCTGGTGCATATATTGCTGTTGATGAACAGTTGTTTCCGTCCAAGACTAGGTGTAGATTTACACAATATATGCCAAACAAACCAGACAAATTTGGAATAAAGTTCTGGTTGGCATGTGATGTCACCAGTAAATATATAGTAAATGGGTTTCCCTATTTGGGAAAGGATGAACGGCGAGATTGTTCAATTCCACTTGGGCAGTTCGTTGTTCTAAAGCTAATGGATCCTTTCACAGGATGCGGAAGGACTGTAACAACAGATAATTTTTTTACGAGTGTTTCATTAGCCAAGAAATTACTTGCGAGAAAAACCACAATTGTTGGAACAATTCGTGGAAACAAAAAAGAGTTACCAAAGTTAGCCAAAGAAAAAAAAGATAAAATGGTTAGATTTTCAAGCAAATTGTATAAATCAAATGATATAACTCTTACAGTATACAAAAGTAAGCCGAAAAAAAAGTGCTTGTCCTAAGTTCCAAACATAACTCAATAGAAATAGGAAAAAGCAGCAAACGCATACCGGAAACTATTAGATTTTATAATAGTACAAAATTTGGTGTAGATGTGGCAGACCAGATGGCAAGGAAATACAGCGTGAAGTCGAAAAGTTGTAGGTGGCCACTTCAGGTATTCTTCAACATTTTGGACCTAGCTGGAATAAATGCCTGGATTTTGTATAAAGAAACGACAGGCGAAAATATTTCCAGGCAGGAATTTTTGTTTCAGTTAGCTTCAGAACTTGGAGATGCATATACAAAATCTAAAATAAAACAGCTTTTACCAACACCATCCACAAGTACAGATTTGTGCGTACGAAAAACTTGTCAAATTAAATTTTGTAAAGGTTATAAAACAACAAAAATCTGTTCGAAATGCGAAAAATATGTTTGCGGCAAGTGCACATTTCAGACTAAACTAATTTGTAAACAATGCGAGGAAGGCAAATAAAGTATATTATGTATGCATAACATTCTGTATAAAACTTTAACTTGATTTGTTTTTTTTTATAAAGAAAGAAATTATATAAAATAAATTGGACGAAACTTTATGAAAATTCTTTATTTTATACACATTTAGCAACAAACCAACCATTATCTGCATTGAATAATGAAATCTATAACTTTTTTAATTACCGGTCAATTTGACCGCACACGGTAGGAATAGGTACACAAGAATTGTCGGTAGGTTTAGTGTTAAGTAAATTGGCCGTGCGCTTTATAAAAAGGCGAAAGAGCACGGTCAGAGAATTTGCACATTGAATAGGACCACCAACAGCCGTGTGTCCTGCAGTGGAATATGGGATGCTCCATTGTAAAATTTTATAGAGAGGTGAGACGAAAGCTCTCGTTCGAAATAATGGTAATTTTGACAGTAATATGGCTCTGCCAACGCTGAAACAGCTTGTAGTTTTTTGCAAACAGGATGATTTATTATACAAACTCCTTATATATGATACCTACGTTCGTAGCTTTAAAGTATTTTGCTGCAGATCTTAGTGACTGTGAATTTCTTCTTAGAATTGATAATACTATGGCAACATATCAACAGGATGGATGGGACTCAGTTTCCCCATTCGCATAAATCTGCCGGTGATATTTGGAATTGTAGCATACATTAATTGTGTATTTACATATGTACATAACTGTGATATTTGGAATTGCAACATACATTAATTGTGTATATACACTCATAACTGTGATATTTGAAATTGCAGCATACACTAATTATGTATACACATACATAACTGTGATATTTGAAATTGTATCATACGTTAATTGAAATAACGCAGCATACATTTCATCGAAAGAGAACAAGGAAGCAGATGCTCAATCGAGAGTATTGAATGTTAACACAGAATGGGAACTGACAAATTACACATTTCGCTTAATGGAAAAATGATTTGGTAAATCTGTATTAGACCTGCCTGCTTCAAGAGCTAATGGTAAACGCAGCTGGATGGTCGCAAGAATCACAGGTTTTTGCAAACATTTTTATTTTTTATAGTACATAATTATTCAACTTGAAAAATTGAGGGCTCATAACTCTGAAAATCTACACTGTAATCTCGAGGGCGAGCCTCGAAATAATTGAACTATCAAACGAACTTACCTGTAGGTGATGTTCTATCTTAATTATACGAGTGGCTCGCCCGAAGAGATTACAAACCCCCCCAGAAGAATCCCATGGTGTTCCCTTTGACCCGCCCTTTTTGTGTTTCCACAATTTAGAACCCATACAATTTTTCTTATAACTTTAAACGATATGACGAAGAAGACCGCGGACAGGCGCCACGGGCGCAAGAAAGCAGACTTCAATTGTTTGAAAACTCTGAAAACGTGACAATCAGTAGGTCGGAGGAATGGTACTACACTTTAATCTCTTCGGGCGAGCCTCTCGTATAATTACGATCGAACTTCACCTACAGGTAAGTTCGTTTGATCGTTCAATAAACCCCCATACAGATCCGAAATGAAATTTGAGTGACGATCATCACGCACCTCGACAATGAATATTCTGAGGCGAGAACCCTTAACCCCCCCACATCGTATTCTTCGTGCGAATTCAAACACGACACATACCGACATGCAAAATACCGGTACTATTGCTGGAAATGGGGTTCTCAACAGTACGACGGCAAGTATTGTCGAAGAAAAGCTCCATGTATCAAGAATCGAGCAAGATCGCGTGATTTATCGGCCAAATGCAAAATATCGAAAGTATTTAAATTGTGCCGCGTTAATAGTTATACTTATAGTTATCCCATTTACACCAGCAAATCATTGGATAAAGAAAATACAACACCAACAAATGTTGTAATGAATTTATGTGAAGGTGTGCTTGATAATGACCATATTATATGTACGGACAATTATTACAGCAGTGTGGATTTACTCAACAAACTTATATCCAAAAATATGCATTTTGCTGGTACCCTTCGGCCAAATCGCACAGGCAGTCCACATGAAGTTGTGATAGCGAAACTACAATAAAATAAGGAGAAGTCGTTGCTTGAGTAAACAGTAAAGGGATCACGATCTTGAAATGGGAAGGCAGGTGAGATATTTTGGCCCTTCCTGCCAAACATTCTAACGAAATGGAAAACATAACAACAAAAAGAGGGGTTTGTTGTGAGTCAAAAATTATTATTGATTATAATGAGGGAAAAACCGCGATTTATCTTTTCTAACGAAATGAATGCATACAGCGGTCCATTGAGGAGGGCAATAAAATGGTATAGAAAATTAGTTTTCGAACTTTGTTAAAACTGTTGTAAATACGTTGTATATGTTCCAAAATATAACGGGAAGAAAAATATCAAATAAAACATTCCGGAAGCAATTGGCAGATGCGCTGACACGGCACACACACGAGAAAACTCCAAGCAGAGCCGATAGAAGCAGAACTATTCATAGATTTCAAAAGAAACAAGGAGAGGGGTAAAAAGTTCGAAAATATTGTGTTGAGTTATAACACCCATACAAAAACATTCGGCCACATATCAGCGAGAAAACACACAAAAAAAGTTGTTACTTATTGTAATATGTGCAAATCTCAACCACATCTTTGCTTATAATGTTTTAATAAGCTCCATTAAAACTAGAACATTAATTTTTTAATTGCCATAAATTTTTTAACCCTTAACAATGCCGGCCTCACGCACTGATGCTGCCCAAACGAAAAGTCAACTATCAGTCCCGATAAAGTGACGCCGCCTGAACGGAAAGTTTACTGCCGTGCTCAACGTTTTAAGGGGGGATTCCCGTCTAGACGATCAAAAAAATCGATTTTTTATTGTATATTTTTAAAGTATATGACATGGAGAATATGTGAGCAAAAGAATTTCCCCAAATTCTTTTAATTAACAAAGTCGTAGCCACATATATGCAGATGTTCCTGCCGCGCGCTCTAAATGTGCCCGTATTTTGTTACGGGCTACATACGGGCCGGCACGCTTGCTGGCTTCCATCACAAAAATCCGCCTCTCAATGATAACGTATTAGAAATTATAAAACCTATTTATAAGGATTTATCGAATGATAAGTTGCTTGAACGTTGTTTGGGTGCAGAAACGCAGAATAGCAATGATTCATTGAATTCGTTGATTTGGACCATGGCCCCGAAACACCTGCACTGTGCTACAAAAACGATAGAAATCGCGACCTTTTTGGCAGTGATAAACTATAATGAAAGGTTTTTACCAATTTTAAAAGTTATGAACCTCATGGAAATTGAAATTGGCCAACAAGCGGAAATATACGCCCATTCCCGTAACCAAACTCGCGTCAGCCGATCGGAGCAGCGATCGTCCAATGTCGCTCAAAACGAACGAGTGCTACTCAGAGTCAAAAAATCGGCTCTGCAAGACATGTACGAAGAAGAGGAAGACCTTCCTTTATGGTCCCGGAATAGGAAATTGAATGTAACTGGAATTATTTGCGTGTTATGTCTGAGTAATTTCTTCAAAAACTTTAAACGCGTTTTTCTCGAAACTACATTTTCGCAATTGGTACCCACGATATCGCAAAATCTATCGAACCGATTGCGCTAAGAGAACGCACACATCTTCAGCACATATGTTGCTTTAGTGTGAACTACAATCAAATTAACCGTTTGAGTGCCAAGCGGCGCGATCGCGCTTCTTCTGTCTGTCCTCAAAACTGCAGCGTAATCACAGCAGGCTCGGTTTCTCTCGATGCACAACATTACGGTAATCTTAGGTAAAAAAGATAAAATTGGAGTAATGTTACACTTTAGGTCTACATGCTTTTATTCATATAAAAATTGTGAATATAACAAGCGCTATAGCGCCGCTCGACACGGAATATAACAAGCGCTATAATTTCGACCGGGAAATGAGAAAGACCCGTGGCACTCAAACGGTTAACATATTTATTTAAACAATTTTTGCAATACTTTAAAGCTGAAAAAATTGTGACAAAATCGATACTTAATTTTCAAAGTCATGCTATTTTTTTAATTTTCAAGATTTTTTTTTCGTCGTAGTTCACACGATGGCCATACTCTTATATTTTAATAATATTCTTCGTTTTTTTGTTTCTGATGAACGGAACGGTCAGAATCATGGGTACCATGGAACTAGTTTTTTTTTATTGTTTAATAAAACCTCTCGTACGGCGTTCATGTTTATAATTTTGAGAGAACAAAAAATATTTTTGAATAGTTAAAACGTGTACTAATATATAGAAAAAAAACCGCAATCCGAAAGACCTCATCGTTTTTCCTAAAAAAAAATCGAAAGTTACCTAAAAATCACGCCTCTAGACGGGAATCCCCCCTTAACACTTTTGCTTCGAACGCCGCTTATAGGCGGCATCCACGAGATAACCTGTGAGCCATATATCCGGCGTCCAAAATGATGCGTATACCAGTGCCACCTATAGTTGATGGCAAATTTTTTATTATCGGCAGAACGTTTTTTGTTGATTTTATTGACAAATTGGATTAATCACTTCTTAAAACTACTCTTCGTTGAAACAACATCAAAACATTTTACGCAATTCAAACATCCAAATAAGATTGGTTACTGTTTCACGCTAAAAAATCGATTAAATCCATTGACAGTGAAACGATATATCATGTACGGTTTTTACAGGAATTAGGAATAGATCGGCTTAAGGTATACTTCTTAATCTGTTAAAAATTAAAAATTGTAGCTTAGGAATTGCCTATGAAAAATGCCTACCGGCGTTGGGGGGGGGCGTTAAACGATCATGGGGGAGGGGTTATAGTGGGTAGTTGCACAAAGAAAAAGTGCTTTCCTCCTCAAAGTATTTTTCAATATTCTCAAACTAGCGGGAATAAACGCCTGGATTTTGAATAGTGTAACAACAGGAGAAAAAAATGTCAAGAGATTTCATTCCAGTTAACTAGAGAACCTGACGCTGCGTGTCAGGAATCGCGGAAGAAAAGAAGATATACCAAAACCATCGGTAAATACAAGTTCAGATTCACACGTGTGAAAAACTTGTCAAGTAAAACATTGTAAGTTAGAGAACTACGATGCAAAAAACATCTATGGAGCACATGTACATTTAACAAGTAATCTGTAAAAGAATGGAATGACGCCGTATAAGATATATTTTTTATACTTTTAGAAGTAACCCCTTTTAGAAGTGGCGCACTTGCACCAACACTGCATTGCCATCAAAATATTTCAAGTCACTTTCAGGAGTGTGTCTCCAGCTTCCAATTTGTTCTTTAATAGAATGCACACTCCCCGTAGAGATGGGCGATAGAGTATCGATATTTCAAATATCGATACTCTAGAGTCCAATTATCGGTATGTTGTATCGATATTTTATTGTTCGATATTATGGCGTATCGATACGCGACCCCTAAATATCGGTCTTTATTGGAAAAATGAGTATATGCGACCGTTCGGCGAGCGTGTCCGTGCGCGCCTCTGTTTTCATGTGACCAAGCCGAGAAAAGAAAAAGGAAACAAAGCACGTAGCGCCGTGCTGTTTGGCGGCATCCCGACCTGCGCTCGATGCGTCGTAAAGGTCAGTTCTTCGCCGCGTGTACGCCTGTAAAGACGCTGAGTGTATAAGCTATTCTCCTTTGTATTTTTCTATTTTTCATTTTCTTGTGCGCTGTCTTGTGCGTTGTACATTTCTATAGCAAATACATTACTTTGTTTAAAACATAGTTGGAGGGGAGGCTTACTCAACCCTGGTTCCAACAATCTTCGATATGTCAATGTATGTGTAATAACCACACACTCCTATGGTGGGCCACGACAGCCTTCTTTATTTAAGTTCGCCTGGCGGAGAGGCTGTGAGCCCGCGATGCCTTTTTGTCATTTTCATACGCAACGAGTCAGTCGTGACGAGCCATTAGAGAAGAGTGCACACGCAACTTAATAAAGCAACCTTTAGAAATACTGCGTAATACCTTCAACACAAATTGGGTGTGTACCCCGCACGTAGAAAGGCCCCTGGCACAAAGACACGACGGACTAGATCACCGCACGACGGGAGCACCTGCACGTGCACTGAGGCAGAAGAGGAGAGGGAGCCTCTTACACCCGCACTCCCTCCCTTGTCGACGTCAACAGCGCAGGAGGAACAATGGACGACCGTCCCCTTTAGGAAGGCAAGGAGGTTGCTGTCGCCAACCACCGGCGGAAGTAAATAAGAAGAAACGCCCTGAGGTAACCCCACGGCCACGACCGAAGAGGGTATTGAGAAAACGCCCGGACGTTCTGGTAAAGATCAACCAAGACAAAAAGTCGTATGTCGATGTCCTGAAGGACATTACACATAACGGGCAATTTGGGGAGGTCCGTGTTACGGGCCACCGTAAAACCAGGGATGGTGACCTCTTAATAGAGGTTGAAAAAAGAGATGGGAATGTCCAGAAGGCGGCAAAGGAGCTCCAGCGGGTCCTTGGGGAAAGTAATGAAACCAAGATTCTTCAAGATTTGAGAGATTTTGAAGTGAAGGATTTGGACAAACTTACAGAGAAGGCGGTGGTAGAAGAGGCCGTACGGGCGCTGTTAAAACCATGCGCGTTGGTTTCGGGGGGAGCAAGATTGCCCACGGGTTGGTGTCTGCCGGTCACGCAGACATTTTGGAGACAGCGGCGAGAGTACGAGTCGGTTTCGTGTATGGGCGTATCCGCTTGCTTCCCCCGATAATACGGTGCTTTAGGTGCCACCATTTTGGGCACATGGCGGCCAGATGCGAGAGGGCGGCAACAAATGTTTGCCGAAAGTGTGGCATCGAAGGGCATAAAATGCCTCAATGCAAGAGCGATTTTAAATGCACAATGTGTGCCGAGAAGGGCGAGCCATGTGGGCACTTAGCAGGTTCAACGCGGTGTCCTGCGTATAAGGCGCTTCTTGCGAAGTGGCAGCCTCCTTAGGGAGCAAATAGGTGTTTAGTGATGGTTTCCCCTCGAAGTAATGCCTAACGGCGATTTCCGGGGGGGAACGGGGCGTCCTAAGGAGGCTGCGGGGGAGGGGTTTTAGTGGGTACGAGACGCGCAAAGCGTCCGAGTCCCACCCTACCGACCCGCGAACGAGTGCGGACGTGCGCCGGGTGTGCGTAAATGCATTTCCCCTCCCTTCCATTTAAAAAAAAAAAACCCACCAACAAATGAATATATGCCATAATATATATACCATAATACACACATATATATATATATATACCATAATATTCTCCATAGACGTCACACAATTTACATCGGTAATTGGTACATCAGTATATATTTATCAGAAATATGAATGGATTGCAACGCCCATTTAGTCGGAACATTAAGAAGATATATAAAGAACATACCTTCATCCGTGGAGGGGATGAAGAAAGCTATTTGGGCCACTTTTGACCATTACCAGTTTGTTCATTCACAAAACGACCGAAACCCGGATTCTTTACCTCCAGTTCATCAGCCACTGTTAGCCAATACTACTTCTAGTTTCCCCTTGTCCTCTGTATTTCAATAAACCCCGAAAAACTAATCAACGTCACCGCGAAACGTGTTTAAAAAAATCGATGTCGCCCTAACCCTTTGACTACTGTTGGCGCCTATTGGCGTCCGAAACATCTTGGCATCCCGGTACGGTTGGCGCCTATTGGCGTCGGAAACATGTTGGCATCCCCGTACTGTAGGCGCCAATAGGCGTCCAGATCAAATTTCGCTTGTTTCGCCTGTTTAAAAATGTTATAATTGCTCTTATGGTAATGTACACCTCTAATGGTAACGTAGATTAAATCTAGATTAAAATGGGTCGGAATTGGATAAAAAAATAAACAAAGGAGAATGCATATTTCGTTCAGTGAACAATATATTAGCGTTGAAATGGATGGACAAAAAGGAAGTGTGGATGATTTCCATCTATCATTGTCCCAATATTATTGAGACCGACAAGATAAACCGCGTAACAAAAGAAAAAAAACTAAAACCATAATGCGGACTTGATTATAATAAAACAGTGGGGATGGTTGACAAAGTTGATCAAGTTTTATACACTCTAAATTCTACCAGAAAAAGCTTAAAATGGTATAAGAAATATTTTTCTCGTTTATTCGATTTAGCTGTATATAACACATTTATATTATATAACTATGTAACTGGAAGAAATTTAACATTTCATAAATTTCATTTAAATGTAATAAAACAAATATTAAGAAAATACAGCTCCGATGAAACTAATGGATATAAATTAAAAGGTAAATATACTAACAATGAGCCTTTTCGTTCGACGCAAAAGCATTTTCCGTCTCCATTTGAAAGCAATACACAATTCGGAAAAGTGCAAGGCCTTTTTGTAAATGTGTAGTGCAACGTGCAAAAAATGATAAGAGAAAGGATACACATTACGAATCCAAAAAATGTAATGTAGGATTATCATTCATCCGTATTTTGAAATCTATCACACGTTATTATGTTATTACATTTTACTATTAAATATTGTGAAAAAAGCTGAAAATTAATGTTCACTTTAAGTAATATTCGTTTAATGTAATAAAATTCAGTATTTTAAATATATATACTTCCTGAGAAATGCATTCTAACCAAAAATTTTGCCACCCAATGGACGTCGCGAGTGAATTTGTACACCAGTATATATTTATGCGTGCCAAAGTCTACCGTAGCCAAAGGGCTAATGGCCTGCAACTTATTTTTATAATATAAAGAACATACCTTCATCCGTGGAGGGGATGAAGACAGTTATTTGGGCCACTTTTGACCATTACCAGTTTGTTCATTCACAAAACGACCGAAACTCAGATTCTTTACCTCCAGTTCATCAGCCACTGTTAGCTAATACTACTTCTAGTTTCCCCTTGTCCTCTGTATTTCAATAAACCCCGAAAAACTAATCAACGTCACCGCGAAACGTGTTTAAAAAAATCGATGTCGCCCTTATGGCCTGCAACTTGTTTTTATTTTACTTTTCGTACAATAAAAAAGTTTTTTTCATATTGTCTAAAGAACGATCTTTCGGATGTCCTAAACCACATTCCAATAACTGCTTCCGTTCGTCCACAAAAAATTATTGAAAATGCACCAATTTTTGACCGTCCTAGATAGGCGTCCCCCCTTAACATGAAAATAATTACAAGATTTTCTGATAGAATTTAACCCTTTACACTCGAGAGGTGACTCTCGCTCACCACGTGGTTTGTTGCGGAAAAAATGCCTGGTGCTCAAGGATATCATATGTTCACTGATTGTTATTATACGAGCTATATCTTGTCAATGTATGTGTAATAACCACACACTCCTATGGTGGGCCACGACAGCCTTCTTTATTTAAGTTCGTCTGGCGGAGAGGCTGTGAGCCCGCGATGCCTTTTTGTCATTTTCATACGCAACGAGTCAGTCGTGACGAACCATTAGAGAAGAGTGCACACGCAACTTAATAAAGCAACCTTTAGAAATACTGCGTAATACCTTCAACAGTATATAGGCTTACCCAACATTTGGCGGCTCTGCCCGTGAACGGTGACCCTATAGACCACTTTCGCTGGGCGGTCTTAGGTTATGGAACTTTCATGCAAATAAATGTTATCTCCAAAAATGTGTCGGAAGGATTTTGCACTTGTTTTGCGGCAACACCAACAGCTGCCGAGGAGGAGCCAAAACATGTAGCCGGACCATCGGGTGCCAGTGTGGCTGCTGTGACGGCAGTTTTTGACGTTCGGTATTTCTGATGCCGTCCAATAACGGGTGTGGGGGGGGGGGGCTTATCAAGTCATCGCCTCCCGGGTATATTTTTCGGTAATTCGGCCTACCGCTTTAAAGATAATGAATGGAATTGCAAAACGAAGCTTAGAAGCAGCAGTAGAAGCCCGGAGGTGTCGATGACGGACACGGATACGTCCGAACTGGATCTGGACATGTCTTCTGGGGCAGCATCGTTCTACGAGTTCGACAAGAGCAAAGAGAACAAGATGCTTAAAGCTGAGCTGGCTACGCTAAAGGCCGAACTCGAGACGTGCCAGCAGCAGCTACTTTGCCTGACGGAACAAATTGAGTCGCTGACGGCAATCCGCACAGCACCTAAGGAAGTACCCGTGCCGGCTGCCCCAGTCCCACCTGCCGTTAGTGTGAATTAACATTTCATAAAAAGATCTTTCCTCGGCTCGCCGGAGATGACGGAAAATTCCGTCATCCATCAATATTACATTATTTTGAATCATTCTTTTCACCTGACGTGAGGATTTGGGTACGAGACGCGCAAAGCGTCCGATCGACAAAGATAAGACCAAATAAGTATTGCACGAGTGGCAGTACATGGAACAACTGTTGACGAACTATACGGAAGAGGAAGAGATGGCGCCAACACCGCCGCCGAGCACGAAGTCACCAAATGAGGCTTGGGTGACAGTGACCACCCGGAAGGCGAGGAACTCCTCAAGCCCAGTGGTACAACATGCCCGTTTGTTTTATTACAACGTACTGTGCTAGAGATGATAATCAAAATTCTTCATCGTTTGCAGAAAAATTAGTAGTGTTTCTAAAGCACCTTCAAAAAGTTCCAGACGCGGTAGTTGTCAAAGTTACCGCGGATCGGACATATGTGGATGGGCTTAAGATCTTTCGAGTCATCTGCAAGAACATATCTCCGGCATCAAAACAATGTGATCTATTGATTGAAGAATGCACACTCCTTAAAGCAACCTTTAGAAATACATATTCAACAGTATATAGGCATCCGTATATACGCGTTATATACCTGCGACAGAGAACATGGAAAACATCCTACCAACTACAAATCAGCGTACAGCGCGTACCGTCAGCCACGTCACCATTGGTCAGGCTCGGCCACTCGTTTAGTATAAGGGCCGGTCGAACTGTAGCAAAACACATTCGCCCTTGACCTACTTTAGTCCGCACGGACGAGGAACAGACCAGAGTATTCTCCAACGTTGAAAATTAGAAAAAGGCGATTAACCCTTTCGGACATCAGCGGTGACTATAGTCACCCAACGCCCAACGCTCGCTCTGTACGAACGGTGACTATAGTCACCCAACATTTGACGCTCGCTATGTACGAACGGTGACTATAGTCACCCAACATTTAACGCTCTTTATGTACGAGCGGTGACTTAGGTCACTCGCAACTCTTCATGAGCAGAATGTATATGTTATCTCCATGGTAATCCATCGCAAGTATTTTGCACTTGTTTTGCGCTGCCTAATAATAGACTGACGAAATGAGCAACAGTATAAGAAAAATATTTGAACAGTACGCTTGTCTCGGTTCGCTCAGACGTTCGGAATATTTTCACGGTATGTGTGAATTTTTATGCATTATCACATCATTTCATTTTATTATATTTTTCGTTTATTCGTACCCTTTAAAGATAATGAATAGGAATTGCAAAAGAAGGAAAAAACTGTTACTCCATCGAAAATGAGAGTAATGAGATATACGACAAATCTTCGGAGTCCGATAGCGATACTGCAGTCAATAATATTTATACTAGAAAGAAGCCAATTCGTCGGACAAAAGTACTTAGCACCTCAGAATCAGAAGATGATAATATTGAAGATGTTTTGCCACCAACTTCTTCTCATAATATTCAATGGACTACGGAGAATGCTGAATTAACATTTCATAACTTTGATCTTTCCAATTCCGGACTTCAGACAGAAAACTTAAAATTTTCATCTACAATATTACATTATTTTGAATCATTCTTTTCACCTGACCTTGTAGGCTTTATTGTAGATAAGACAAATAAGTATTGGGCACGTATAGTAAGTGATAAGACGTGTAATGTCAAAATTGGAACAACTGTTGACGAACTATACTGTTTTCTCGCTTGTACCTTACTAATGTCGCGAAATAAAAAATTAGGGCTTCGTGAATATTGGTCCAAGGATAAACTTTTAAAATCTGATATTTTTAGCGAAATTATGTGTAGAGATAGATATTTAGTTTTATTGACAATGTTGCATTTTAGTGATGATAATCAAAATTCTTCTGATCGTTTGCAAAAAATTAGTAGTGTTTCAAGCAGACTTCAAAAATCGTTCAAAGACTTGTTTTATCCGTTTCAAAATTTATGTATAGATGAAAGTCTATTACTGTACAAAGGTAGGCTATCCTTTAAACAGTATATACCGGCCAAAAGAAGCCGATTTGGCATCAAAACATATGTATTATGTGATTGTAAAACTGGCTATGTACTGGATATTATCGTATATACGGGTAGTGAATCACACGTGACAGAGAACATGGAAAACATTGGCAAAACAGGAAATATCGTTTTAACACTTTTGAAACCCTACTTGGGAAAAGGTCATTCACTGTATGTTGATAATTATTATAGTAGCCCCGCTCTTTTTAATTTATTACATACAAATGTAACGAATGCTTGTGGAACTGTAAAGCGAAGACGAAAAGGAATGCCTGTAATGAACAGAAAATTAGAAAAAGGCGAGGTTGATTTTCGGACATCAAGTAATTTGCTAGCCCTTAAATGGCGAGATAAAAGGGACGTACTTATGTTATCTACTTTCCATACTAGCGAATTTATATCTACAGGAAAAAGAAATTATAGGACGCAAGAAATCGTATATAAACCTAAATGTATAGTCGATTATAATTTGTCAATGGGCGCTGTCAACAAATGTGATATGGTTATAAGTTCTATTAAATCCGTTAGAAAATCTATAAAATGGTACAAGAAATACTTTTTTCATTTGCTAGATATTGCCGTTTGGAATTCTTATTGTTTATATAAATACAAAACAAAAAAAGATGTATTTCTATAGCTACTTTTCATCTTGAATTAATACGGCAAATTTTACGAAAATATCATAAAAACGATGTTAGACAAAGCGGTCCTAAATCTGCGGATAAATATCCTTTGAGACTTACTGGTAGACATTTCCCAGAGATTTACACTAACGAGAAAACAAAACGAAAATGTGCACTGAGAAAGTGTATTGTTTGTACTAAGAATGGTGTTCAACGACAATCACATTATCAATGTAAAACATGTGACGTAGGCCTTTGTGTATACCCGTGCTTTCAAACTTATCATACAAAATTACATTATTAAATTATAAAATCTGGATGTTTATGTGTTTCATTTATATTATTAAATTATATTTTCTAATTGCATTATGTTATAATTTTTTAAGCATTTTTTTTACGAGCGACTGCACTCGCTCTGCGTAAGATAGCGTGGTATTGTCGTCTGACGAATAAGAAGGGCGCTTGAGTTGTTCCGCAAGTACGGACGTTTGCGGCGGCTGCTCGGTCAGCGGAGACGGCGCGACGCAGAATGCGTCCGTACCGAAAGGGTTAACACGTTGCGTACCAAGCATGATTACGTTTTGTTTCCTACCGGCCCAAGTTTTTACCTCGGCGCACCAGTACGGAAACAGAGAGATGAGCGGGAACACCAACAATATAACTCGAGTTTCGGCTAGAGATCTGCGAGGGATCTCACTTCAGTTGTCCCAGATCATTCAGTTGAGAAGCATACTTTTTCTGAAACGCACATCAGTAATTTTTTATCCCAGAAATGTTCATTGGACGGCCTGAAAGTACAATTGAAAGTGAGAGTAGTGGTGAAAACGTTGTGAGTTTTAGAAGAAAAGTTAGAAATAGAATTTCGCCGAGTTCAAGCTCGGACACATATGCAAGTGAAGATATTAACGAATTACAAGAAGAACTGGCTTTAGACGAAGAAGGGAAATTGAACACAGCTGATAATTCATTGGAAAATATCCAATGGAACGAGTTCAATAGTAGGCAACAATCATTTCCATTCACTGGAAAAAGTGGGCTTTTGTTGGATTTGCCGTCTGGCATTAGCCCCGGTGAAGTTCTTTCGCTATTCTTGAATGAAACAGTAATAAGTCTTTTAGTCACATACTAATAGATATGCAGAGCAGAAATTACTTGAACATAAAACGACTGGTCACGCTGGAAAAAATAAATGGAATCTCACCACTTCCGAAGAAATTAAAAAATGTATTGAATTGATGATTTGGATGGGTCTAGTACAAACACCGCTAAAGAAATGTTGGTCAACGGATCCTGTATACAATTTTTCATTGCCGCGCAGCACAATATCCCGCAATCGATTTGAAGAACTGCTATCAAACTTGAATTTTGCTAACAATGAAACGATAGTACAAAATAACAGACTTGGAAAAGTTTTACCACTTGTAGACATATTGATGGTTAATTATCGGAAGGTTTTTTCACCAGGCAAAGACATTGTTGTCGACGAGACAATGGTTCCGTGGAGGGGACGACTAGTATTTCGGTAGTATATTCCAACAAAGTCACATAAGTACGGTGTAAAACTGTTCAAACTATGCCCCACCGAAGGATACACATGGTCTTCAAAAATATATTCTGGACGAGATATCAGCGGAAAAAGAAAAGTTGGCATAGCAGAGAGTGTCTGCACTGAACTTGCAGACAAATTATTGAACGAAGGACGTAGTTTATTTGTTGATAATTTTTACACTAGTTATAAATTAGCACTTAAATTTTTAAATTCTAAGACGCATGTGGTTGGAACGGTACGGCGCAATAAAAAAAATATGCCAAGTTGTGTAATGTCGTATCCGTTGAAAAAAGGTGAAATGGTGGCACGGGGAGATCCAAATGGTATTGTAGTACTAAAATGGAGAGATGGTCGTTTTAACCAAGTTTTCAATTATTTGTCAACATGAGCCGACGCGGAGATCAGAAGGTCCCGAATCCCGGCAATGCCTACGACGTCAGATTCCGTGGAACACCACGACGTGATGACTACCGTAGGATGCGAGATTCTAATGTTAATCGCGCAGGAGGGGCAGACAGCTGGGCGACTGTAGATACGTCGCTTGAGCGATACAATGAGGCGTATACCGAAGATAGATATCGGATGCCTAGCCGAATAAACCACAACGCCAAAAGAGCGGAAGATTGGCGTAATAAGCCGCGCGAACAGAACAGGCGGCCAACGGAAAGACCAGCACCTGACTTGAGTAAATTCAGGGCCAAGGTAGAGACTCCACCTTCAACTAATATGTATGAGGTTGGACTGTGGTGCATGTGCACGTGCACCATCAAAATCTTTCAACTCATCTGCCAGAATACATCTCCGGCCTCCAGTGTGATCTTTAGGACAATGCACGCTCCGCTCATCAGGCTTCATCTTAACCCCTTAACGACGAATGAGGATAATTCGCGACATACTCACTAAGAACACGGTTACAACCACCGCAACATCCTCACAGGACCAATTAACTTCGACGAATATGTCGCATATGGGTTTAAAATTGAGAATTTCATAAAAGTGTCGATTGTAGCGAATAGGATACATTTCTACTACCAATATATACTAGTGCTACCACCTATCGGACTTATTTTGAAGTAACTTTATAGAAATGTTTATTCCTGTCAATGCACGTGCTTTTGTTATCATCTGTGTCATTTTCAATTATTTTTATAATAAATAAACAACGGTAAGTAAACTTTGAAAATATTACTGTTAGTTATCGTATTTTATATAAAATGATGTGAGCTACAGATTTTTTTGTTTTGGAAATTGTTTATAATTAAATTTACTACTCACATGTATGTCACGAATATGCACTAACCGGCAATAACGAAATAATATAATAATACGTTTTACATATAACATTTTTTTTTAAAGTATACTCAGGACTAATATTTGCTATACAGTTACCGTTATTTATGTTATTATTTTTTATTTATAGACCATGGACCCTGCTAAGTTTTACGGAAGTAGAAAAAAGGTTGCTGATGCAGTTTTCATGAAAGTAAGAGAAATACCTGATGAAAGCGAAGATAGTTGTCTTAGTAACAGTGAAGATGAAGACGATAATGAGCCTTTATCGTCTTTACAAATAGTAAAAAGATCAGAAGGATTTCCAATTATTGAGCAAGAACTGATTGAAGAAGAGATTGAAATGGATGGGATTGGTGAAATAAGGGAAGAAAAACCAAGTGACGAAGATGTAGACTCAATCGATGAGAATGTGGAGCATGAAACAACTACTTCTGCATCCAGACAGAAACAACGATCTACCACAGTATCGCAAAAATGGGAAGATGTGAAAAGTGATAATAGTGAAAAAATATTACCGCTTTGGTTCGGAGATATTCCGAATACCGAAGGACTAAAAACGCCAATAGGTTACTTTCGCCAATTTTTTGATTATATTTTGTTAGATCAAATTGTTGAGCAGAGCAATTTGTACTCAGTTCAAATAAATCCGAATAAACCGCTAAATTTGAATAAAAGCGAATTGGAACAATTTTTCGGGTGCGTAATATATATGTCTGTCTTTAATCTGCCAAGATCTCGGATGTTTTGGGCAAAAAATAGCAGAGTGAATCAAGTAGCAGATGTAATGAGTCGTGATAGATGGGAAGCAATAAAAAATAATCTACACTTGAACGACAATACTCGAGCACCACAAACCACAGATCCGCAAAGAGATAAATTCTACAAAATTAGACCATTAATTGACAATTTACAATCAAAATTTTTGAAGACTCCACAGCAAGAAATGCAAAGCATAGACGAACAGATGGTGCCATTCAAAGGCCATTCAGGGCTTAAGCAGTATCTTCCAAAAAAGCCTTATAAATGGGGATACAAAATTTTCGTTATATGCGATACTAGAGGCCTTGTTCATAATTTTGAAATCTTTACAGGCAAGATTGACAAAGTTGCAGGATATCCTGATTTAGGTGCAAGTTCTAATATTGTTTTGAAATTAGTTCAGAATTTACAAACAAATGTAAATCATCTTTTATTTTGCGACAATTGGTTTTCTTCTGAAAAACTCTTCATAGAGCTAGCAAAGAAAGGGTTTTTAGCATTGGGAACAATTCGTGTAAACAGATTTCCAGAATTAAACTTCTTGAATGATAAATATTTGAAAAAGAAAGGTAGAGGAACCTTTGAAGAAAAAACAACAACAATTGATAATGTTGAATTGAGAGCAGTTAAATGGTTTGATAACCGAAGTGTCCATTTGGTTAGCACTTTTTCTAGTGCACAACCTACGTCTACGGTAAAAAGATGGGATCGAAATTCTAAAAGTTTTATAGAAATACTTTGTCCGCAGATGGTTAGGTTGTATAATTCATTTATGGGTGTTGTAGATGCTCTAGACGCTACAATTTCATATTATAGAATTCATATTAGATCAAAGAAATTAATCGTTTAATTGTTCACTTCATTGATTTAGTTATTGTTAATTGTTGGTTACTGTATCGTCGAGATTGCGAATCTCTACAAATAGCAAAAAAGTGTCGAATGGATCTTCTAGAATTTCGAACAAAAATTGCAGAATCTTTATGCAAAGAAGGGAAGGACACAACTGCTCGAAAAAGAGGACGACCATCCACTTCATCGATTCAACAGAAGTACGAAATGAAAAAGAAAAGAGGTCCAACTACTTCAATTCCATCAACCAATGTGAGACAAGACGGAATGCATCATTGGCCAGTCATAAAACCTACACGACAACATTGTAAAAAACCAAATTGTAAAGGTCAAACAAATGTATTTTGTGAAAAATGCGAAGTAAATCTTTGTTTGAATAAAAATTCAAATTGTTTCAAAGATTTTTATCGCGAATGATGTAATGATTGTAAAGTATATTATTAAAAATAAAATTATTTATATTGATATTGTGGACGATTGTATCAAATTTGCCTCAAACCCCCTAAAAAACCTCCTAATATGAAAAAACAACAAATAAAAATTGTTGACGGATTTAAATGTGCATAATAACAGGATATATGCTATGTAATTATTTTTTTCATCATTAGAAAAAAATTCAGGCGTTAGGGGGTTAATGAGTGGATTTACCGAAAAATATTTAAAAAAGATTTGGATCTACAGTTCCACCAACCGCGCAAAGATAGGTGTCGAAAATGCGATTTATTAAACATAAAAATTAAAGCATCAAATGATGATGAAGAAAAGAAAAAACTTACGGAAGAACACGATGTCCATTTAAGACTAGCAGAATCAGCTAGGAATTTACTAAAAGAAGATCAGGAGCAAGTATCACGTAATTCAGATTATTTTTCTTCCTCGTTCGACTTGCAAAAAGCATTACCGTATCCCAACCTGACGACCTCAGTAGCATATTACAAACGCAATATGTATGTTCTAAATTTGGGTATTCACAATTTTCATAATGATAATGTTTACATGTACGTTTGGGATGAAACTATTGCATCCAGAGGGTCTCAAGAAATTGTTTCATGCATCCTAAAACATGTTGAAACTTTAAGAAATGAAAGACGCATTATCGGTTACAGTGACATGTGCACCGGGCAAAATAGAAAGATTAAAGTAGCTTTAATGTGGTTAAAAATTGTACAAATTTTGGAAAATAATGTGGAAATCATAGATCACAAATTTTTAATATTAGGATATTCATTTTTACCAAATGATAGATTTTGGCGTGGCAGAAATGTCACTAAAAAAAATCATTTACTGTTCGTTTCCCAAGATTATTACAAGATTATTAAAAAGTGTCGGAAGGGTAATAATTTTATTTTAAATGAAATGAGACAAGAAGATTTTGTATCAACAAAATTATTAGAAGACGCAATTTTTAGAAGGGTGAAGAATTCTGATGGAGAATTGATAAAGTGGTTGAAAATATGTTGGATGCGTTTTGTCAGAAATGAACCGTATAAAATGTTATAAGACATCAATGAATAAGAATGAAAATTTAAAAATCCTGAATTTATTACCACGTCGGGGTAGACCAAAAAAATTCGAAAATATTGTATTGACACAATTGTATAAAAATATCAGACAAATTACAACAGCAAAGTTTAAGGACATAATTGACCTATTACGATACATACCACCGATTACTTCAAATCGCTTACAGACGCACAAAATGTAGATGAGTAGTAAATTGTTTTGTAATAAATTTATCTTTGTAATTTCGTACGTTATGTACTTAGAAAATGTTTTGAATCGCATAAATTATGTTTCCGATGTGTTTTAAAGATATGTAAAATAAATTCAGTATTGTTTTTTTCAATTTGCAGCATCTTAAATGATGTTGAATGGACTTGGGCACGTTCAAATTTTATAATGAATCTGGTTGTTAATTTTGAAAGTGGCCTAACTCCATTCTTGATAAGAAAACGCATATTATTTACTTAACAATTGCCACTATTTTAATAGGAACTATAAATCTAACATCCTTAAATACACTCAAGCAGTATGACCCATTAGTATCCTATACGTATATTTGTAAATTCATTGAAACGCAAACCCTTAAATATCTCGATTTGAAGATAAATCGAGTTAGGCCACTTTCAAACTAAACGGTTCAATTATTGAACTAACTCTGAAAACTTATGTGTCAGGAATTATCGTATTTGATTGGAATAAAAGAAAACTAAAATGCTTTACTGATAAATAACATGAATTTGTACATGTACGAGGGTTGCTTTTTATGTTTCGGGATTTGGCAACCCTGGTGTTGCAATCTGGCAACTGACAGCTCTATCGTAAAATTAGACGTTTTTGAGGTTATACGTACTCAGAACGTTTTGACATACGACCGCTATTTGTGTTGTTTACAGTAAGTTAAAAGATTCATCTGCCCCTAAAAATGGAATTAAATCGTGAACATTTTCGTGCGATTATTTTTTACAACTTTCGGCGTGGATTAACTCAGCAACAGTGCATGGATGAACTTAATTCAACTTTTGGCGATGAAGCTCCATCAAGGACCAGTGTTTATCGATGGTATGGTGAATTCAATCGTGATCGTAGTTCACTCCAAGACGAATTTCATGAAGGTCGTCCAAAATCAGTTGTTGTTCCGAAAACCATTGATGCTGTGCGCGAACTGATATTGCAAGATCGTCATGTGACCTATCGTGAGATAGAGACAACCTTAGGCATTAGTGGGACCAGCATACACTCAAAATTGCATGAACATTTAACTGTCAAAAAAATTTGTTCGCGTTGGATCCCACACAATTTGTCAATCGCTCAAAAAAAGCCTTGTGTCGATTGGTCGAAAGAAATGCTCAAAAAATACGATCGCGGTGCTTCAAAACACGTCTATGACATCGTGACAGGTGATGAATCGTGGATTTACGCGTATGAGCCCGAAAGTAAACAGCAGTCGACTGTATGGGTGTTTCAAGATGAGCCAAATCCAACAAAAGTTGTTCGCGCACGAAGCACTTCCAAGCAAATGGTCGCATGTTTTTCGGAAAAACTGGACACGTTGCAACCATACCACTAGAACAACGCAGAACAGTCAATTCTGAGTGGTACACAACAATTTGTTTGCCACTTGTCTTCCAAGAAATCAAGAAAACCAACCGCCGAAGACGGATCACTCTTCACCACGACAATGCGAGCTCTCACACATTGGCTCAACTGCATTTTTGAGCACCCAAAACATCGATTTGATGAGTCATCCGCCGTATAGTCCTGACCTTTCACCAAATGACTTCTTTTTATTCCCGTACATAAAAAACAAACTAAGAGGTCAACGTTTTTCGATACCTGAAGAAGCGGTTGCTGCATTCAGAATGCATGTGTTGGAGATACCTCAATCAGAGTGGAAAAAGTGCTTCGACAATTGGTTCAAACGCATGCAAAAGTGTATAGATCTTCATGGGGAATATTTTGAAAAACAATAAAGTGATTTTCGATGATTAATATTTGTTTTTGTTCTCTAATCCCGAAATATAAAAGGCAACCCTCGTAACCATGGTCACCGGAAAATATTTAAAAACGGAGTTAGGCCACTTTCAAAATAAATGACTCATTTAGTGGCTCCGCCGAAGGCTGGCGGTGTTTTTCGCACATTCTCCCATCTGACGGCGCTGATTTGAAATAAATCATATGCTACGTGTTTCAACATTGTGCATCTTTTGAGAACATAAAACGATGGAAATAGAAACGCATATTTTTGTTTCTGTTAAAGCTACACCCCACTATTGTTCTTAGGTTAAAAAGTATAACAAAATTAACATTTTGCTATAATAACTTAAATACATTGTATATATCTTTCAATATTTAGTTGGAATACTTTTGAAGTAAACCAACGTCTGCATATGTATTTTAACCTAATTCCAAATCGAATTTCAGGCAAAATATTACCCATAGGGTGTCACGAACAAAACTTTATGATTCATCAGATGAATTTAATATATAATGTTATCAAAGAAAAAGGCCGCGACCTATTTTCTATACTTCACATGACAGTGTATCAGAGCAAGAATTTAGTATCGGCAACTCATGTATTAGGCACTGTAATTTATATTTGTCTCCGACTACAACGCTCCAAGAAACAGAATGGCAAACAATTCCAACGATACAAGCGGAAAAAGAAGTGGCAGAACCAGAGACTGGGTAAGCCACGGAACTTCTAATAGAAAATATTAATTGCAATGATCCGTTGGAAATGTATGTAGTATCGCGGTATGAATTGGCACATCCAATTGTGTGTGTGTGTATGCATGTGCAATCAATCTTCATCTCAATAGGCATTTGTTAACCCTCCGTCTCCGAAGGCTGTCATTATGACACGTACCGCGAAAGTAACGGACACGCTTACGCCGTCGTTACTACAAGAGTGTCTGTGTTATTGCTTTCGCGCTGTGTCGATGGCCACCTTAGCCCCTCCCCTCCCACCTTCTAAGTTGCATGTGCGGTCGGCAAAACAAAAGATGCGCATCAGTTTACCATAGTTTTCAGCCGAACGTGCGCCTAAGTTTCCTACGCTTATATTTTTGTGTATTTTCTAGTGACGTTGTTACAATCGTTATTGTTATCGTTACTGTTATTGGTGTTTCCATAGACATTGTTATTGCTATTTTTGCTGTGTCCGCCACAAACAATGTCGTCTCTAACAATTGAAGAGACCTTGTTCCCGGAAACAACTACACACAATTGTGAGGAATCCTCAGATGGCGGAAGCGTATCAAACAGAGGAAATGGATTCTCATGAGGACTCTGATGAAGAAGATGCACAAATAATAAATATTCTACCTTCGAATAATCAGGCATTTTCCAGTCGTAGTTGGCGGTCTGTGGGACCAAAAAATGGAAACAATGTGTACGTTTCTCGCGAACCAGCTCTCACAGCAAAGAGCCAGAAAATAGAAACAGTGGCAGATTGTTTTTGATTATTTATCGACGAGGAAATGTTACACAACATTATCATTCATACAAACCAAAAAGCCATCGAGAGCGTGCTGGAGAATAAGATTTGGAAACCATTAGAACGGGTTGAATTAAAGGCATTTTTAGGGTTATTATTGATGATTGGTCTATACAGAGAATCGCGCCAAAGTAAAAGCAGATTATGGAGACAGAATGAATCCCTGTCACGAAGATTCTATGCGGCAGTCATGTCCCGTGACCGTTTTACGGATATTTTGCGATATATCCGATTTGATAATTCAGCGACAAGAGTTGCACGAAAAGAGAAGGACAAATTAGCCCCAATACGGGAAATTACAGAGAAATTCACATGCAATTGTAAAGACGCTTACAACGCATCAGGCACTGGATGCGTCGATGAACAATTAGTCTCATTCCGTGGCCGCTGTTCATTCAAGGTATACATGCCAAACAAGCCTGGAAAATATGGTATCAAGATTTGGGCATTATGCGATTCTCAAACCTATTACTGCACGAATATGGACGTTTATTTAGGAAAAGTAGGGAACCAACCCGAGAAAAAACAAGGGCAACGAGTTGTCAAACAATTGACCAATATATGGAATGACTCGTCCCGGTGCGTTACGACAGACAACTTTTTCACTCACATTACTTTGGCGGAAGAATTATTAGAAAAAAAAGATATGTTTAGTTGGAACCATAAGGAAGAATAGACAAGATTTGCCAAAATTGTTAACAGACATACGAACACGTGCACTGCATTCATCATAATATTTATTTACAAACCAAATCACTCTTGTATCATATATCCCCAAGCCCAGGAAATGCGTCGTGTTATTATCAACTATGCACCACAAGCAGAAGATAGAAACACAGGAAAAAAATGTAAACCAAACATCATTCAGTATTATAATTCCACAAAAAGTGGGGTAGATGTCTTAGATAAGTTGGTACGCGAGTACACTTGCCGGCGCTGCACTCGACGATGGCCCTTGTCATTATTTATGCACATAATCGACATGACAGCATATAATGCTTTTGTGATATGGCACATAAAAAATTTTACGTGGGACAAAAGTTTCACACTGGATGGAAAAAGAATAACATTTTTAGAAAATCTAGCAATTCAATTGACAAATGACCACATCGATGCGAGAGCAATTGCATATGCAAATAAACCTTCAGGAGTGCATACGTCAGTCGTCAGAGCAATTGAATCGACAGGGAGAACAGTGCACAAAAAAGCAGTTCCTGTAAAGCTTGGAAAACGAACAAGATGTGCGTTTTGTCGCGGCAGCAACAATAGATACGCAACGGTGTGTGAAACATGTAGTAGGCATATTTGTGGTGACCATTCGATCCAAAGTCGAATTTGTTATTCTTGTAGTAATGATAATAATAATAATATGACAAATTAAGAATAATAAAATAGATTTTTTTTTCAAACAAAAGTAGCACTGCTTCATATACGTATTTAGAAGCCCCAACCCTACACAATTTCTTTAGAATTCCGTTCATGAATCCGTCAAAGTAGACAACATTGTAGCTATGTTTTGTTTAGCGGCTCGAGCTCGAGCGAACGTTTGTGTTAATCTCACCTCGGTGAGGAGCTCGAGCCGCTCTAAATATGTGTTCGTAAGTATCGGTGTGAGTCAAATTGACTCAGCGTTCGTCACAGAAAGTCCAGTAGTCGGAGGGTTAATTAATCAATATTTTCTCATTTTTTTCCATCATAAAAAGACGGAAAAAATGCCATTTTCGTGAACCTAATTTTGGAAAGTCAGTCATTTTGAATGTTTTCATGCAAACTCTTTCTCCGTGATTCATGCGATATTGGTTAGTATGTAAATTAAGATTCCTGTTCTGTTTTTTTTCTGATTTTCCCAACGACCGCAATCACGCACGCCAGTGAGTATGCATTTTTTGGAGGTGCTCCAGCAATCAAGAAGAATTTATATGAAAAAATTTGAAAAAACATAAAAAAAAGGTAAAAAACAAAAAAAAATAAAGGTCGATATGATACAATGTAAAAGTTTCAAATTGCTGCGTTTCTATTTTCGACAAGAAAAAAATTATTAAAAATCAGTAAAATTTTTCGATGAGAAAGTAGAATGTCCCCTTAAAGCGTGAAGCCGAAAGCCAACCTTTGTTGCTTGACCTTCGGCTTTTGTCTTTATGGACTCGTTCGACGAATTGTATTGGCCACCCGTCCTTGGTGGGTCAAACCCGACGACCTGATGTTTACTTACTCAATGTCATCTCGAGTTTCGAGGACATGAGCGCGTTCGTATAAAACGTACATCTGTCTCTGTTTACCATCCTATTTTCACATATGGCTATTCTAAATCTACTAAAACAATGATTTCAACATCTTTGTATTACGTATTGAAAATTAATTTAATTATTATAAATTAATCGAATAAATAAATTTATTAAAATTAATTAAATTATTGCAATTAGAGAGCAAACAGAACTTTCCGGTAACCCCGATACGTTGCGAAAATGTATAAAGTTTTTCATATTTTCAACTGCCCATTCGTCGTAGATAAGCAATGTGAGTACCGACACTCAAAATAACACATTTACTTGTATGACATGCAGTGAGTTCCAATATGGACTGATGCCACAGACATAAATTAATCGTTGGTAAAGTTGCTTTCTAACCTACTTCACACCATCAGAACATAAACTGAACACCATACCGGCGTTTGAAAGTTACATCTTGAAGGATAAAGAACTTATCTTGGAAAAGTTGAAGTTTCTCACTTAATTTCGTTTATATCGAAGGATACTATAGATACGTAATTAAAAACGTTTTTGTTCATATTTCTGGGCTTTTTGTCGTAAATCATTCTGTATCACCTCATTATACAAAAATTATGAGTTTCTGCATGTACTGTATTACTCAGTACTATTTTTAGTTATTTTAGTTATTTTAATTGTTACATTTGTCGGCAATTTTTCTTCAATATTTTAATAATATTTCACTTTGAATAGTACAATACATGTATAACCTACTATAATGGTGTTCATCTATAATAGTCAGCATATGAACTGGCAGCAAAAAGAAAGTAATCAATGTAATTCAGTTTCCATATTAGAAAAATAATGCCTTTTATTAAGGCATATGCTGACTATTATAGATAAACACCATTATAGTAGGTTATACATGTATTGTACTATTCAAAGTGAAATATTATTAAAATATTGAAGAAAAATTGCCGACAAATGTAACAATTTAAAAATTTAACCAGAATCATGTGTCAAAATAGAAGATTATTAGATTTATTCCAATTCCGCACATTAATAGATATCACAATCCATAATAAACACATATAAAAATCTGGTGATAGTGAAGAGGTTAGTACTCTTTCTCTTCGGCTATATACAATCAAGATAAAAAGAACATTACTTAAAGAATTTATGTTAAAGGAATGGCATTCAGACTTTTTGATAGACAAATTAAAGTGCACTCTACAACGTTAATACTCTAGTAAAAACATGACAAACCCAAGAATATTAATCTTGCCCATCAGAACCTATTAATCATACATGTTCTAACGCTAACCAAACATTTAGTAAAAAACCATATTCAGAATAGCATTCACTCAACAGTGAATGCTAAATAACATTAATCGCTATTGCCAACAAGCACAGTTATCATCTTATCTGGTTTTAGGCCCTGTATGTTCAAGAACACTGTCATAAATCTCTAAAAACAAATATGTAGTATTCAAATAACTATGATAAATTGAAACATTGATGTTAAAGGAATGGCATCCAGACTTTTTGATAGAAAAATTGAAGTGCACTCTACAATATTAATACACTAGTAAAAACATGACAAACCCAAGAATATTAATCTTGCCCATCAGAACCTATTAATCATACATGTTCTAACGCTAACCAAACATTTAGTAAAAAATCATATTCAGAATAGCATTCACTCAACGGTGAATGCTAAATAACATTAATCGCTATTGCCAACAAGCACCATTATCATCTTATCTGGTTTTAGGCCCTGTACGTTCAAGAACGCTGTCATAAATCTCTAAAAACAAATATGTAGTATTCAAATAACTATAATAAATTGAAACATTGATGTTAAAAGAATGGCATCCAGACTTTTTCATAGACAAATTGAAGTGCACTCTACAACGTTAATACGCTAGTAAAAACATGACAAACCCAAGAATATTAATCTTGCCCATCAGATCCTATTAATCATACATGTTCTAACGCTAACCATTTAGTAAAAAATCATATTCAGAATAGCATTCACTCAACAGTGAATGCTAAATAACATTAATCGCTACTGCCAACAAGCACCGTTATCATCTTATCTGGTTTTAGGCCCTGTACGTTCAAGAACGCTGTCATAAATCTCTAAAAACAAATATGTAGTATTCAAATAACTATGATAAATTGAAACATTGATGTTAAAGCAATGGCATCTAGACATTTTGATAGACAAATTAAAGTGCACTCTACAATGTTAATACACTAGTAAAAACATGACAAACCCAAGAATATTAATCTTGCCCATCAGAACTTATTAATCATATATGTTCTAGCGCTAACCAAACATTTAGTAAAAAATCATATTCAGAATAGCATTCACTCAACGGTGAATGCTAAATAACATTAATCGCTACTGCCAACAAGCACCGTTATCATCTTATCTGGTTTTAGGCCCTGTACGTTCAAGAACGCTGTCATAAATCTCTAAAAACAAATATGTAGTATTCAAATAACTATGATAAATTGAAACATTGATGTTAAAGGAATGGCATCCAGAATTTTTGATAGACAAATTAAAGTGCACTCTACAATGTTAATACACTAGTAAAAACATGACAAACCGAAGAATATTAATCTTACCCATCAGAACCTATTAATCATACATGTTCTAGCGCTAACCAAACATTTAGTAAAAAATCATATTCAGAATAGCATTCACTCAACAGTGAATGCTAAATAACATTGATCGCTATTGCCAACAAGCACCGTTATCATCTTATCTGGTTTTAGGCCCTGTACGTTCAAGAACACTGTCATAAATCTCTAAAAACAAATATGTAGTATTCAAATAACTATGATAAATTGAAACATTGATGTTAAAGGAATGGCATCCAGACTTTTTGATAGACAAATTGAAGTGCACTCTACAATGTTAATACACTAGTAAAAACATGACAAACCCAAGAATATTAATCTTGCCCACCAGAACCTATTAATCATACATGTTCTAACGCTAACCAAACATTTAGTAAAAAAATCATATTCAGAATAGCATTCACTCAACAGTGAATGCTAAATAACATTAATCGCTATTGCCGACAAGCACCGTTATCATCTTATCTGGTTTTAGGCCCTGTACGTTCAAGAACGCTGTCATAAATCTCTAAAAACAAATATGTAGTATTCAAATAACTATAATAAATTCAAACATTTCGGTTTAAGTCTTTCTCCAGAGTAGTCTCTGGATTCATAGTAACAAGTATCGTCCTCTTGAATTAACGCACATACCCTGTATCACAAATATGTGCGATTCCACCAATTACAGAATCCAGTAACAAGGCTCAAAAGTATCTAATGGCATAAAGTAATACTGCAGATACACTCACCGGTGATGTCTTCTCAGCAATTACCAGTCTGTCATGATGCAGTTTTGTATCTTTGCGTGGTATCATCTCAGCGTTACAGTTCAAATCCAATAACAGGCATTGTCTGTAGTACGTCCCTGCATGGCACTGACGGTAGGCTTACACGTTACACTCACACAGTTTAGTCACATGTTCCACATACTGTCAAGGTAAATTCACACTTTTTAGTATAATTCTGTTATAGTCACAGATGTATAAATTGTTCTCACACTATATTAATTGTTGTAGTACCCCCTTCCATTCTTTGTTTCATTGGTCGCGTATCAACTATATACAGTAAAACCTGTTTTTGTGCGGTCCTTTTTTATGCGATTGGTTTTGTGCGATTTTATTTTTGTGCAATTTTTTTTGTGCGATTTATTTTTATGCGATTTATTTTTATGCGGTATATGAATCTTAGCACCAGTTTAATGTTTCCTATCAATGTACATATACATGTTGTGGACGAAATATATGTGCCCATAATTATGAAAGTGGTCTAAGTCAAAATTTAAAAAAAAATGAGTTTATCAGTTATTTCATACCACATTATTTTTAACTAAATTTATTCAATGTAATTTTTACGAAATTGTCAAAAATGAACCATTAGATAGTGGTTATAATTTCAACATTATATGGAATTCATTTAGTTTTAATTATGAAAGTGGTCTAAGTCAAAAATTTAAATAAATTATATAAGCAACTTGAAAATGGCACGTGGCCTTCTTTGACGCGTTTCTGAACTACATAATAAAATAAATGACAATCAAATTTTAATAATAACGACAACTTCATTCTGAAATCACTAGAAGAATCAATAACAAGAAGAGTAAAAAATACCGCGGGTGAATCTGTCTCTTGGTTACAAATTCAATGGATGAGATTCTTGAAAAATGAACCTTATAAAATGTTCTATAAAACATCTTTAGATGATTCTAAATTTCACGTTTTGGATCTTTCACCTAAAAAACGAAGACCAAAAATATACGGAAATATTAAATTACTTCCATTATACACCACCATTAGATCAATATCGGAAGAAAAACAAAGATATTATGAGTTTACTACCGTACATCCCTCCAGTTTTTCAGGAACATTTTAAGAATCTTAAATACTCGAAATAATGATAAAAATGGATTACTGTTTAAAAATAATTAATAAATGTAATAAATGTTCACGAATTATTGCAATCAAATTATTGTTTCAAATAAAACTCAAAGTTCTTTATTGCTTTAAGTCATTTATAGGACATTCAGTTAATTTTGAAAATGGTCTAAGTCAATTCAATCTTTAAAAATAATATTATCGTATAAAATTCACACAAAATTTCATATTCATAGTAAATTTCCATTAATTAAGACTAATAAAATTATAAATTAAAATGTCGCATAATGTAAAAATATTTTTTAATTTATTCAAATGCAATTCATTAAATATCTCAAAACAAGAAATATATGACTTAGACCACTTTCATAATTATGGGCACATATGAATGTGTACTTAATCGAAACGTTACCGAAAACGCGTCAACGTTATTATCTGAAATTAGTGCGCTCGCACATAACATCGGCGGAGAAGGCTTTGATTCTTCCGGCGATAATGACCTGGACGAGATGATTGAGGACCAAACTGTCGATGATAGTGACATTATCAATAGTTTGATAGATTATGAAAATGGACAAGAAGAACCGGAATCTATTACGGCAGAGAAAATATATACAGGGATCCAGATTTCGAAAAAATTGGAAACGCATTTTCTTAAAATAGATACCAATGCGGAAATGCGCTTAAAATTCCAAAAAGAGCAGAGATCATGCATGTCTCACTATCGTGACGTTTACGAGCAATTGACCAGTCGACCATCGTCACAAAAACTGCTCACTGAGTTTATGGTACCAAAAAACAAATCAATTGAAATCCTATCTTCAAGCGACGAAAGCGATTTTCAACCAATTCATCACAAGAAGATGCGCGTTTTGGATTACGACGAGTAGCAGCAAACTATTTAATGTACAATTTGAAAACTTCTCCATGTATTATATACGTACAATGAAGAATTAAATATTTTTACAATTTCTTTAGGTCTAATTTAATTATTTTATTTAATTGAAAGCATTCTCTCATGTATTTCATAAATCATTGATGTATTTTCTAACTCCGACTTTTTTTATGCGGTCCCTATCCACCGCATAAAAAAAATTTTAGGTAGTATATCGTACAAAATTGTTTATTATATGTAAGAATTTATAAAATTTTCGAATATTTTTTTGTGCGATTTCTTTTATGCGGTCCCTATCCACCGCACAAAAACAGGTTTTACTGTATTTACGGGAAGATCTTTACACTGTCACCATTTATCGAGCGGTAAACTAAAAATGTGTCATTGATTTTGGTTATCGATTGGACGACAAAAGTCGTTAAACGCATTCACATTCGTATTGTCAATAATAATAGTATTTTATTTGTTTTTTTCAAACTTGTAAAAATATTGACCCTCAAGAGTTAGAAAGAACAATGAGTAAGAATTTATAAAATTTTCGAATATTTTTTTGTGCGATTTCTTTTATGCGATCCCTATCCACCGCATAAAAACAGGTTTTACTTTAATTTGTAACGGGCGCGATATAAAAATCTCAAAAATACGTAAAAGCGCATACATATAAACAAGATTCTCGCAGTCGTGTTGCCGAAATTGTCAGTCCAACCGTCTTTTACGTTTCGACTAAGAATTGCGCGGTACGAATATGCATATAGTCCGTGCAGAAAGCATTTATACACCCATTAATTTCAAATACTTCGTGAAAATGTTTTTCAGTAACTAACGTTTGCTGAACAGCTATGTGAAAATTTTGACCGATCTCTAATAGGCACAATGCAAAACAGAAATCGTGCAAATTAATTTAATTTTTCCTTCTATCCTACTTTCTGTACGTTTTCGCGTTATTCCTCCGAATTTAGCTTCAACAGTACAAAGTTCCGAGTTATACTGATCGGACGGTTACAATGTATGTATCCAAATATACGACAATGTCAATCATGATCAGGACGGAACGCTGTATTCTGTTTACACCTTTAATCGTCCGGTAAAGGCTTTGAAATAAACACTACACGTTTGCCTACTGCTTTTATACCTGTGCCGATGTTTTGCACTTCCTTAACTTCGCCAAATTGTTTCAACGGCATCCTTCCCAATGTACCTATCACAATTTCTACGAATACGCACAAATGGTTAAACTATAAAACGCCGAAGTATTATCCGAAAGTTATCGCGATGTGGATACTCTTTACACTTAGATCGTTTATGTGGAATGAAATAATTCCAGCGCTTATGCGTAGTAAAAAGTGCACGTTTGCCTATTGCTCTTATACCTGTGCGGATTTTTTGCACTTCCTTAACTTCGCCAAATTGTTTCAACCGCATCCTTCCCAATGTACCTATCACAATTTCTACGAATCGCACAAATAGTTAAACTATAAAACGCCGAAGTACTATCCGAAAGTTATCGCGATGCGGATACTCTTTACACTTAGATCGTTCACGTGGAATGAAATAATTCCAGCGCTTATGCGTAGTAAAAACTCTGCACGTTTGCCTATTGCTCTTATACCTGTGACGATTTTTTGCACTTTCTTAACTTCGCCAAATTGTTTCAACCGCACCCATCCCAATGTACCTATCACAATTTCTACGAATACGCACAAATAGTTAAACTGTAAAACGCCGAAGTATTATCCGAAAGTTATCGCGATACGGATACTCTTTACACTTAGATCGTTCACGTGGAATGAAATAATTCCAGCGCTTATGCGTAGTAAAAAGTGCACGTTTGCCTATTGCTCTTATACCTGTGCCGATTTTTTGCACTTTCTTAACTTCGTAAATTGTTTCAACCGCACCCTTCCCAATGTACCTATCACAATTTCTACGAATACATACAAATAGTTAAACTATAAAACGCCGAAGTATTATCCGAAAATCATTCATATGGAATGAAATAATTCTAGCGCTTACGTGCAGTAAAAATCTTTATCACTTCTATAGGCAGCGATGAGATACTCGTCTGTACACTAGCACGATTTCAGTCCTCGCTTCTTTTGTTGTCCCGCATCTTCCTGGCGACCTCGACCGTCCACGCCCCGTTCATTTTACTAACTGCCTGCCCTTGGCGGGTTTTCTTCCCGCTTCCCTCATTCTCGCCTACACTTGCGCCACCTCGTGAATAAGACGACATCTTCAGGGATTCCTTTACAACTGCCTCGTGTAGCACACGGTTTCTCCGTTGGTAACTGTACAAACAACTACAGGTAACCCTTCTATAACACGGTATCTTATAACACGGTTTCGCTATAACACGATTCGTAAATTGCGGGAACACTCCTACAACACGGCATCCTATAACACGGTTGTTCCTCTTATCGGGGCCTGTGTCCCCCGTAGAACATTGGGGACATATCCTTGTCGCTGGAAGAAATAAAAACATCAACCTTAAATGCGTGTTGGAAGAAGATATGGCCCTCTTCAGTTGAAACAGAAAACATGCGTGAAACATCAGAAAATGAAATTGGTGCCATATTAGAAGTCGCTAAATCAATCGGAGGCGAAGGTTTTGTGGATATGGCACCAAAGACATTCAAGATTTATTAGTGGAAGAAGAAGTTGACGAAGCGGATTTGATGGAAATGGCATCCCTAGATGCAAATCAAATCGATTTTGAGGACGCTAGCTCTGATGAAGATTGTGCAGTTAAGAATTTAACATTAAAAAAATAGAAGAAGGCCTATGCTTAGTGGAAAATCTCGAGTCATTTTTCTTGAATACAGACCCTTCCACGGAAAGAAGTCGAAATTCAAAAGGGAGCTGCAAAACTGTTTACCTCCATACCGCGAAATTTACAATGACCTAGTTAGAACCAGCAAGCAAAGTTCGATTATAGATTTTTTTAAGAGAGGAAAACATACAAAAACTTTAAATAGAGAAAAAAGTTCTGAACGTGAAGGCAATATCGTTCCACCGAAAAAACGTTCTCGGTTGATTATACTGAGCAGTGACGACCAATAAATTCATTAAATTATGGTGGCGTTAGATTAAATTTTTTATTTACTTTGTGTTGTACATACATTTATATTTTTAATAAAAATTAAGTTGTTTATGTCGAATTAAAAAAAATATTTGTTTTTAATAAGTTTTTGGAACGTAACTTTTTGTACTAGCTCAGGGTCTCATGCAACACGGTTTCGCTATAACACGATTCGTAAATTGCGGGAACACTCCTACAACACGGCATCCTATAACACGGTTGTTCCTCTTATCGGGGCCTGTGTCCCCCGTAGAACATTGGGGACATATCCTTGTCGCTGAAAGGAATAAAAACATCAACCTTAAATGCGTGTTGGAAGAAGATATGGCCCTCTTCAGTTGAAACAGAAAACATGCGTGAAACATCAGAAAATGAAATTGGTGCCATATTAGAAGTCGCTAAATCAATCGGAGGCGAAGGTTTTGTGGATATGGCACCAAAGACATTCAAGATTTATTAGTGGAAGAAGAAGTTGACGAAGCGGATTTTATGGAAATGGCATCCCTAGATGCAAATCAAATCGATTTTGAGGACGCTAGCTCTGATGAAGATTGTGCAGTTAAGAATTTAACATTAAAAAAATACAAGAAGGCCTATGCTTAGTGGAAAATCTCGAGTCATTTTTCTTGAATACAGACCCTTCCACGGAAAGAAGTCGAAAATTCAAAAGGGAGCTGCAAAACTGTTTACCTCCATACCGCGAAATTTACAATGACCTAGTTAGAACCAGCAAGCAAAGTTCGATTACAGATTTTTTTAAGAGGGGAAAACATACAAAAACTTTAAATAGAGAAAAAAGTTCTGAAAGTGAAGGCAATATCGTTCCACCGAAAAAACATTCTCGGTTGATTATACTGAGCAGTGACGACCAATAAATTCATTAAATTATGGTGGCGTCAGATTAAATTTTTTTCTTTACTTTGTGTTGTACATACATTTATTTTTAATAAAAATTAAGTTGTTTATGTCGAATTAAAAAAAATATTTGTTTTTAATAAGTTTTTGGAACGTAACCCCCCTTTTTGTACTAGCTCAGGGTCTCATGCAACACGGTTTCACACAACACGGCATTTTCTAGGAACCTAACTACCGTGTTATAGGAGGGTTACCTGTACGTCAAGAATAATGCGGCGCCCGAGTTACTCGTCGTACACCCCCTGCGGTCATTTTATGCAATGACGCAAAAACAAACCCTAAAAATCCAATGTCGATCATTGAAAGAAACGATACGGCATTTTACGTAATGAAATAAATCGACATTTCTGTAAAACTACCGCCATTATTATGTTCATTTGTGATCTTTGGTTTGTAAGATATATATATATGTTGTTGGCGATGACACATCAGGCATGCTCAAGACGCACGTGTGGTTCCGACAGTTTTGTGGTCAGTCGAAGATTTTCCGTGGCGTACGATAGTCGTGTTACGTAGCCCGGTTTTTCGTTAGATCATTTATTGGGTTGGAGGGAAAGTTCTGTCGTATTTTAAAGAAAATATTTGAATTAATTTATAAAACTATGTGTTTAATATTAATCATAATACATTTATGATTAATCATAATGTATTGTATGATGAATGCCAAACTCTTCTGCAATTTCTCGACTTATTAAATGTGGATTATTTTCCAACATGGATCGTAAAACATCATTATCGATCTTGGATGGTCGTTCAGATCGATCACTTTCTTGGAGGCTCAGATCCCCGGAACGAAATTTGCTAAACCATCTTTGACGAGTACAAACATTTACAATACCTTTTCCAAATACCGCACATAAATTTTTACATACAACCGATGCGTTGCTTCCTTTTTGGAATTCATACAAAATGCAGTGTCGTAAATGCACTTTATCTACTGACATGTTTTTCACTTTAAATATCACAAGCAAATGATGAACGATAAAAAAAGGACTCCTTTTATATTATACAGTCGCTATAGAAAACAAAAAAAAAACCGAATGACTCACTAGCCAGATGTTTTTTTTATTTACAAGAAAAATTACATGCCTATTAAAAACACGACAGAACTTTCCCTCCAACCCAATAGTTTTGTTCCGTTTATTGGTTTATTTCCTTTTAGTACCTTAGTTCCTTAGTTACGTTTCGTTTAGTGTTTTATCGTTAGCCTTTTAATATTCTTTTCTCGTGTTGTTGTGTTGTTTTTTTTTAATATCAAATATATACATATTCATATACATTCACTAACAGGACAATCACAGACTTTATCCATCCCGACATTAGCCCAATTGTACCACCACCGCCCAAGCCCCTTCTTTCCTCCTCCTGCCTTCCGTTTTCCTTACCTTTATTACCCCCTCTCACAGTTCAGATGTGGGATCAAGAACTTTACGTGCTTAGTTCGTTAGTGTGAAAAACTGTTAGTGAACAACGTTTGATTAGTGGAAAAGAATAACAGAACACTTAGAGATGGAACCAAGCAGCCTGACGACTCAGCAGCTTAAAAGGTGCTTGAAACATCTAAACCTTTCCATGTCTGGAACAAAAGCCGACCTTGTAGCGAGACTGACTTCGGCGGATCCTGAGGGCACCTGGAAGGAAGTGATTGGAGATACTTTGAACCAGGAACCAGAATCCGACCCAAGAGCGGAAAGTGCACAAGTAACCGCCGTCAGACTTGAGGAGAGTGGACGAGAAATTGAATATTTCCGACGTGAAGCGGATCTTATGCGTAGAGAGATGGACCTGTTACGACGAGAAAATGATTTAATAAGAAGTACAATCACGTTTGTGTTAACGGTCCACAGGAAGCCAAAACAACGGGCCAAGATTTGACGCGAAGGCAATGGGTGACTTATTAAGTAGTTTTGACGGGTCTAGCAACACGTTCGTAATATGGGAGAAGTCGCTTCAATTACTAAGAAGAACTTAACTTAGAAAATACGAAAGTCCTCAATGCACGAAACTTAAGGGAAAGGCGTTAGAGTAGTTATATTCGAGACCAGAACACATCGAATTTAGTATCGACGAGTTATTAGATGGTATGCGGAAAAGGTTCTGCCATAGGGTAAACCGATTAGCCCTTCGCAAGAAGTTCGAAGAAAGATCGTGGAGATCGCAGGAAAGCTACAGTGAGTACCACTACGATAAAATGATTTTAGCGGATCAGATTGGTGCCGATGAAGAAGAATTAGTGGGTTACATCATCGATGGAATTCCGAACTCTCTGCTGCGAGATCAGTCATTTTGAAAGCTTTCATGCAAACTTTTTCTCCGTGGTTCATGCGATAGTGGTTAGTATGTAAATTAAGATTCCTGTTCTGTTTTTTTTTCTGATTATCCCAACGACCGCAATCACGCACGCCAGTGAGTTTGATTTTTTTGGAGGTGCTCCGGCAATCAAGAAGAATTTATATGAAAAAATTTGAAAAAACATAAAAAGAAAATATTTTTGTATAAATAAAGGTCGATATGATACAATGTGAAAGTTTCAAATTGCTGCGTTTCTATTTTCGATAAGAAAAAAATTATTGAAAATCAGTAAAATTTTTCGATGAGAAAGTAGAATGTCCCCTTAAATCCCAAACGCCGGCCTTATTCGCCTGTTCCTGATCAATGAATAGCCAAAAAAAATATTCAAAACGTTATAACCATATTCGTCATATACAATTTAACGGTAATTAAAAACAGAAACAAAATCGAAATTTTTAATTTCTAATTATAGAAAAAAATACAGTTTCTTATTTCATGGTGGATTATTGCACATGTACAAACGTAAATAGAAAAGAAAAGTTTTAATATGTAAGGCAGTGTGATATTTCTCGAAACATGATTCCTCATTTCATGGCGAATTATTGCATGTATACAACGTAAGTAGAAAACAAAAGTTTTAATATTTAAGGCAAGTGTGGTATTTCTTGAAACATGGTTCCTCATTTCATAGTGAATTATTGCATGTATATAAAGTAAACAGAAAACCAAAGTTTTAATATTTAAAGCAAGTGTGGTATTTCTCGAAACATGGCAAATAAATACAAATTTATGTGTAAAACACTTATACCAGCAAAAAAATCCGCATCACCGTGGAGCCGGCACTCAAGCGACAGACTCAGAAATCCGCGTTTTCGCGGGGCCGGCTGTCAATGTGTTAAATAAACATCTAATTATAGTCACTAATTCCCACATTAATATTATAAACTACTTTTATTAAATCTATCTTTCTCCTATGACATGAAAGTGCCATCACAATTTCTTGCCCCGGACAACATTGAATTTTCAGGTCTTTAACACATAGTTATCCGACAATTTTGCGCGAAAGTTGTCTCGAGTCACCAGTTATTATTTTGTAATTGAACGAGGAAGTGAAATTCTCCAAATAAACTGAAGTTTACATAGTGAATTGAATTTAAATTTTGCACATATAATTTATATAACTTTCAATATTTTTTCGTATGATTAGTTATACCGCAGTAATTTACGCATACTTGTATACAAGAGGTTTCGCACATAATAGGTACACAACTTTGCTCCCGCCGTTTTTTCCCTTTCGTCCAATGCAAAAAACGGCGGGAGCAAAGTTGTACACCTAATATATCTCCTTTTGTTGCGCTTTCCTTTTGAAGAACTAGATTATACCCTTGCGTTTAGTATCAGATTCATAATTATTCATAATTTATTATTTAAAAATTACTCGAACAATCAGATAAAGCATTCGCGCATAATTAATTGAAAAATGCTTCACCGTAACGTTCCGCCGTTGTTGAGATTTTGTAATAGCACTGTAAATGTACTAGAATTGTGATAAAAACCCCAATGCCAAGAAAACTATATTTTTTTATAATAAAGCGGACACGACCGAACACGAAGAACAAAATTTTTGCAATATTCTGCTTTGCCCTGCATTTAAAAAATTAAAATATCTAGCGCAAGTGCAAACACGAGTTAACTCGTGACCGGTCAACAATATGTTAACACTAGAACTACCGACAATTCAGCAAACCTACTTCTACCAAAACCAGTCAAAATGACTGGTTTTAAAAAAATACTTAATAATAGAATATTTTTAAATTCGTTGCTTCATTACTTTCTTACAAAAGGAAATCCGTGTTTTATGTAATACATTTTTGGTATTATTAACTTATTTAATGAGTTAGGATTATCCCTTACACATTAGTAAACACAATGCTCCTCGCGCATGGTTCCGTCTGCAGCAATTTCATTTTGTGATTCTAGTAAAATACTTTCATTAAAATCTTCAGAACTTGAAACACTCGAACATATTTACTTTTACGTAAATTCGAATTATTTTCACATTCGCTTTCTGAAGATTTCTGAACATATTCTTTGTCTAAATCATCATTGTCACTACTGTCGCTATCGACAAGATTATCGTGAATACCCCAAGACTCAATTTCATTTTCTTCTGGTTCATCTTCACAGTCATAAAGTTCACCATCTTCTATATCAGAGCATTCCATTGGTATATCATTCAATTTTTGCAATACTTCACAAATTTTCAATCGTTTTGCCATTTTCAGGGCTTAGAAAGACTAGAATAAAACTATTTTTTATAAAAATGAATATATAATATTTGTATTCATTTTCTCATCTTACACTAATTGAAATAATATGTCGTATACTGAATATATTGTTATATGAACAAGAGCATGATAGTCTTCCAGCGGCTGTTATAAACGCACTGATTGAATGCAGTAACTTCTCTATTTGATGGTTGTTTTTACAATGTTGCCTGATATAATACCGTGATCTGACAAGCGAGCAAATTCCAAAACAAAACAATAACACATTCCTAACAGAATCTTCAAATGTTTTACGACTTCTGATCTAAATGAACGCCTTAACACTAGAAATACCCACGATTGACGTATACCTACTTCTACCGGAGGGGTCAAAATGACTTGTTTCTTAAATTACAATATTTCAGCAGTTTGCGATATGATTTGCACAAACATATAATTCTAAAACTTTACACATATTTTCTGATATAGTTAGGACAAGGTTACAGTGAATATAGTTGTACTGAGAGTTGTGTTTCACTGTTTCTAATAGACGACTGAGTTGTATATGGCAGCGTTTCTGATGATCGACTGAAAGTAATCTGAGGGAACTTGATTGAAGTAAATACTGCAAGTAATGATCAAGCGCAAACAGTTCAAGCCGTGGGAACAACATTTTTTTGGTTGTTGACAGATCTTTGAGTTTGAAATATTTTCTTTCACGACTAGATAATAAATTGCTACGCTAATGAGTGCCCAGGTTTATTGGGCGCGTAACGCAACAAAAATATAATCCTTCGATTTTATAGAGGTATTAGGACACAAAATAACGGTTTCTCTGTGTATCTTTTAGATTACGTGCCACAAAAATTTCCATATATATATAATAGCACCGAAAACCAATGTTCCGTGGGGTCAAAATGACTGATCCCGGTATATGTAGGTATACTGCATACAAATTTACAACAAAATGATAAACAAAAAAGTAAACTGTTTTACAGAATTAATTATTGGTATATCTTAGAAAAAGTCGTGCAAAATTTTCAGACACAAAATGTACCTGAAATGAGTTATAATTATAAGAAATGTCAAACAAGTCATTTTGACCCCCTTGGTAGTTCTAGTGTTAATAAATACCAGTCAAAATGACTGCTGTTGGTACAAGTGACCATAGTATCCATTTATTTTGATTCAGAATAAATAAAACATTTAAAAAATATATTCTACTGTTTCTTTAGTTATCACCGCAAAAGTCATTACACCATTTCGGAAGAAAAATGTAACATAAAGTAGAAATATTTAAATCAAATTGTAAAATCAGTCAAAATGACTGGTGCGGTAGTTCTAGTGTTAACACATATATTGATAATTTTAAGCAAAAGCTTTCTCAAGCCACCGACTATTATTTCGTAATTGAACGTGGAAGTGAAACGACGTAAATAAACTTTAATAAAGTTTGGTCGTGCGCAATGAATTAAAATTGAACTTTGGACATAAATTTTATGTAACTTTTAATATTTTTTGTATGATTAACCGTACAGCAGTCATTTACGCGTAAATGTAAAGAAAGTGTTTTGCATATATGCCTTGTTTCGTTGGGTTTTCTTTTCAAAGAGCTAGATTATGCCCTTGTCATTTTATTTTCAATAATCATTTTCCAAATGACTACAATTTATTTAAAAAATAAAGCACACATAAAGCATTCTCGTATAATTCATTGACAAATGCTTCATCGTCACGTTCCGTCGTCGTTGAGACTTTATAACACTAAAATTGTAATAAAAACTCCAATACCAAGAAAATTATATTTTTTTTTGTAATAAAGCGGACACGACTGAACACGATAAACAAAACTTTTGCAATATTCTGCTTTGCCCTGCATTTCAAAAATTAAAATAGCTAACGCAAGTGCAAACATGAGGTAACTCGTGACAGGTCAACAATGTGTTAACACGTTCACTGTCGTGATGGTCATCGGTGACTGGCGCAAAAGATCGCACGAAAAATTCAAAAAATACCCGTTCGGTAGCATGTACGATTTTGTAAATGCAATTAACCCTTTGCACTCCGAGCACTTTTTAGCAAGAGGTTTCAGCTACTCCGAAAGTGTTTACAATGTTGCGACCGCGCAATTGAGAAAGGTCAAAGACGCTGCTGTGTCATTAAAGAAAGCTGTTTTGAAATTGAATTGTTGAATTGATTGTCAAAAACTTGAAGTGTCATTTGAAAGCTATGTTTTATTAACAAAATTACAATGTAAAGAATATGACAATACATAAAAATAACAATTATCTTTTGAAATTCTTCATTGTATGATATTGTGAAAAGCAATCCCCAAAATGCATTCGTGGTTTGCCAGGACAAGTATCGCAATACTCACTGGTTTCATGCCTTTCACCTTTCTCCTGCCTGTTGGAGCAAACGACACAATCTGTTTTTTTTCCCCTTCCGCATTACGTGAAGCTTTTTTTAACCGTATCTCAACAGATGCAGATGCAGAAGATGAAGCTCTCGATCTTTCTTGTCGAAAATTGTTAACCAGTTGATCCACTAGCAGTTTCACATATTTCAAATGTATCAATGGTTTCTCATTTCGATTTTTTTTTTACAGTCTTATATATAATATATGAATTGATAACACATACTTCCATGCCCCAAAAAAACATTTTCCTCCACCACTTCAGAGATTTCCTCAAAAAACAATACGTGGCGCGGGCCGAAACATCTTCCTACCCGTATAAAGATGATACAATGTTGCCTGTAGATGTTGGCGTGTCGTGTCGCCGCAGCGGCGACAACGGAGTGCTATGGTTTATTATTATAGCGGCGACAACGGAGTGCAAAGGGTTAATATTAAATAGTGATTCAATTCTTTGGTCTCCGGTATCTTCGCAAAATTTTCATTTTGCACAATTCAATCATATTCTGTAGTACTTCATCACGTTGCGGTTTTAATGTAGTAAAATACACACGGCAGTCAACGTGTTAACACATTGTGGACGGATGACAAGATATCTCGTCATTCCTATTTCATGGTTCGGGGCCGATGACGAGATATATCGTCTTGCATATTCTGTCGTTCAGGATAGGTGACGAGATATCACACAGTTGCTACGTAATTGTCAGCGGCAGTTTTTCGTAATTTGTATGGCGAATTAATTATTTGAAGCCGTGAAATATGGATACCGACAAAACGATCGGCAATATTACAGAAATATTTGCGTACAGTTTATCGGATACATCAAATGATGGCGAGAATATTAATGTCATGTCACTTCACTTAGTGTCATGTTTTACGAAATATCATAGTTTGAAAAATGTTTAGTTTGTACAAATTTTTATTTATTGAAAAATATTAAAAAATCATTCATTTTTAACACGTTGAACGCCCAGCGTAAATCGGTGAAGTTTCTCCCGGGGCCCAAATCCGGGAGTGTAAATAGCGCGATAAGGAAGAGCGATACAATGCAATGCGTCGTATAAATATAATCACAGTTTATTTTTTTGAAAGAGTATTAGAAGATAACTTTGTAGAAGGTGCTTACAAAGTATAAAGGGCCTCGAAGTGGGGAATGCGATCAGCGTTCCGGAAAAAATTCACTATGAAAGATCTCATGGCATTTACACTAGAACTTTCAGTCTCCTCAGAACTTTTAGTTGTCTCAGAACTTTCAGTTTCTTCAAACCAGTCAGTCAAATAGTATTTTTTGCATATTTTTGACATCTTTATTTACTTGTTGATCCCTAAAATGTTCGTTAGACAGCGCAAAAGTGTAGATGAAAGTGAGCCGAGCGGTGACGAAGAAGTATTCACGTTTCCGAGAAAAGTTAGAAATATTATTGTGTCAAGTTCAAGCTCGGAAAATGAGGATTTGTATGAGACTGAAGATTTTGAAGAACTATTAGAAAACCTGGCTATAGAAGAAGAGAATGAACAGATTGATACTGTCGGTTCATCCGACAATATCCAGTTCGGTGCTACGCAAAACGGAGGGAAACTCTCGAACGCCAGGACGCAAAAAAAAATTTGCAAAAGACTATAACATATTGTCCAGTGTCCACAGTCACCTCAATTATGTTTAAAATGTTTTAACGAATACCATAAGTAATAAAATATTATAATATTTTAGAACCAAATAGTATATTATATAAAACCAAATATAAGTATATTTTTAATGTTTCTTTTTGTTTATTTTATAGTTCATTGTTACTTTCAGTTGTTTATACTCATCATAATTATGTTACAAATAAAACTATCATAAATTACCTCAAAAATCCTGTTTTAATTGGACGAAGAATAGCGTCACCCGTTTACAGGTGACGGGGCCCCTGGGGGAAACATAGCAGTCACCCAGATCTGGGTTACGTGGCGTTCAACGTGTTAAATGTATCTAAGAAGGTTAAATTTACAAGTACTATTAAAATAATGGCAATTATTAAATTAATTATATGTGTTTTCTTACCACCCATGAAGTTGAGCTACTTTCAAAATTAACAACTAAATTTGTTATAAAATTTGAAAAATTCCAAGTCCATTCGATATATTTTAAAAGGCTTCAAATTGAAAAATCAATACTCAATTTATTGTATGCTTCTATATTATATATACTTCAAAAACACAATTTATGCAAATCAGGAAATCTTTTAAGTATATAAGTTACATAATAATTTACTCTGCTCATCTACATTTTGTGTAAACGGAAGGGATTTGGAGAAAAAAACATGGTGTTACGGTGGTGTATATCGTAGTAAGCCGATCATGCCCTTGTATTTCCCCGTTGTAATTCGTCTAATATTATTATAATCTAGTAGTATAAAAGTTATAATATAGTAGTAGTATAAAATAGTCTAATATAATTTACGAGCGTCACTCGTTTACGGGTGGCGGGGCCCCTGGGGAAACATAGCCGTCACCCAGATCTGGGTTACGTGGCGTTCAACGTGTTAAAGTTGATGTTGAAAATAAATATTTCACGCAACAATGATTTTTAACTACTAACAAATCGTCACTAATTTAAAAATATTTGACGCAAAAAAATACCCGGCCACTGGGTATGGTTAGCAATAGAATGCCCGGTCCGCAATGTGTTAACTAAATAAAATACCGCAGCAGGGTGTACGACGCTTAACCCCGCTATAAGCAGGTCAGTGACGGACTGTTCAGATAAGAGTGAGGGAACTGCGTGGTACACGAGGAATTTCTGAGGAATATGCCTGACAACGCTGCTGGCGATTGGTAACGGCACTAAGTACATTCCCTAGAATTTCCCTACGACCCCCATGGCCTTAAGGCAGATACATGGAGAGCAGCTGTGAATTCGACCGCAGCGCCATTGCGGACTCAAGACGAAGCAACAAGTTGCTAGCCATAGGTTGGCAATATAGGTAGTAAGCGCATAAGTAATGCAGTTTTGTTCCGAATTAAGCAATACGCTTGGAGCCGACCAGCTGCTTACAACGGATCAGGTGCACTATTCGGCTTGATTTTGTTCGCAAACGAGCGAGAAGGAAGGATCTGCAGAAAAAGGAAGCGGCAGAAGACGGCAGCAAATCGTTAAGTGCTTCCACCAACCTCTCATTCCGACACTAAGCGACTCCGAACGTACGTAAAAATGCATGAATGAAACACGGAAGAATTTTGCTAACGCTGCGTCACGCGGCTCTGCATTCTTTTATAATTGTCTTAATATCAGCGCATCTTGGTATATCGCCAATTCGCGGCGAGAATGAAATAAAAAGTGACGGTTTTCCGGAAATTACTTTAAACGTTTTTGTAGTGTATCGAATGGGAAGAAATATAAGCGATGTGAGTGCTTTCGTGTACTTCATTTTAAGAGTTTGACTATAAGAGTGACGATTAGACCATTTTATGAAGTCCGTGTGACACAAGTTCTTATTTTTTGATAATTATATTACTATCGATGGCACCGTTGTATGTCAGCACTTCGCCGCAATAATGACATAAATAAAAACTGACGGTTTTGCGAAAAATCACTTTGAACGTTTTTAAACTGTATCGAATAGGAAGAAATATAAGCGATGCCAATGCTCTCGTGTACTTATTTTTAAAAGCTCTGCTATAAGAGTGCCGATTAGATGATTTTATGAAGTCCGTGTGACACAAGTCCTTATTTTTTGATAATTATATTACTATCGATGGCACCGTTGTATGTCAGCACTTCGCCGCAATAATGACATAAATAAAAAGTGACGATTTTGCGAAAAATCACTTTGAACGTTTTTGTAGTGTATCGAATGGGAAGGAATATAAGCGATGTGAGTGCTTCCGTGTACTTCATTTTAAGAGCTTGACTATAAGAGTGCCGATTAGACGTCTTTCTGAAGTCCGTGTCACACAAGTTATTATTTTTTGATAATTATATTACTATCGATGGCACCGTTGTATGTCAGCACTTCGCCGCAATAATGACATAAATGAAAACTGACGGTTTTACGAAAAATCACTTTGAACGTTTTTAAACTGTATCGAATAGGAAGAAATATAAGCGATGCCAATGCTCTCGTGTACTTCATTTTAAGAGCTTGACTATAAGAGTGCCGATTAGACGTGTTTCTGAAATCCGTGTCACACAAGTTATTATTTTTTGATCATTATATTACTATCGATGGCACCGTTGTATGTCGCCAATTCGCGGCGAGAATGAAATAAATAAAAAGTGACGGTTTTGCGAAAAATCACCTTGAACGTTTTTGCACTGTATCAAATGGAAGGAAATATAAGCGATGCCAATGCTCTCGTGTACTTATTTGTAAAAGCTCTGCTATAAGAGTGCCAATTAGACGATTTTATGATGTCCGTGTCACACACGCTCTTATTTTTTTATAATTATATTACTATCGATGGCGCCGTTGTATATCGCCAATTCGCCGCAATAATGAAATAAATAAAAAGTGACGGTTTTGCGAAAAATCACTTTGAACGTTTTTGTAGTGTATCGAATAGGAGGAGATATAAGCGATGTGAGTGCTTTCGTGTACTTATTTTTAAAAGCTCTGCTATAAGAGTGCCCATTAGACGTGTTTCTGAAGTCCGTGTCACACAAGTTATTATTTTTTGATAATTATATTACTATCGATGGCACCGTTGTATGTCAGCACTTCGCCGCAATAATGACATAAATAAAAACTGGCGGTTTTGCGAAAAATCACTTTGAACGTTTTTAAACTGTATCAAATGGAAGGAAATATAAGCGATATGAGTGCTTTCGTGTACTTCATTTTAAGAGTTTGACTATAAGAATACCGATTAGACGATTTTATGAAGTCCGTGTGACACAAGTTCTTATTTTTTGATAATTATATTACTATCGATGGCACCGTTGTATGTCAGCACTTCGCCGCAATAATGACATAAATAAAAACTGACGGTTTTGCGAAAAATCACTTTGAACGTTTTTAAACTGTATCGAATAGAAAGAAATATAAGCGATGCGAATGCTCTCGTGTACTTATTTTTAAAAGCTTTGCTATAAGAGTGCCGATTAGACGATTTTATGAAGTCCGTGTCACACACGCTCTTATTTTTTGATAATTATATTACTATCCATGGCACCGTTGTATATCGCCAATTCGCGGCGAGAATGAAATAAATAAAAAGTGACGGTTTGCGAAAAATCACTTTGAACGTTTTTGTAGTGTATCGAATGGGAAGAAATATAAGCGATGCGAGTGCTTTCGTGTACTTCATTTTAAGAGCTTGACTATAAGAGTGCCGATTAGACGATTTTGCGAATTCCGTGTCACACGCTTTATCTTTTAATAATTATATTACTATCGATGTGGAATGATATATGGTAAATTTGTTGCAACACTGACATAAATGAAGAAACACAATTTTAAGCAAATCATATTTGAATATTTTGATGAAGCAAGAGCTCCCATGTTTTTTAAAATTAATTTCACATATGCCATGCCTTACAATTTATGTAGTCTGCAAACAATCATTAGACGTTAAACCGATCATTCTTCTTCTGCATTTTCGTTGTGCAATGCCATGGGTCTGATTATAAGTACAAATTGTATAATTACTTGTTCGTGAAAGTTTGAAAAAGCAGACGGAGAATAATCTGGAAGGTATTTTAACACTTTGACTGCCGAGAATATTTTACTATATTAGAACGGCGATGCTATGAAATAGTACAGCGTTCAATTAAATTATACAAAATGTAAATAATGTACAGGTATTGGAGACCAAAGGATCGTATCACTATTCTAACAACAATTGCATTCCTAAAACAATAATTGCTACTCATTGGGAATATTTTGAATCTTCAGTAAAATGTTTTGCGGTGGTCACCGGTGACCATCATGGCAGTCAAAGTGTTAAAGGTAATCTGTGCAAATCCATAACCCTCAATGAAGTATATATCTACTCTATGCCCTTCGCTCGATGTTCCTTTACAAATACACTAAAATAAATAAATCCTAAACCGCGTGAATAAATAAGTGACCGAAACTCGATATGTGCAGTTGAAGAAAAGGCAACCGAAGAAAATGAATGCCACGGCACGTTGGACTTGGCCGTGCATGATATTAACGCATTGTTGACCGGTAATTTTACACGAAAGTTGTCTCGAATCACCGGTTATTAGTTTGTAATTGAACGAAGAAATGAAACAATCCAAATAAACTTCAATAAAATTTATTTATACTTAGTGAATTGAAATTAAACTTTGGACATACAATTTCTCTAACTTTCAATATTTTTTCGTATGATTAATTATACCGCAGTCATTTACGCGTAATTGTATTCAACAGGTTTAGCACATATACCTTCTTTCTTGCTCTTTCCTTTTAAAGAGCTAGATTATACCTTGAGCCTAATATGAGATTCATAACTCTCTTCCGGTAAAGAACCATTTTCCAAATCACTACAACTTATTTGAAAATTATTCGGACACCCAGATAAAGCATTCACGTATAATTAATTTAAAAATGCTTTACCGCAACCATCCGTCGTTTTTGAGACTTTATAAAACTTTGGACATATAATTTCTCTAACTTTCAATATTTTTTCGTATGATTAATTATACCGCAGTCATTTACGCGAAATTGTATTCAACAAAACTTTAGCAATATACCTTCTTTCTTTCTCTTTCCTTTTAAAGAGCTAGATTATACCTTGAGCCTAATATGAGATTCATAACTCTCTTCCGGTAAACAACCATTTTCCAAATCACTACGACTTATTTGAAAATTATTCGGGCACCCAGATAAAGCATTCGCGTATAATTAATTGAAAAATGCTTTACCGCAACCATCCGTCGTTGTTGACACTTTATAATACTAGAATTGCAATAAAAACCTCAGTACCAAAAAAAGTATATTTTTTTATAATAAAGCGGGTTCGACTGAACACGATGAACAAAACTTTTGCAATATTCTCTCTCGTGACCGGCCACTACAACTTATTTGAAAATTATTCGGGCACCCAGATAAAGCATTCGCGTATAATTAATTTAAAAATGCTTCACCGCAACCAACCATCGTTGTTGAGACTTTATAATACTAGAATTGCAATAAAAACCTCAGTACCAAAAAAAGTATATTTTTTTTATAATAAAGCGTGTACGACTGAACACGATAAACAAAACTTTTGCAATATTCTATATTGCCCTGCGATTCAAAAATTAAAATAACTAACGCAAATGCAAATACGAGTTAACTCGTGACCGGTCAATAATGTCTTAAGGTGTTGATACTTGACTTTATAATACATGTAGTCTCTCTATCACTACAGAGAATAATTATTTAACGAATTAATAAATAAGGATAAATGAATCGATGAGAGTAAGTGTATCTGTAATTTGCGTCGTACTTCTCGCGCTGAACCTCAACTGAACTAAACTGCCGATCATCTCCTCGTTCGTTTATTCTGTTGTCAACTCCATGACAACGAATTCAATTTGGAATGTTCTCATTACCCATACACGTAGGATTATAGCCTGGGATGATACAGTAAAGCCTGTTTTTGTGCGGTCTTTTTTTATGCGATTGGTTTCGTGCGATTTTATTTTTGTGCAATTTTTTTTGTGCGATTTATTTTTATGCGGTATATGAATCTTAGCGGCGTTAGCACCAGTTTAACGTTTCCTATCATGTACATATACATGTTGTGGACGAAATATATGAATGTGTAATTAATCGAAACGTTACCGAAAACACGTCAACGTTATTATCTGAAATTAGTGCGCTTGCACATAACATCGACGGAGAAGGCTTTGATTCTTTCGGCGATAATGACCTAGACGAGATTATTGAGGACCAAACTGTCGATGATAGTGACATTATCAATAGTTTGATAGATTATGAAAATGGACAACAAGAACCGGAATCTATTACAGCAGATAAAATATATACAGGGATCTAAATTTCGAAAAAATTGGAAACGCATTTTCTTAAAGTAGATACCAATGTGGAAAGACGCTTAAAATTCCAAAAAGAGCAGAGATCATGCATGTCTCACTATCGTTACGTTTACAAGCAATTGACCAGTCGACCATCGTCACAAAAACTGATCACTGAGTTTATGGTACCAAAAAACAAATCAATTGAAATCCTATCTTCAAGCGACGAAAGCGATTTTCAACCAATTCATCACAAGAAGATGCGCGTTTTGGATTACGACGAATAGCAGCAAACTATTTAATGTACAATTTCAAAACTTCTCCATGTATATGTACAATGAAGAATTAAATATTTTTACCATTTCTATAGGTCTAATTTAATTATTTAATTTAATTGAAAGCATTCTCTCATCTATTTCATAAATCATTGATGTATTTTCTTAGTCCGACTTTTTTTATGCGGTCCTTATCCACCGTATAAAAAAAATTTTAGGTAGTGTATCGTACAAAATTGTTAATTATATGTAAGAATTTATAAAATTTTCAAATATTTTTTTGTACGATTTCTTTTATGCGGTCCCTATCCACCGCACAAAAACAGGTTTTACTGTATAACTAAACTGTATCAATTACAAACCAGCTATATTTGAATTTTTATAATGGTACTCGCACTATACTCTATCGGTTAACCCTTTACGGACGAGGGGCGATTCTCGGTCGCCACGGCATTTGGCGCAGCAGGACGAGTGGCGAGTGAGAAGCTAGAATGTTTATATTAAATTTCGTTACCTCTACCTGATAGAAAAGCGGTATTACACCAGTTACTTTTTAGCCAATGAATTACATAAATTGAAATGTCATTTGACTGGGACAATACTAACTAATAGAAAAGAATTGCCATATGCAATAAAAAAACGACGACTTCCAAAAGGAAAATCAATGGTAGTCTATCATAGAAATGATAATGTGACATTGGCGTTGAAAGATAAGAAGATCGTCACGCTGTCGACAAATTATTGCAATGCAGAAATTAATAGTGTTGAACGAGTACTTCGGCATGGTGTTCAAACTGTGATTAGAAAACCCAATGCTATCACGAATTATACCAAATTCATGGGCGGCGGTAATTTTTGCAAGGTTATATTTTTGAAAAGTGGAAAATAGAGAAACTAGCAAAATATAACGTTTCTGTAAGAAAATTTGTATATAAGATCATTGTATTGTACCCTGTAAGACACTCGACACATCTGCGAAAATCGCCTCGGCCTGCTACCTTACCCAACCAAAAAAGTCGTCGTCCGCAAAGGGTTAACCCTTAACGGACGAGAGCCGACTCTCAGTCGCCACGGTGTTCCGCGCGGCAGGACGAGTGGCGAGTGAGAGGCGACACTCAGTGTATATGTTAGATTTTGTTATCTCCAAACAACAGGGTCGCACTATTGGTTAGCTGTAGGATGTGTGATTTTGTATAAACGAGCAATGAGAATGTGTGCGTATGAGAGAGAGAAAGCGAGAGTGAGAAAGAATGCATGTGTCTATATTTGTTATTACGAAAGTTCTCGAAAGAATTTACTATCATGGAAACCAAACAGTATAAAAGTGTTGAGCGCGATATTAAAATAAGCGAGTCTTTGCGAATCTTTCAAGAGTAACAGTGTGTGCGTCTTAGCGAATTTTCAGAGAATATCAGCGAATGTGTTTAGCGAGTTTTGAGCGAACCTTTGTCAGCATTTAATGCAGAGTGCAGTGCGAGTAATATTATAACCATTACTTTTGTGACTAAAACCGTTTAATATATCATTCCAATAAAAAATCCTACATCATTTTTGTAAAAATAAAGTTTTAAAGGTGTGAATATAGATAAACAATCGAAATATAACGTTTTTATGAGATAATTTATATGTAAGATCATTTTATTATATCATGTAAGTCACTCAACGCATTCGCAAAAATCGCTTCGTCCTGCTACCTCACCCGGTCCAAAAAGTCGTCGTCCGTTTAGGGTTAATAGCAAAATCTGCCGACCGCAAAGGGTTAAACGCTGACACACTTACTGACATACTCGTTCACGCTGGTATTCTCGAAAAGACTCTCTGTTCCCGACCTCATGCTCGACTCTTTTATACCTGCCATTTACACACACACATACATACCCACTCCTGCACATGTCTCATTGGAAAATATTGGGCTGGCAAGAAAGTGATTTCGGTTTGCACCAGTACATGGCGTTGTCTTTGTTTTCTTTTTCTTTTGTCAATGTTAGATTTTTTTCTTTTAAGATTTGGTAGTCGATACCGTTAGGTTCCTATAGAAACAAATTCCGTGTAATTTTGTTTACAACTGCCAGTTTACGGTCAGTTTTAAGGTGGAGTGCAAAAATAAGCATTTTCGATCCATTTTAGAAAGCGGTTGAGGCTCACAAAGAGATATGTGAAGTTTGTGGTGTTGATTGTTGAACAGAACGCACGTGTCAGAATAGGTTTAAAACATTTTGTTCTTGGAGATTTTTCACTGAAATGTTCACTGTTGATGATGACAAAATGAAAGCCATAACTGAATCGAATCGTCACATAACTGTGCGGGAGATTGCAAAACAGTTAAATGTATAACACACAACACTTGAAAATCATATAAGACGTGTTGGACTTATTAAAAAGCTCGATATTTGGGTTTCGCACGAATTGAAAGAAATTCACCTAACACAACGAATCAATATTTGTGATACGCATTTCAAACGTAATGCAATCGACCCTTTTTTGATACGAATTATCACGGGCGATGAAAAATGGATCGTGTACAATAACGTTACGAAAAAGATCACGGTTCAAGCATGATGAACCAGCATAAACCACATTGAAAGCTGAATTGCATCAGAAAGAAATCATGTTGTCAATTTGATTGGATTACAAAGGTGTTTTGTATTTTGAGCTGCTTCCAAGCAACCGATCGATCAACTTAGATGTTTACACTGCCAACAACTTATGAAATTAGGGGAAGCAATGTAAGAGAAAAAGCTAGAATTGGAAAATTTGTTATTACCATTTATTTCGAAGTTTACAAAACTTCTTAAATGGTATAACTTTCAGTAATAACGATGACTACAAATCGCACTTGGCTAAGTTTTTTGCTGATATGCACCAAAAGTTCTATGAGAGCGGGATCATGAAGTTACCAGGAAGATGGCATGCGGTCATCGAACAGAATGGAAGATATTGTACTGATTAAAGTTTATTTTTATGAAGTTACCAGGAAGATGGCATAAGGTCATCGAACAAAATGGAAGATATTGTACTGATTAAAGTTTATTTTTTGTGTAGAAATTGAGTTTTATTTCAAACTAAAAAACCGCAATTACTTTCTTGGCAACCGACCCGACGAGTTGGGTCCTTAGGTCCGGCTCTCTCTCTCTCTCTCTTTCCCTCTCTCCCTGTCCATTCGCACTAAATCACGGATCCCACATACATTTTAACACGTTCGGCGCCGCGTAACCCATACTTGGCTGACGGATTCCGTGGGGACTACATCATTCATATATGAGTGACGCTCTTCTTGTTCCAGTTAAATAAGATTTTTAGTTGCATTTTGAAAATAAATTTAACCCTTTGCGCTCGACGCGCTTTTCTCTCGGGCTGACCAGCAACTCGACAGTAATCCGCCGCGCGCGCGCCTATTTCATGAGTTTCTGTTAACTTAACACTTTGCGGACCAGGCATTCTATTGCTAACCGTACCCAGTGGCCGGATATTTTTTTGCGTCAAATATCTTTAAATTAGTGATGATTTGTTAGTAGTTAACAGGTTGACTGCCACGGTGGTCACCGGTGACCGGTGCAAAACATTTGACTAAAAATGCAAAAAATTCCCAATGAAGCCTGTTTGGAATCTTGTACAAGCAATTTCTATTGGAACGGTGCATTCTAATAGAGCAAAATACGTTTGGCAGTCAATGTGTTAAAAATCATTGTCCCGTGAAATATTTATTTTTAACAACTTTAAAAATAAATGTTTTTTTAATATTTTTAAATAGGTAAAAGTGTGTTAAAACTAAACATTTTTAAAAGTATGATATTTCGTAAAACATGACACTAAGTGAAGTGGAACACGACAAAGTCCTCACAAATATTCATATTCTCGTCATCACTTGATGTATCCTTTAAACTGTCCGCAAATATTTCTGTAACATTGCTAATCGTTTTGTCGCTATCCATATTTCAGAGCTTCAAATAATTAATTCGCAACACAAATTACGAAAACTGCGGCTAACAATCACGTAGCAACTGTGTGATATCTCGTCACCTGCCTCAAACGACAGAATATGCAAGACGATGTATCTCGTCAATGGCCCCGGATGACGAAACAGCAATGACGAGATATCTCGTCATCCGTCCGCAAAGTGTTAAAATAATTTTAGGCACAATAGGACACTTTAAACTCGTATATTTTAACATCACATACATTTATTTAACTTAATGAAGGATATTTATTAAAGATTACGTTCAATAATTTTTCTTCTTGTGGTATTTTGTAAAACAATCTCCAATGTGCATTCTTGGCTTGTCGGGGCATGTGTCACAATAGCACACAGTTTGTCGTCTTTGGCCGGACTTTCGCTGGGAACAAACTTTGCAATCCTTTCTTTGTCACATCAAAATAACATGCAGCTTCCCATTGAGTCGGATCATTTCAGAAGTGCTCTGTGAAGTGGAAGCTGTGCTACGTTGGCTTTTGGCTTTTGGCCACTTTGGCTTTCAGATTCAGTATCGATTATTCGGATTTTTCGTCTTCTTACACCTACAACGTCGTCACTATCTTCATCACTTCCGTCTTCATTCTCATGGGCAAGCTGTCTATGTAGTGATGTCATTTCGTTCGTTATTGCCGAAAAATTGAACTCATCTTCACTAGAAGTAATTTCTTCGTCGTGTTCCATACTTATTTGGCTCACTAACTTTGAAAGAAATATTGCGATTGCCAAGAAGGTTGAATTCGAACTAATGTCGAAGACAGAGTCCAACCCGCGTTTGCAAGTATTTTTGAGATAAGACATTTTATCTCAAAAGTGCGAAGACGGTGATTGGTTCTTTTTGTACCTTTTTTTGAAAGAAGCGAATTGAAAGAAGCGTTGCGACGTTTATCAGCGTTCTATTATTCTCAAGACATAATGCACGCATTGAAATTTGTTTGTGTTTTTGAGATAAAACATCTTTATAGCTATGTAGACACCTCATAAAATGATCTACAAAAGGCCAGGTAGACTTGTCAAGCGATATTCGTTAGGCCAAACACAAATAAACACCGTTACCACTCAATTTACCGCATCGATGCGAGTGGTGCCTGAGAGGCACCGCTAGAGCGCAAAGGGTTAAAAAAAAAATGAAACTTAGTTCGCGCCACACTGCCGTCCAGGGAAATAGTCTCGCGCAGAATTCAGCCGTACGTAAAATGTTAATAAAGGGCTTAGAAACCGATGCCCTCGAACATTTTTTTGACGACCTTACGGAACCCATAGGAGGGAATTTCTTCGATCCGGAAAAATATAACATAATTAGATGAAGCATTCGAATGCGTGCTGCAAGTAGAACGGCAGCTCCGAAACAGAAGTGCTTCTGTTCCAGATGACTGTTACCTCCAACACCAACGAAACAGAAGCGCTTCTGTTTCAGATGCCTGTTACCTCCGACACCAACACAGTGTGACAGCTGCTACAGGAATAAACCCCCCTACAAATCCGAAATTAAATTTGAGTGACGATCATCACGCACCTCGACTATTGAATATTCTGAGGCGAGAACCCTTAACCCCCCCCCCCCCCCCGTATTTTTCGTGCGGTAAGGTGAAGAAATAAGGACGATGCAGGTGCTGTCACTTGATTATTTTCAAAAGGGTCACTTATGAAACTTTACCAATAGGAGGTACAAGAGTCATTTTTTCTGAGTCAGTACCAAAAAACTGAAAATGCTGAGTTATATCCTTGTTAGAGCAAATAAGCGGTATATACGTACTATGTGAACATTGCTGCTACAGTTAATAAGTAATATATAATACAATTAATAAGTAATAATACAGATAATAAATAATATACCAGATATACCGTAAAAAAAGTATTCAAAGTGTTTTCTAAACTATTAATGTAAATGCAAATATAATACAGAAAAGATATTCGAAATGTAGCTCTTAAACAAGTAAATTTCTGTTTCTATCGTATACAAATTGTACTCGTTGACGTACACGACACGGCACGATGGTCCAATACTATAAAAATATAGTATGTTAATTTCTTACGTTATACGTCAAAACACATATGCACAAGTTACAAATAATGAAAATTATATCTTTATTACTTACACGTTTCTACATTCGCAAAATATAGTTTTTAAACTACAGTCATTTAAATAATTAACGCAATTGAATGTAAAGAAAAAATCCACGTTTTCGGTAGACGTAATTGCCAATAGCCGTATATTGTATTTCTAGCTTCCCGAACATAAAAACGAACACAATCTTTGTCTATCAACTTTGTTTAACCCTTACTCGCTGGAACTAATCTACTACCTTTCGCCTATTTAACTATTCCCAAGGAATTCTCTATTTATTTGTTAAAACTATTACAAAAAAATACTACTCTATTAACACTTAAACAACCGCTTACGGGATTTCTTGTGTTTCAATGCTGAGACGTAAAAGACCGGCAACGAGATTTCTCGTTTTTACCTCTTTTCTCTGAAAATGATCTGTTCTAGCAGTAGTTGCTAAGTAATACAAAATATTCGCACGAATTCACATGTTGCAGGACTTAGTGTGTACATACATTTTGAGCTTGCTGGAGTGTTTGGTATTCTCATAATAATTTCAATTTAAAGAAAAATTAATTCCCTTGAATAATGTCAAGAAAGAAGACTAATTTTTGTAACGATATCAGTTTTCTGGAGTGTTAGGCAGACGATTTGTCCGATATATGGAGCGATAACGACTGTAATTCTATTACTGATTCTGAAGACCATGAAAAAAGGAGTGAAAGGAGGTATATTTGTAACTTTTGTGACGTACCTTTACATAAAGGGACTCGCTTTCAAAAATGTCATACCCTGCGGAATTACTAAACTTATTTCAAAAATTACACTTATAATATATTAGTTATAAGGTAAATAAATATGTCGATTTTTAATTTCCTACATGTATTTGTTTTTAATTTCCAAAAGAGAAAATCACCGGTCCTAGAGTAAGCCTACTAAGAAATAATATGCGGTCATTTAAGTGTTAAAGTACCAATGGAAGTTGACCAAAGTCCTTTGCTTATTCTGTTAGGCTAGATATTCCTGTTTCTTAAATCTATGCTTTTCCGTGAACCATCTCTTCCATACTGATCCGCCTTTTTAACACTTTCAGGACCGCCAAGAAATATTATTATAAAAAAATTATGTTTTTTAATAATTATCATAATTTTTTTTACTTGAAAAATAAATTTGTATGAAATTTATAGAAATTGTAAAATAGGATGCATTTTAGGTATTATTTTAAAAAAATCGTTTCCAAAATGATTTAACACTAGATTGCCCGAGATTTCTTGTATACCTATATTGCCCAAAAACAGTCAAAATGACTGCATTGTGAAAAAATAACAAATATGTTAAGAAATTTGTTTAAAATTAATTTTTAATATTTTTTATGTTATTTACAGTTATATAACAGGTTATTAGTAAATATTAACTGTACATATTGACTGTTTTCAATGAACTTAACCCATATTTCCGAAAGCAAGGCAAATTTATTTGATTGTAGGCGCCTACTGCATTATATATATTTGTCAAAATGAATAAATCGTAAGATTTGCTTGAACTTTTCTCTGGCCATAGTTTTTCTAAAAGATTCGGGACCCCACTTCGCTGACCATAAATAACTCAATTTAAAATTTGTTGCCTCGTAAGCTCCACGAGCATATAGAAAACCAATAAATGCACGTATTTCCGGTAATGATATTGTCCAACCGTTCCAAAAAATTCGGCGACATTCTTCTGTGCACTTTCTTATATGTTTGATAATATAGTTATCTATTATCAACGAGAATGTACTCATAAGATTATCTGCCATAATGTTTCTTTTTGCGTAGCCTGTTGGCCCTTTCACACCCTTGAAAATACAAGTAGATGGTATCCTTCCAGGAATACCACCTTCGTCAATTTTTGTCCACACAGAACCATCAGCAGCTGTTTCGACCTCCTGAAACGTATTTTCAGTTTCTTCATCAGAATCTGAACTAGTTAGCACCCTACACCTTTTCCTGGGCATATTGATGACACTTTCATTTTCATCATTGGTGATCGACTCTTCATCACTATCTTCAGCGTCAGATGTTTCACTTTGAATATAATCCGCTTTATCTTCAGATGATAGTTCAGAATTTGTTGCATTTGATTCTATATCGGAGCACTCTTCACTTATGTTCGTTAGCTTTCCCAATAACTCATTTCTGTTTGACATTTTTTTCATAAAGTTAGGGCGCAAAAGAAATAAAATAAACATTACTTGTTAGAACAACACTTTATAAAGATTCGAATAACTAGTACTACTTTAGCTTATTGAGCAACTGACACTTATCAAGTATACGCCCAAATCGACAATTTATCATGCATCATATTTCAATACAAAGCCGGACAGGTCATATAAGAAATTTACTCAATTCAATAAATAAAAATCTATTAATTATTTAAAATTTACCAAGCAGTCAAAATGACTGCTTCTGGGCAATATAGGTATAACACATATATATATACGGAAATAAAGGAGGGCGGAAGTAACTACAATTATTCATAAACCCATTTATATGTTATAGAAAAAGTCACCAAATTCTAAGAAATTGTGTCATCAATTTCATAATTGTTTTTCTAATTGAAATTAAAAAACAGTCAAAATGACTGCCTTGGGCAATCTAGTGTTAAAGAAATTATAAAATTGTATTTAAAAATCAATTTTAGTAGAGTTTCCAGTAGTTTTTTAAAATATAATATTACGGTAAATAAGCGAAAAAAACATGAAGGCGATCGAGTTTAATACATTGAATATGGATGTAAATACTTCAATAGACAAGATTAATTAATACTACATTAGATTAGATAGATTAAATAGACAAAATAAATACGATGTATCAAAGTAAGTGACATCTAAAGACAGCGTGTAGAAAATACGAGAAAACTCGTGAGCAGTCCGGAACGATTGGGACACGAAACACAAGAAAACTCGTGAACGGTCCTTAACACGTTGAACGCCAAGTCACCCAGATATGGGTGACGGCTACGTTTCCACAGGGGCCCCGTCGCCCGTAAACGGGTGACACTATTCTACGTCCAATTAAAATAGGAGTTCGGAAGTAATTTATCATAATTTGATTTCTAACACAATTATGATGAGTATAAATAATAGAAAGTAACAATAAACTAAATAAAATAAACAAAAAGAAACATTAAAAATATACTTCTTTTTAACCCTTTGGCTGCTGAATACTTCCGACCGAAACGCTTGCTGAGAACAAAACACTTTTCACTAGCGTGAAGTCTATTCATTGGTTATATAAGGCGCAGCAAAGTTCTAATGACAATTCTTCATTTACGCCAAACCAAATAATGCAAAAAAATTATTTTATAAAGGACGCGTCTGTATTTTTCTCTTTAATATTTATGGCTGCCGTAGGTAAGAAATCGAAACGATTAGGAAACGCATATATGCGCCCATAGTCGACACCGATAGATATCGGCGGACACATATATGCGTCCATAGCACTCCAAGGGTTAAATTTGCTTCGAAAATATTATAATATTTTATTAGTTATGATGGCATTTGTTAAAACATTTTAAACATAACTGAGATGATTGTGGACACTCTGGACAATACGTTATAGTATTTTTCACATTTTTTAATCCTCTTTAAGAAATAAATATCTTTTAAAAATAAAAATACCAACAAGACATATTCTAAAAAATCCTCTAATGTATCACAAAATAAACTGTGGTTACATTTAAACGACACATTGCATTGTATTGCTCTTTCTTATCGCGCTGCTTACATTCCGTGTTTCGGATTTGGGCCCCGGGAGAAACTCCACCAATTTACGCTGGGCGTTCAACGTGTTAATCTTTTTAATGCCGAACAACGATATATCGTCGTTTGCAACAGTTGCGAAAAGTGCCAACGATGATACGAGGGCAGTCCGATAAGTACTTAGCCTACAAAAGAGAAACGAAAATTTTGGAAAATTGACGATTTATTTTTCAATATAGTCTCCCTTTAACTCGATACACTTGATCCAGCGATGCTTCAACTTCTTCAACCCGTCTGAAAAACACGTTTTCTGAAGATCTGCAAAGTAGGCCTCCGTGGCGGCGATAATCTCCCCATTCGACTCAAATTTCTGCCCAGCGAGTGACTTTTTCAAGTTTGGGAAGAAAAAGAAGTCACGCGGGGCCAAGTCTGGAGAATACGGTGGATGGGGCAGCTGTTCGTAGCCTAATTCAACGAATTTGGCTGTTGCTTGGGCAGAGGTGTGAGCCGGTGCGTTATCGTGGTGAAAGAGCACTTTTTTCTTCGCCAAATGGGGCCGTTTTTTCCTTAATTCAGCGTCGAATCGGCTCAATAATTCGGCATACTACAGCCCTGTGACTGTTTTGCCCTTCTCCAGGTAACCAGCTATGTAGATCACACCTTTTTTAATGCCAGAAAACGGTGGCCATCAAAACTTTCCGGCCGAAACAGTCTTCGCCTTCTTCGGAGCACATTCGCCGGGCGCAGACCGTTCTGTTTCGACTGTTCCTTGGTCTCTGGTATGTACCAGTGGATCCACGTTTTTTTTTTTTTTACAGTCATAAAACGACGTAGAATATTTTTAATAAATATTGCGCTTAAACATGTCAAACACTATTTGCTTTGAAGTAAGTCTCACGGATGCGCTTGTTATCCGGAGTGAGCAAACGCGGCACCCATCGAGCAGAAAGCTTTCTCATGCCCAATATTTCATGCAGGATATAACCCACGCGGTCTTTTGAAATGCCTACTGTCTCAGCTATCTCGCGCACCTTCAAAAAAATCGCGGTCTGCCAATACGAGATCGTGGACTTTTGTCACGTTATCCTCCGTGGTAGCTGTTTTTGGGGCACCTGGGCGTGGCTCATCAAAAACTGAAGTGCGACCACGTTGAAACTCGTTAAACCAATTTTTGACGGTCGCCATTGAAGGAGAAGAGTCATTTTACACACCATAAGCACTCTTTGATTTCGCTGCGCGATTTCCCTTCCAAAAACAAGAATCGAAGCACCGACCGATATTGCTCTTTTTCCATTTTTGCAACATCCGCGGACACGCCAGCTTTCACACGCGTTCAAAACAAAACTACAAATCCAATATGGCTGAAATTTTGACAGTAGTCTCTACGAGAATGTACTACACAATAGTAATTTTTTTCTACGATAGCGGCGCCATTAGGCGGTGAGGCTAAGTACTTATCGGACTGCCCTCGTATATCGTTGCATGTGCGATGGCGCCTTACTATTCGCTATAAATTATAATATATTTTATAATATTATAATATTTATATTTTATAATATAAATTATTAGATTTGTTATTGATATAATTTCTCTGCAAAAGAATTGAAAATATCGATTATGGATTTAACTGTTTGTCATAGTCCATGCTGGTGTATGCTGAGACGGTGTTATACGTTAGAGCGATAAAATAGAAATTGAACACGGGACATTTTTTTGACGCCGTAACGCAGGATTTAGATAGCTGTTAGAACAGAGTATTTCCTTATTTTCCACAAAAGAATGTGGCATCAACACGATTAGAGTACAATTTTTTTGTCTTTCCTGGGCCCTTGTAAAAATCGTGTCTATTTCATAGCAGTAAGTGTCCGAAAAATGTAATTTTTCTGGTTGCGGTTGTCGTTTACATATTTTTCAATAGTCATATTACACATTTTCATTAGCCAGATAACTAAATATAAATGTTTATTTTAATACTCAGGTTTTATTTCAATAATATTATACTAACTACATGAATCACTCGTTTTGTAGTAGATAATTTTTCTGACGCTTACCGTGCATAATGGCATTATCCTTTACTTTCGTAGTCCGGTATTAGTTATTTTGTTGCAAATGATTGAAAATGCAATATTTACACCTCATACTACGTGAACTAGGTAAGGCTATGATCAAACGAAGATTTTTCTTATGTGCAAATACCGTTTGTAAAAGTGTATTGAATTTTACATTTTTAATAATGTTTTATATTTATGTTGTTCGTATAATTTTCAACACATATTGAAATTAAATTGACATTAATGTTCAAATACCGTTTGTAAAAGTGTATTGAATTTTACATTTTTTATAATGTTTTATATTTATGTTGTTCGTATAATTTTCAACACATATTGAAATTAAATTGACATTAATTTATTCTTTCTTTGTTTCGTAATATGCTTCTTTTTGAATTTTTTAAACATCATTCTCATTTTGTGTTTCATGCGCTTTTTCTCAAACCTTAGCAAATTCGTCAAATTGATCCGGCATTTTTCGCATAGCAACGGTACTTTCAGTCGGCACTAAAAGGGTTAAAGTGTTAACCCTTAACGGACGACGACTTTTTCGACCGGGCGAAGTAGCAGGACGAAGTGATTTTTGCGAATGCGTTGAGTGACTTACATAATATAATAAAACGATCTTACATATAAATTATCTCATAAAAACGTTATATTTCGATTGTTTATCTATATTTACACCTTTAAAACTTTATTTTTACAAAAATTATCTTCTGTACTTTCGCTGTGTGCTAAGTTGTATTATCCCCATATTTACAATCACCGCAATAAACATCTAAAATTCATTCTTTGTGACATTGTACCAAGTTTGCCAGAGCGACCTTGATGATAGCGCCTTTCCCTCTAATTTTTTTGTCGCATAGTTGTTTGTATCGATTATTATTCGATCGACTAGCTCCTCGGTAAAGAACAACTTAAAAAAATCCAAAGGTTCTCTCACATTGGACGGTACGTGTGGTCCTGCAACTCTTTCGCCCGGTGTGAATTTTATTCTGGGTGGTAGTTCCTTGGAATCGTCACACTCTGTCCATTCTCATTTATCAGAATCAGTATCACTCTCGGATTCGCTATCTATCACTCTGATTTTTCGAGTTCTTACGCCTACTACTATATCGTCATCTTCATCCGTTGCGTCACTTTCCATTTCACTAACTTCTTTATGAATACGTCGGATTTCGTCATGAACCGTATCAAAACAAAATTCGTCTTCACTAGAGCTGAGTTCATTTGTGGAATCCATTTTTGCAGGGGTTCACACAAAATCACGTTAAAAAAATTTTTCTGATGCTTTTTGCCACGCTTGCCAAGTCTCAACTGATGTCGGAACCACTGTCAGAGCTACACTCATCAAAGAATGTTTCAATATCTTATCTCTGTAATGGTATGTCATTTCATACATTGTACAAGAGACCATCGATAGCCAAGGAACCTTTCCCAGAACCAATAGTGCGATCCTGTTGTTTGGAGATAACAAAATCTAACCCTTTGCACTCGGTTGTCCCCTCTGAGGGGACAATGTAAGTCTAGCATATCACTCGGTTGTCCCCTCTGAGGGGACATGAAAGTTTATTAGCGATTACGGAGAATGAACTTATTCCACCGCAATTTTTTAAGAAACACGTGTTCTCCTGTAGTGTTCTATTAAAATGGCACAAAGAAAACAAATCGAAATATGATAAAATTAACAAGATGCATGATAAATAAATCAACCGTTTTTCACGTCGAAAAAGAACGTGCGAAGTGCATTCACGACGGACTATATACTTCTCTAATACGTTGAGCAATTTGTATATTTAGTGGATTAGGCACACAAAGGTACACGGGTATGGCTCAATGATATGGGAAACTTGATAAGATAATAAAGAAATCCGAAAACTGAGAGAAGAAATTTACAAGATCTCAGTTCGTAGTTCGCAATTCGAATCTCAGAAGAAAGAAAACAGCAAAAACCAATGACACACCACAAGTTTGCGAAAAGTCTTGTAAAGCAGTTGAGACGTGATTTTCGAGAATCTCGAATACGTCCATCTACATATTTGTCAGACAATAGACTGAATAATAAGCTGCATATTCCAAATGTGGGAGAAAGAATACGGGATTGTATTGTCTGTTCTGATAGGGAAACACCAGGTGGAAGGCGGTAAACAACATTTTATTGTAAAACATGTACAAATCAACCTGCTATGCATATTGGGAATTGCTTCAGACTTTATCATACTGTAGAAAATTATAAAAAATGAATTTTGATTTTTTTTTGTAAAGATGTGTTCTTCAATGTCCACAAATTCATATAAACCAAATTTCATTACAATTCTTTACTTGATTCTAAAATTATACTCTATAATATCATGTTTCCAAGGGTACACGTGTTCGCGAAAAAGTGGCGTCGAGTTGCTGGTAGGTAACGTCCAAAACGGTGCCGAGTGCAAAGGGCTAACATATGCACCGAGTGTCGCCTCTCACTCGTCACTCGTCCTGCCGCGCGGAACACCGTGGCGACTGAGAGTCGCCTCTCGTCCGTTAAGGGTTAAATTTCCATATCTGTCCATCCTCTCAATCAGGTATTATTTATCAGATAATCGTAGGTACTTTTTCCAGGTATTCCGTGGTCCGACGACGCCATTACTTTTTCGCAAGAATCGAAGGGCTCCCAGTCGAATCAGTCCATAAAATTCGTACAATTACGAACTTAGTCCGTCTTTCGACAGCAGCTGATCAGGCGGTAAAAGAAGTCAATAGGCATAGTTAATGTCGCCAAGTGCAGTGCTTCCTTCGATCATGGCAGAAGACTTGAGCAAGAAGAGAGTCTTCCTTTCGGTGCAACAGAAAATGTCAATTGCCGAAAAACTGGAGAAAGGAGCGTCACCGAAGCTCTTGTGTCGCGAGTATGGTGTTTCACAAGACGTCATATATCGCATCCGTCGGCAGAACACCCTCTTGAGCAGTTTCGGCAACCAAGCTGGCCACGTATTGCAGCATAAAAATCGGCGGCGATCTTCAAATGAAGATTTGGAAAATCGTTTATATACGTGGTTCCTGGAGCAACGCATAATGGGGAATCCGTTGAATAATTTGTTATTACGAGGGAAGGCGATCGAACTTTTCAGTGAGTACGGGTCGACATCGTTCACCGGAAGTAGAGGTTGGTTGCGCAATTTTAAGAAGCGATATGCAATCCGCCTAGTCCCGGCTCCTGAAGAGAATGAAAGTGCAGACGAGGACGACAAAAGAGAAGGAGGGGACAGAAGAGACGAAGACGACAAGGGGGAGGAAGATACCAAAAGAGACGAAGGGGAAGATGTAGCGATAAAAACAGAACAACCGGACGAAGCAGAAATAAATCTGCTCGAAAAAAAGAAGGAAGATTTAAGTACGCTTGAAAACATTGTAAGGAGATACGCGAACAATAATCAAGCTGTCTTAATAATGGGGGAAACAATGAAAAGAATTCTCGAGAATGAACCGCCACAGATAAAAGAAAACCATCCTTGACCAGTGCAGCACAAGAAAGTAAGACTAGTTGCCGTCGAATAAAAGTAGAAATATACAGAAAGCGATCTAAAATAAAAAAATTCATTTAAAAAATCACAAACAATTTTCAAAGACAGCAGCCTTTTAGTGTTATAAATTGTTTGTTGACCAAATTGATATTATAATTGTTTAAACCGGAACTCATCGAAAGGACAGCTTTCTGGAAATGGATATTAACTAATCTTTTTTACAGGACATCAGCCTTTTCATTAGTGTAAAAGATGTGAGATTCTTTTTAGAGGAGAGCCTTTTTCAGCCGATCGAAGAAAATTTGTGTTATTGTTATTTACATTTTTTTTAGATTGTAAATGAATATATTAAAGCCACACCTAAGTTGTTTGAATTGTAAATAAATTCGTTCGCTTTCAGTTAATTACAGTTACAAACATTCTTAACATAGTCAGATCAATTGCAATTTTGATAAATTGCTATTTTGGCAAATTGCTATTTTCAACGAATTAATGTAAAAAGTATAATTCTTTGTATACCAAAAAATAAGGGAAATGTTTTTCTTGGTTGAATCCTTACTTTTCTTAAAGTGATGTTTCTGTTCTGTACAAATCAAAACTCTGTAGTTTGAATATATTAATCATTATAGACTTCTGAAAATGAAGCCACACAAATTTGAAACATCTAGAGCGCATGAATAATTGTAACAAAAATAAGAATCCAACCCAGAAGAACGGCTTGCTTAATTATACATTTTTAAGAAATAATGTTCAGTTTTTTCACCCTCTGTGCGTAAACACTCAGTAATTCTGTAAAATTCAGCAAATTATACAATAGATATTTTTAATATTTCCACCGTTACCATTTTTATGTCTTCACAGCAACCATTATATAGCAAACCGTAGAGCATTTAAGGACCGTATACTACCCCCCAACTAACGACATACTCTCTGAATTTTTCTATAGAGTATGTTATGAATAACACCAATCCTTATTAACACGTTGAACGCCCATTGTAAATCGGTGTTTATTAGTTTATTGTGTGATATATTAGAGGATCTTTTTTAGAAGATATGTTTTTGGTGAGTATAATGTTTATTTTTAGATTTTTTTTAAAGAGGATTAAAAGATAATTTTGTGGAAGATGCTTACAAAGTATGAAGGACCTCGAAGTGGGGAGTACGATAAGCGTTCCGAAAAAACACTATGAGAGATTTCTTTGCACCAGAACTTTCAGTTTCTTTAATTCATTTGGTCGAGCAGTATTTTTTGCATATTTTTAACACCTTTATTTATTTTTTGATCCCTCAAATGTTTGTTAGATAGCGCAGAAGAGTAAACTATATTTTTACTGTTTCTTTGGTTTATTTTATAGTTTGTTACTTTTTGTTGTTTATACTCATCATAATTGTGTTACAAATAAAATGATCATAAATTACCTCAAAAACCCTGTTTTAACACATTGAGTACCATGTTACCCGTACTTGGGTGACGGCAAAAATCTTGACCGCGCCACGTCACCCGCCTTCGGGTGACACACATTTGTGTACGAACGAGGTAAGTTAGTAGGTATTTGGAAAGATATTTCACAGGACAGAATAGCACTATTAAGGGGACATTCTACTTTCTCATCGAAAAATTTTACTGATTTTCAATCATTTTTTTCCTATCGAAAATAGAAACGCAGCAATTTGAAACTTTCACATTGTATCATATCGATCTTTATTTATACAGAAATTTTTTTTTATGTTTTTTCAAATTTTTTCATATAAATTCTTCTTGATTGCTGAAGCACCTCCAAAAAATGCATACGCACTGGCGTGCGTGATTGCGGTCGTTGGGATAATCAGAAAAAAAAACAGAACAGGAATATTAATTTACATACTAACCACTATCGCATGAACCATGGAGAAAGAGTTTGCATGAAAACTTTCAAAATGACTGACTTTCCAAAATTAGGTTTACGAAAATGGTATTTTTTCCGTCTTTTTATGATGGAAAAAAATTAGAAAATATTGATTAATTAACACACCCGTGGTTCATACGGTAGGCATAAGTATGTAGAATAATATATTAAAATCTCGGACCGATTGATCTAATAGTTTTTTTGGAATCGTGCACGCCAGTTGAAAAAAAATATAGTACTGAGAAAAACGCATTTAAAGTTTTGCATATCGAATTTTTGTATATAAAAGATTCTTACGTAGTAAATTGTAATATACAATAATTCATAGCCGGATCAATGTTTACATGCAGATCAGCATTTTCTTTTAATTCTTCTGCCGATGTACTAGCGTACTCTAAACTGCATTCACTTGTATGCTCGTTTCCAATAAACTTTCTTTTTCGCGAACGACAAGGTCTCGAATTGACAAATTTACTTTGTTTTCGATCCATATTAAAACGATACGTCTCTTTTGAAAACTGTTTGAATACTGAATGCATGTTCAGAAAGCAATAAACATAACAGATATCGTCAAGGTCAAGGGTAAGATGGTATTTAGATGTTATTTTGGTGCGCGGAACACACTCCTTCGTAATGTTTACCAATGCAATGTTTACATTTGGGTGATCTTCTCTTTTAAATCGTTTCCAGAATTAGATAATTTCTTAGAATAAATAAAGATCGCCGAAAGAGAAAAACGGCCCGACCGGTCAAGCGACGTTACCCTTCTATCTGCGCGAGGTGGGTTAGATACGAGGCCTATAACTTTCCCAATTTTTGGAATTTATCGCTGCAAATTTAAGGACATAATCTCGAAAGTATATACTTTCGAATAAGGCAATAAAAAAATCGATTTTTTCCGACCCGAGAAAGTAGAATGTCCCCTTAACACGTTGAACGCCACGTCACCCAGATATGGGTGACTGCTGTTTCCATGGGAGCCCCGTCGCCCGTAAACGGGTGACAGTATTCTGCTTCGAATTAAAACAGGTTTTTGAACAATAAACTATAAAATCAACAAAAAGAAACATCAAAAATATACTTATATTTACACTTTTGCGCTGTCTAAGAAAGATTTTAGGGATCAAGATATAAATAAAGATGTTAAAAATATCCAAAAGATACTGCACGATTAAATGAATTGAAGAAACTGAAAACTCTAAGGAGACTGAAAGTTCTGGTGCAACGAGATCTCTCATAGTGTTTTTTTGGAACGTTTAGCATATTTCCCACTTCGAGGTCCTTTGTACTTTGTAAGCTTCTTCTACAAAAGTACCTTTTAATACTCTTTAAAAAAAAATATCTTCTAAAAATAAAAATTATACTCATTAAAAACATGTCTTCGAAAAAAGATCCTCTAATATATCACAAAATAAATTGTGGTTACATTTAAACGACGCATTGCATTGTATCGCTCTTTCTTATCGCGCTGCTTACATTCCGAGTTTCGGATTTGGGCCCCGGGAGAAACTCCACCAATTTACGCTGGGCGTTCAACGTGTTAACACGTTCGCTGACGTGAATGCTGTAGCATTCATTTTCATGACGATGCAGAATGACATGAATCCTATAGCATTCAAATCTTAAAGCAAATTATTTTGAATTGAATTTTATAAAAACTTAAGTTTTTGTAATTATTATACCTGTCAAGATAATGACTAACTGAACTAAAATATGATAATCCGACTACCGTCATAAAATCTGTTTAATCAAATTTCGGATATCATAACCAATTTAAAAATAAAACGACTGTCAATTTTTGCACCTCGCTGAAACTTTTAATGTCTCCGAACGTGTTAAATCGTTACAGAAATTTTCGCCGCACACACGCTTTCTTAGATACTTCGTTCTTGAGGAAACATTTTCAACCGAATGTATGTCTCAAAACGTTTCGATGTAAACGTGCTTATCTTCTGCTACGATAAGAAACAATAGGTCCACTACAATTCTCCAATATAGATTTTCAACTCGATGGAAATCCCTAAGCATTTTGTTCAAGATGTAATACTCTTTGATTACGATAAGAAACAATTTACGCATGTTATAGCAGCGTGCGTGGCCTGACGAAGATTTTCTTATAAAGTAGCGTGGCAGTGAACATGTTAAATGGACAAAGAATAGTGCCACCTGTTTACGAATGACGGAGTCCATGTGCAAACATAGCCACCACCCATATCTGGGTGACGTGGTGTTCAGCGTGTTCACAAATCCTTCCGCCTGGACTTCTTTCGCATCTCTACACAATGCACGAATATTTGCCATTCTGACACGCTCAGAATATAATCTCTCATTGCATTGAGTAATAGTCCCACCAATTCATTCCCTAATACACGGCGACCACGTTCGAGCACGTTCCTCACATCTTTTATTACCCCATGTTGCTTCTCATCATAAACCTTCCTTTAACACGTTCACGCCGGCGTGCACCACCGGTGGGTCACGCTCGACTGTCCCATCGGGCGTGAACATTTGTTTACACGCCGCTCACCATCAAAAATATAGTTTGTTTAGTAAGTGGACAAAATTGGCGTATAGTTGAACATTTAAATAATAAATTTAAAATAATTGAAACAAGCAACAATCGTGCGCCACCAAATTAAGTGCTGCATGAACTCGAGCGCCGCCTCACAGCGAAAAACATGAATATCGGCCCCGGCGTGAACGTGTTAAGGGGACATTCTACTTTCTCGGGTCGAAAAAATCGATTTTTTTTTATTGCCTTATTCGAAAGTATATACTTTCGAGATTATGTCCTTAAATTTGCAGCGATAAATTCGAAAAATTGGGAAAGTTATAGGCCCCGCATCTAATCCACCTCGCGCAGATAGAAGGGTAACGTCGCTTTACCGGTCGGACCGTTTTTCTCTTTCGGCGATCTTTATTCATTCTAAGAAATTATCTAATTCTGGAAACGATTTAAAAGAGAAGATCACCCAAATGTAAACATTGCATTGGTAATCATTACGAAGGAGTGTGTTCCGCGCACCAAAATAATATCTAATTTTAATCTTACCCTTGACCTTGACGATATCTGTAATGTTTATTGCTTTCTGAACATGCATTCAGTATTCAAACAGTTTTCAAAAGAGACGTATCGTTTTAATATGGATCGAAAACAAAGTAAATTTGTCAATTCGAGACCCGTCGTTCGCGAAAAAGAACGTTTATTGGAAATCAGCATACAAGTGAGTGCAGTTTAAAGTACGCTAGTACATCGGCAGAAAAATTAGAAGAAAATGCTGATCTGCATGTAAACATTAATCCGGCTATAAATTATTGTATATTACAATTTACTACGTAAGAATCTTTTATATACAAAAATTCGATATGCAAAACTTTAAATGCGTTTTTCTCAGTACTATATTTTTTCAACTGGCGTGCACGATTCCAAAAAAACTATTCGATCAATCGGTCCGAGATTTTAATATATTATTCTACATACTTATGCCTATCGTATGAACCATGGGTGTGTTAATTAATCAATATTTTCTCATTTTTTTCTATCATAAAAAGACGGAAAAAATGCCATTTTCGTGAACCTAATTTTGGAAAGTCAGTCATTTTGAAAGTTTTCATGCAAACTCTTTCTCCGTGGTTCATGCGATAGTGGTTAGTATGTAAATTAAGATTCCTGTTCTGTTTTTTTTTTCTGATTATCCCAACAACCGCAATCACGCACGCCAGTGAGTATGAATTTTTCGGAGGTGCTCCAGCAATCAAGAAGAATTTATATGAAAAAATTTGAAAAAACATAAAAAGAAAATATTTTTGTATAAATAAAGGTCGATATGGTACCATGTGAAAGTTTCAAATTGCTGCGTTTCGATTTTCGATAAGCAAAAAATTATTGAAAATCAGTAAAATTTTTCGATGAGAAAGTAGAATGTCCCCTTAATTATCAGTACACAATTTGTCCTTACCTAAAGACACGCAGCAGCCTTATGTCGTCCCACTCACCACCGAAAAATAGGAATTTCCTACCTTCGGTAATGAATGGGGTACATCAACTTCCAATCATCATTCAAGAACCATATCGAAAAACTGACCCGATTCGTGGAGCGCTCCCTTTTTCTACAAACTGTTCACTAAACCCTTGTTTCTAACCGCTTCTAAAACTACAAGAAACACTCTGCCTTGAACTCGCAAACTGACATCACACGAGACTATTCGTTACGATTCGACTTAACCCTTAAATGCATAGTGTCTCAAAGATGAAACGCTGTCTTTAGCTCGTAATTAAAGTATTAATCGACGATTAATTAAACGAAACATGAAAAAAGTAAATCCGCAAAAAAATAAGTAATAATAAATAAAAATAAATTTTTAATATGACATTTAGATTGACAAATTGTGTTGGCGCGTCCGAAGAATTTTATAAAAATGGCAATAAAATAAAATTGATTAAAGTACAATAAAATAAATTAATTAACATTTAATAATAATTAGTACGTAGATAAATTAGTGCATGCTTTTTTCTTAATAATTAACCCTTATCGGTCGCTAGCTTTTCGTACGTGACTCTCACTAGGTTGTAGAAGGTTTCAGTATATATGCAAAAAATCTTCGGTATTATAAGAATAACATTTTTATTAGAAATTACTTCTTTTTTGAAGGTATATTACAAATATATGAGTTTAAAATAATTATTTATCAGTATTTAACGTATGATATTTTTTTAAACAATCTCCAATATGAAGAAATGGTTTTCTGTTGCACGTTTCACAGAAGTATACTGTTGTTTTCCTTCCTCCAGGCAATTTACGATTAGAATATACTAAGCAATCGTTACGTTTTCCTTCAGCATCAGGTTGCAATACATGTAGTTTTTCATCTAATCTATCCTCATTGTCTGTTGTTGATGGCGTTTCATATCGGAATCTTCACGGAAATTCTCAATTTGGGGACATAACTAATTCCCGAATAAATTTTATATGAGACATTTATTTACTGTTGTTATGCTTACTATCAGCTTTATACAGAATATAAGACTTAATTCACAAGTCAATCGCGCCCGCATTTCATAGAACGCGAATTTTGACTGTTTCATCCGTTGTCACCTCCCACGTGACGTACGACCGCAGCGATAAAGTACTGTTGTCACGTGAGAGGTGACTTACGACCGTTAAGGGTTAACACGTTGAGCGCGACGCGTATTTTTAAGGAAATCCCAGTCAGACCACGCGCGCTGCTTAGAAGCGTTTGTATTGTGGTATAGCAATGCACTACTAACAAATGGAAATTTACTAGATACCGATATGTAAATATATTAGGGCCATTGTTGCTTATCGGAGTAGAAGATGTTTACGTTTAGAATGAAATTCTTATGGGCATTTATTCAACGCATTATGCACCAAGTCTCTTTTGTCTTGTTTATCGTTGGCCCGCTAGATAAGGTTTCATTAAAATCGACTTGAGGCTGGGGTTGTGTTGAGGTTGTGAGAATATTGTTCGTTCGCAAGACGAACGAAAATCGGACGCTTCACCTCCAGCTCATCGACCACCGTTAGTCAACACCGTTTAGTCTCCCATTGTCTTCCGCATTTCAATAGATCCCGAAAAAGTAATCAACGTCCACGTTCAATTTTATCGCTCAACCAAATATCGCCTAATCCTTCCTGTCCTTTCTGGTCATACCCCTCTTTCTTCACACATGCCGAACCTGCAGTTCTTTGTTTCAATCGCGATACCTCCCGATCCCATACACACGGCACCAATCTCCGCATGTCCCCACTTCCTTTCCGAATTTCGGAAAATCCACAAACGAACGCACGAGGAAAAAGATGAGCTGGAGGGGAGAAAGACATTTTCATATACTGAAGCAAGGATCTTGGACTTCACTTGCTCGAACACCGTCATCAAAGTTACAACAACGCAGCACGAACTCTTTCGATAAACTCACCACGCGTACAACATATTTTCTGTTTTTGTGATTCTTATTAATTTTGTGAACCTTATTAAGTTTGTTTGAAATATATATTTGTTATTCCGTTGAACACTTTCTTCGTACAATTTACACCCTTCACCTCCGTAAAAGGTCGTGAAGCAGATCGCGTCAACACAAAACGCGATTAGAAAAAATTCAAATATAATACATACATTTTAGAAATGCGACACCATCTGGTAGAAGGATGATCAGAAAAATGACTAAGTATGTTGCCACATTTTGTGATACATGCGAAGGACAACCGTTTTTATGTTTACCGTGTTTCAATAAAATCCATTAAGCTTTTCGATAAGAAATATATAAATGCATTAATGATACAATTCTGCAATAAATAAAAATTAAGTAAATTTTAAATAGATGTTCAGTAATTACTTAAAACAATGTCAATTTTTGAGTTTTATATCATATTTTACACTGTCAGCCACCGGTGGCTGACGCGGCCTCAACGGAAAGTTCAGTGTCAGAGTTCAATGTCAGAGTAAGAAAGACTTCCCGAAATTATCCTGCGCTATAGACTCGTCTACACTCGCGTGTTTGTTACAAAAAAGGCTTGTGTGACTCGTTCACTAGAGTCCCAAAGCAGAGTGTGTCCCGTATGGTGGTTGAAAGGGAAGTGAAATTGTTCTATGGTTAACGAAGATTGAAAGTTTGATGGTAGAATAAGTAGTGTCCCTCCGCCCCCTATTGGAGTCTCCCATATTGAGGCCTCCCACAATCGGGCCTCCCATATTGAGCCCCCATAGTGGGTTGGGGTGGAGTAACATCCCAGGCTAGTATGTACGAGATCCTCCTTGTCCTTGCTTGCGCATAAAGCAATATAAATCAAGGCCCCGCCATAAACAACCCGGATACTCATTCCAGGCCACACGGATATTTTCGAAGTTTATTGCAGTGCCTATGAAACTCTTTAACCCATTCGAGACCGATTGCACACCGTGTGTGCAATTGATTTCCGAGGCTATAAGACGGCTTGCACACCGTGTGTGCAATAAAAGTAATGTGCAATTATCAGTTATTCCGAGTAAACTAGTCGTCGAAATAAGATTTTCCTTGAACTAGTGAAATCTGCAAGGTACAGGAAAACAAAATTTGGCATTGGTTTTACTGTGTACCAAAAATCTAAAAATTATTTGAAGCCTTTCTTACATGTAAAATACTATGAATTGCCGACAGTCCTACAAAGAAGGAAAATATAAACGTAATAATTACTCTTGTCCTGCTTGTGTCGGTAATCCTGGATTATGTTTGGGAGAATGTTTCAAGCGCTACCATCAACCAACTAATGTATAATTACTTTACGATCAATGTACTATTTGCTAAAAGTGTATTTACAAATTATATTTTCTTTTTTATTACTGAGTTACATTACTTTGTTATCTGTAGACATTTTTCTAAAAATGTATTTCTCGTTTGTTATTTTTCTCATTATTCAACTAATCTTTTTTTAACTTTTTACTACTTTTTAAACATTTTCTTTGCATTATATCCTGTTCTTCATTATTGAAAACAAAATACCGATTTTATATTATCTAACTATTTTTGAAATAAATGTTCATAAATTTTTTAATGATGTATTTTCATTTTACCTTACATTGCACACATGGTGTTCAATCCGTTCCTCGCAATAACAATTTTCCGAGGAGCGAGCTGCACACCTGGTGTGCAATGATCTTATTTATGTGAATTCACTTACGAATTGGGTGATTTCCATAGTAAACATGTTGTTTTATTAAAAATGAACAATATAAAGAAAAAAAAAAATCGCTCCTGGGGACCGTGTTCGAAAAAAATCGTCGTCTCGAATGGGTTAAGTGGGAGACGACGACGGTGTGTCGTCGGACACTTTCCAGAGATACTGCGTGTTATTAGCTTGCGATGCAATAGAATCTTTGCATGAATAAGACTATTTGAAAATACGACTGAATAGCACCTATTGTGTACTTTTCCGCGCGATTAGGGCGGTTACCCCAATGATATACGACCGTTACTCTTCCCGACCGAAGTGGTCGTTGGAACCGCGATTGAGACCCCGGACACCACATTTAGAACTGCGGATTTACTGTTGGGAATAATTATACCCTATGTTACTGACGGTGTTACTGAGAAAAAGAAAACAGAAAAAAAGGGAAACAACAGAAGATTTGAAATAAAAGATTGATCAGATAGTGTCGAAACGCCAAACAGGACGGATGTGACCAGAAAAGAAAACCTCGAAATAGTCATTATAAATCCGATATATTGGGTTGTTCGGAAATTTCGTTTTTTTTTTTTTTTGTGAAAATGAAAGACAATTTTCGTATACTGAACAGATATTTTATTAAATTATATATTGGCCATTCTGGTCCAATACCTTTTGCCATCTTTCTAGTAGTAGCACGATTCTACGCTCATAAAATTTTTGGTCTTTGCTGGCAAAAAACTGATCGAGGTGGTTTTTGACCCCCTCATTTGAAGTGAAGGTCTTACCGTCTAAAAAATTTTGTAGTGACCGGAAAAAATAATAATCCGAAGGTGCTAGATCTGAAGAATATGGTGGGTATGACAATGTAGCCCATTCAAGCTGTAAAATCTTTTGGCGAGTGACCAAACTTGTATGAGGTCCCGCATTATCTCGATGGAACACTACACCTTTTCTGTTGATTAATTCTGGCCTTTTCTGTTGAAGTGCATCATTCAGTTTGTCCAGCTGATGACAGTAGACTTCCGAATTAATTGTTATGTTACCCGGTAAAAGCTTAAAAAAAACACGATTCCTTTAAAATCCCACCAAACAGACAGCATCACCTTTTTTTTATGAATATCGGCTTTGGAAATGCTTTGAGCCGGTTCATCTTTTTTGCTCCGTGACCTCTTGCGTTTGACATTGTTATATACAACCCATTTTTCGTCCCCAGTAATGATGCGCTTCAAAAATGGATCGTTTTCATGACGTTTGAGAAGCGAATCACAGGCGTCAACGCGACGACACAAATTTCTCTCCGTGAGAACATGGGGAACCCATAAATCGAGCTTCGAGGTTAAATCCAGGCCTTTCAAGTGGTCATAAACAGTTGAATTTGATAAACTTAACCTCTCACCGATGTCACGTGTTGTTATTTGCCGGTTTGCATTAACTAATGCCTTTATCGTGTCTTTATCAGCTTCAACCGGCCTTCCAGAACGTGGTGCATCTTCAACATCAAAATTGCCGGATCGAAATTTTGTAAACCAGTTCTGGCACTGGCATACTGTCAACACATCTTGTCCATACACATCGGCTAATTTCTTTCTGGCTTGAACAGCATTTTTACCTTTTCTATAGTAAAAGAGTAAAATATTACGAAAATGCTGCTTATTGCTCTCCATATTTAAAAGGCCACCAACCAAAAACCACTGCGTAGAATCAATTGGACTTTTTCACACACAAGCCTTTGCTATATCAGCTCTCAAAACATATAATGAGTATGCGGCTTAAGTGTGAAGTTGGGTGCAAGAAAATACAATTAAATACTCTGTCGGGAAAAAACGAAATTACTTTCCGAACAACCCAATATTTCTTGCGACTTTTTTCGGTTTAACTGTCTTTTAACCGTTTTAGTGTCACGGGTTTTTAAAAATCCGTGTCGGATTGTGCTATGAAACGCGATAGCTTCATTTATCTACGAGTAGTGCCGATCAGACGACGTTGTAAATTTTATTCTCAAAGAAGCATTGGAAAACGAACAAACATGATGTGTACTGCATGTGATATACCTTTGTGCGACACGTGTTTTGTACCCCATCATCCAAAATAATTAAGTATGGACACTATTACATATAATACACTACATGTGTATCAATTGAGAATAAATTTTATCATAATCTTTATAAGGCTAATGGGTCATATATGCACTAGTACGCAGGCCGAGTGGGACATATATGTCTCAAGCTTTAACTTTATACTGATGTCAAAACAATATTTTTTTTCCTTTTATCCTATTATAATGAATCAATTATTGACCTGCAGTATTAGAAATGTAACCCACCTCTTTTATTTTCTTTAACCCTTTCGCTACGAGCGGTGACTATAGTCACCCAACGTTTGACGCTCGCTATACACGAACGGTGACTATAGTCACCGTACGCCTGATCGCTACGCGCGAGCAGTAAACATAGTTTGGAACTCATATTGCTTATATAAATTTAGAACACGTAAAGATATGTCTGTAGCTGCTTTTCATCTTAAATTGATAAGAGAAATTTTACGGAAATACCATACAGACGATTTTAGAAAACTCACTCTCGGCGCAGCGGCTCGTTCAACGGGAGTAGCGCGGCGGAAAATTGGTCCGTACCGAAAGGGTTAAAAAAAAATCCATGCCGAAAGATTTAAAGTGGCGCCGAGTTTAGTAGTTATACCTGCGTAAGCCTGTGTGAGAGCTTCATTTTACTTTTTTTTGTGACGGAGGGGAAATCTTGAATAAGACACCCCCGCACTTTCAAGGGAAAGTGCAGGGGTAGTGCCGGATTTTTACCGACTCAAACCCCGCCGATGCCACTTCCCTACACCGAATTATGATGGGCTTCGGGTTCTCCTAAGAATTTCACCGAAGAACATCCGGAAGGGCTTCATTTAACTGTGGTTGGTTTGACACCCTTTTCTGTTGATGACCTTGAGGGTGGCAGACCACAAACTCCGAAGTTTGGAGTGTATGTGTAAAAACAAGTATAGAGCATTTCCGTACTACGATAGGTTCTGTTGTCGCCGTGGGAAAACATAAGCGACCCATAAGTAAGGTACGAAACGAAAACACACCGTATCATCAGAAAAGGTAACGGTCGAGTTTTACCTTACCGACGGTTTACCTATATTTTCTTGTGCATCGTGCGCGATATTTTGCCACAGGCGATGTAGTGCTTCACAGGCTACCGTCCTATCATTAACCCTTTGCACTCGGTTGTCGCCGCTACGGCGACACGTATTATAGCCCATAGCACTCCGTTGTCGCCGCTGCGGCGACACGATACGCCAGCATCTACAGGCAATATTGTATCATCTTTATACGAGTATTATACCAGTACAGTAAAACCTGTTTTTGTGCGGTCCTTTTTTATGCGATTTTGTTTTTGTGCGATTGGTTTTGTGCGATTTTATTTTTGTGCAATTTTTTTTGTGCGATTTATTTTTATGCGGTATATGAATCTAAGCGGCGTTAGCACCAGTTTAATGTTTCCTATCAATGTACATATACATGTTGTGGACGAAATATTTGAATGTGTAATTAATCGAAACGTTACCGAAAACGCGTCAACGTTATTATCTGAAATTAGTGCGCTCGCACATAATATCGGCGGAGAAGGCTTTGATTCTTTAAGCGATAATGATCTGGACGAGATGATTGAGGACCAAACTGTCGATGATAGTGACAATATCAATAATTTGAGAGATTATGAAAATGGAGAAGAAGAACCGGAATCTATTACAGCAGATAAAATATATGCAGGGAACCAGATTTCGAAAAAATTGGAAACGCATTTTCTTAAAATAGATACCAATGCGGAAAGACGCTTAAAATTCCAGAAAGAGCTGAGATCATGCATGTCTCACTATCGTGACGTTTACAAGCAATTGACCAGTCGACCGTCGTCACAAAAACTGATCACTGAGTTTATGGTACCAAAAAACAAATTAATTGAAATCCTATCTTCAAGCGACGAAAGCGATTTTCAACCAATTCATCACAAGAGGATGCGCGTTTTGGATTACGACGAGTAGCAGCAAACTATTTAATGTACAATTTGAAAACTTCTCCATGTATATGTACAATGAAGAATTAAATATTTTTTAAATTTCTTTAGGTGTAATTTAATTATTTAATTTAATTGAAAGCATTCTCTCACCTATTTCATAAATCATTGATGTATTTTCTAAGTCCGATTTTTTTTATGCGGTCCCTATCCACCGCATAAAAAAGATTTTAGGTAGTATATCGTACAAGATTGTTTATTATATGTAAGAATTTATAAAATTTTCGAATATTTTTTTGTACGATTTCTTTTATTCGGTCCCTATCCACCGCACAAAAACAGGTTTTACTGTACAACAAATTCGGGAGGACATTACCGTTTTTTCCATACTACAAGTTACCACGGATACACCTGACCACATCATCGATTGAAAATCTAACATTCCACTATCCGATATAGATTTCCACAAACCACCACCATTACCACAACTAGAAGACGACTTGGTGGCTCAAAAAACTCAATTTTGATGGATAATTTGGCGGACATCTGCAATCAACTAAAGGAGGGCATAGACAACAGTGCCATCTCTCCGACCTACAATCGGACATCGAATGTTTCTGGAAGTTGAAAGGAGGCACCCTCATGCTACGCCCCCATACGAGGAAGATTACAACAAACGCATACAACGCTGAGACGATGAACGATACATCGTGGCTTTGCTATTCAGCGTAAAGCTACAAGAACTGAGCCAAACCAAAACATTACCTTTGAAACGGTTAACGTCACTTCAACAATGATTTAAACGTTATCCAGAACTACAACAATATACTGCAGCCATAATGGACAGTTAGAACACGCCATAAGGATCAATAACTACAGCGACGAAGAAGAATTTTACTTATCACACCATGTGGTCTTTCATGACAACAAGTGACACCACGAAAATGCGTATGAACTAGAATAAAGTTAGAGTGATTATGGGCAATAAACTTCATATAGACGCCAACGGTCAAATCTTGCTGAAATGCACCGGTTCTCGTCCGATCTCCGAAGTTAAGCAGCAATGAGCACGGTCAGTACTTGGATGGGTGACCGCTTGGGAACACCGTGTGCTGTTGGCATCCTCCCCTCTTTTGCTTTTATTCATTTTCTATGTTATTGAACTGTTTTTTATTTTCTTAAGACATTGACAGCAGATACTTCTAATACTTCTCATTCTAACACGTCAAGTACTTCTGTACTTGTTCCTACACCTCGCACAGAAACATTTCATAGCTCCAGAGACTTTCGGATGATGTGAAGAAACATAAAGTTACCAGAATTCTTTAATCAGGGAAAAAAAATCGATATATACGACATCCGTATAAAGTTTGCTCTGCTGGTAAAAAAGAAGCGACAGTAGCTTTATGTGTGCTGAATACTTAGTACTTTTACATCTTGGACAATGTTTCGAGAAATACCAAACTTGCCTTAAATATTAAAACTTTTGTTTTCTGTTGACGTTATATATACATATGTTTAATAATCGATCATGAAATGGGGAACTGTATTTTTTCTATAATTATAAATTAAAAATGTCGATTTTGTTTCTGTTTTTAATTGCCATTAAATTGTATATGACGAATATGCAAATAAAATGTACTATTTTACAAAAATATATAATGTATTTAAAATTTTTTTTTAGCTATTCATTGATTAGAAACAAGCGAATAAAGCCGGCGTTTGGGATTTAAGTGGCCGATAGTTGCCGGTGCTGAGGCTTTAAATGTCTCTTAGGTCGCCGGCTGTCAATGTGTTAAAAGCGTTGGAAGCTGCTGGTAACAAAACTGAAATAAAATTCGAAGTGCAAAGGGTTAAAGGTTTGCGCTCGCAGACACGATGCGGCGTCCATGTAACGCCTTACCGCATACTGTATTGTAGAGCGCGGCACGGCAACCGAAAGTTAACCCTTTGCACTCCGTTGTCGCCGCTGCGGCGACACGACACACCAGCATGTACAGGCAACATTGTATCGTCTTTATACGTGTCACTTAACTGGAACTATAAAAACAATCAGAAAACCTATTCCAAAGCTACCGAAAAAAAAGCTTTCACATCAGGAAACCTTTATTAGTAAAAAAGGGAAAGCCATGTTTTTAGCCTGGAAAGACAAGAGAGTCGTTTCTCTCTTGAGCACGTGGAATGATGCTGTAATGATGACATCAAGAAGAATTCTACGAGGAGGGAAGGAAATAAACATTAGGAAACCTAATGCAATTGCAAGCTACACAGCTTCCATGGGCGGCGTTGATCGAGCCGATCAATACGCAGCCACATATTGTTTTTTTTGAGGAAATCTCTGAAGTGGTGGAGGAAAATGTTTTTTTGGGGCATGGAAGTATTTGTTATCAATTCATATATTATATATAAAACTATAAAAAAAATCGAAATGAGAAACCATTGACACATTTGAAATATGTGAAACTGCTAGTGGATCAACTGGTTAACAATTTTCGACAAGAAAAATCGAGAGCTTCATCTTCTGCATCTGCATTTGTTGAGATACGGTTAAACGGGAAGCTTCACGTAATGCGGAAGGGTAAAAAAACAGATTGTGTCGTTTGCTCCAACAGGCAGAAGAAAGGTGAAAGACATCAAACCAGCGAGTATTGCGATACTTGTCCTGGCAAGCCACGAATGCATCTTGGGGATTGCTTTTCACGATATCATACAATGAAGAATTTCAAAAGATAATTGTTATTTTTATGTATTGTTATATTCTTTACATTGTAATTTTGTTAATAAAACATAGCTTTCAAATGTATACAAGCTTTCTTTAATGACACGGTAGCGTCTTTGACCTTTCTCAATTGCGCGGTCGCACTTTCGGAGTAGCTGAAACCTCTTGCTAAAAAGTGCTCGGAGTGCAAAGGGTTAAATGGTAACGCAAGTGGTCAAAAATTCTGGAGAGAACCAGTACCGTGCCTCGCCTTCCGGCAGAACGACACAGCAGTAGCGACGACATCCGCCGCTGGAGGCGATCTGTCTTTCCTTGTGCCCTCAAACTCAACTGCAGAGGGGATGCTGCAGTGGGCCCCGTAAAACGATCGCCCTGTCCGTGTCCTTGGGGAGTGACGACCTTACACGCTCGATGCGCCCATCTCACCAAGGCAGGACTCCGAATTTGGTAGTAGCCTGTTGCTACGAACATCCGACCAGTGATGTATGTCCTTCCTTTGAACTGTTTATGCTACGCCTCAGCCTATATATCGAGATGACAACTCGATTCCCTTCTTTAAAAACAAATGCATGTCGAATGCATGCGCGTCGGAGTGTGATGCGTGGCATGAGCTGCGACGCAAATAAAGGTTGAACAAACATGTTTGTCATATGAGTCAGTCGAAGCCCTACGTTCAAAAGGGAAAGATCATCTCTCTTAAAAGTATAAAGTAGAAGTTATAATAAACGCAGAAGAAAATTATTTCACACACACTTCCAAATCCCAACAAATACAAATCGTAACAGTAGATTAAGCTCATTCGGAGTAGGTGCTGCAATAAGTACTGCAATAAATACGTGCCTTTATATCTATACGTATATTATAAATGTATAAATGCTAATATTACTGTTAATTATTTTTAATAGAGTTTATTTATAAAAAGAAACAAGGTAGCTCAAACAACGCTGTGAGCAACTAGTATTCGGGCATCCAGGGTTCAAGTCTCTTGACTCTACCTTTTTTTCAACTTTATTTGTTCTACATCAAATTTCCTATTGTATCAAGGTTTGAGTATGAAAATAATTTTTTATTCAGAACTTTATTTACCAGGATTTGATACAAAAAATTAAATCAGTAAAGTTCGATGCATATTTTTATAAGTAAGAAAAATATAGGAGAAACTCACAATCTGCTATCACTTTGTGATATGAATTCTATACAATTGGTAGGGTGATATAAACGTGAAAACAAGAAATACAAAGAATTTTTACGCGTCATGCACAAGCTAATAAAGATATAGTACCAGACCCACATGTAAAAAATGAAGAACATGGGAAAGAGACCTCAAGAAAAGTGTTGAACCTTGTTATTTCACATCCTTTCGTCAAATGCGCTGCGTACCATGCATAAATTAACATATCTTGATAATGGGTGCCGAAGAGAATGTATAATTAAGGCATTAACATGAATAAAAGCTCACATTTCTTTATTATGGTCGTACAGTTTTGTACTTTTTTATCGAGAAGTTTAACTTGCTTATACAAATATACATCACAATGTTGTACCGTCGATATGTACAAGGGCAGTCCGATAAGTACTTAGCCTACAAAAGAAAAACGAAAATTTTGGAAAATTGGCGATTTATTTTTCAACATAGTCTCCTTTTAACTGGATACACTTGATCCAGCGATGAAATCTGGGCATATCCTGCATGAAATATTGGGCATGAGAAAGCTTTCTGCTCGATGGGTGCCGCGTTTGCTCACTCCGGATAACAAGCGCATCCGTGAGACCACTTCAGAGCAGTGTTTGACACTGTTTAAGCGCAATCCGAAAGAGTTTCTACGCCGTTTTGTGACTGTCGACGAAACGTGGATCCACTGGTACACACCAGAGACCAAGGAACAGTCGAAACAGTGGACTGCGCCCAGCGAACGTGCTCCGAAGAAGGCGAAGACTGTCCTATCGGCCGGAAAGGTGATGGCCAACGTTTTCTGGGATTCACAAGGTGTGATCTACATAGACTACCCGGAGAAGGGCAAAACAGTCACAGGGCTGTACTATGCCGAATTATTGAGCCGATTCGACGCCGAATTAAGGAAAAAACGGCCCCATTTGGCGAAGAAAAAAGTGCTCTTTCATCACGATAACGCACCGGCTCACACCTCTGCCCAAACAACAGCCAAATTCGTTGAATTAGGCTACGAACAGCTGCCCCATCCACCGTATTCTCCAGATTTGGCCCCGTGTGACTTCTTTTTGTTCCCAAACTTGAAAAAGTCACTCGCTGGGCAGAAATTTGAGTCGAATGAGGAGGTTATCGCCGCCACGGAGGCCTACTTTGCAGATCTCTAGAAAACGTATTTTTCAGACGGCTGAAGAAGTTGAGCATCGCTGGATCAAGTGTATCGAGTTAAAAGGAGACTATGTTGAAAAAGAAATCGTCAATTTTCCAAAATTTTCGTTTTTCTTTTGTAGGCTAAGTATTTATCGGACCGCCCACGTATCTTGAGGGAATGGAAGCAAGAGTGTAGCATTTGCCCATACTGTTTTTTTAATTACCTACGTGCCACCATGCTGATAAATTAACGAAAAATACGTTGAAAAAATATTTCCGAGTACGAAGACATTGCAATGGTTATAAAATGTCCAAAGAATTGCAGTTTGTCCTATAGTATCCAATTTCCTAATTTAATCAGCTGAGATTTCCCCAGACCAAGTATGTGCACCTACAAATTAATTAGCCCAGCAGCACCAAGAAAAATTATTTTCATACTCAGAGTTTCAAAGCTTAATATATTGTAACAAGTTACGGTCAAAAGGAATTTGAAGTCCGGTCGCCGGATCGGTCGCTCATAGCACCACTTCGACTACAGTACTAGTTGAGATGAGGTATTACATCACAGGATAACTTTCAGCATGAAAATCATTTTGTACCATTTTATAAAAAGGAAACTAGAGTTTAGATGCCTTGGTAGGTGGAATAACATATGCGCCCCATATCCCGAAACTGGTTTACCTCATCATGTCCTCTCCTTGTAAGAATACCGCTAGCAGTATGTTCAAATTTCTGTATGAAAGTCACGTGCGCGTCTAAATTTTGTTTTTGGCTAAGACATAGAATACTGCTAGAATGCCGCTCTCATGAACGGAAGTATAAAAACCCAATTAAATGAACAGTTGAAGACAACACAAATTTATCTTAGTACAAGAAATATAAATTCTCTTGAAAACATGTATTTGTCTGCAGTAAAAGAAAAAAGTAATTTATGGCGGTCTGTTTGAAAGAATATTCACCATCTGAGTAACAACTTTAGCATTCGTCACCATAATATGATCATCATCGGCTTGACTTCCAATGTTTACGGTCGTAGTATCATTTGTCATTTTTTCTCCTTGGCTGATGCGTGAAATTCAACGGCACCGGATTCCAATTGAATTCTGCGGATATTATTGATTGTGATACCGGCACCCGGCATCACAATGATTCTGCCACTAGCCTGACAAACGAGCCTCTTTATAGTATCCAAGCCTTCCTCAGCTGTTTTTTGTTGTCCAGACGTGAGAATTCTCTTGAAACCCAATTCGATCAATGTCTCAATGGCGTCAAAGGGTTTTAACACTTTATCGAATGCTCGATGAAAAGTCACCGGGAGGGGATGAGCAGCTTTTAGGATCCTCTTACAGGATATCGTGTCGATCTCACCTTGATGAGTTAATGCCCCGAATACAAATCCATCCACTCCAAGATCCTTTAGGAAACTGATATCATACACCATTGCGTCAACCTCATCCACTGTATACTGAAAATATCCCCGTCTAATGCGAATCATCGCGTATATTGGCACTGCCGAAGTTTTTCGAATTGCTCGTATCAACCCCGGAGTAGGGGTTAAACCGCCTTCTGATAAAGCGGAACATACCTCTAGTCTCATCGCTCCCCCTTCCAGCGCATTTTTCGCTGATTCCAGGGAGTCGATACATACTTCCATCTGCAACACATTGTGTAGTGATTGTAATAGTAGACATAGGCATAACATTTTCTAACTTAGAAACATATAAAATTCCGAGTATATCCTGAGATCACATGCAAATATATGTACACAGAATATTGTTCCAGAATTTCTACTTATGTACTACGGGGTTGTGAAATATACGAGGACACTGACCTATGCAGAAGAATTGTACGAATTGTTTTCACCGAACTAGCCAAAAAATAATAAGTTACGGCAATACATTTCGGCCTTGAAATACTTCATTTCAAAATAAATGTGTAAATATATAATCGGACGTCTTGACTCAAATGTACAACACATCTTCATTAGCGAATCTCTTATCCTATCTGAAAAATAATCTCGTCGTAGGAATTACTAACTTTGTAAAAAAATCATTGCAATAGGAAAAGTTTATAAACTGGGACAGTAAATAAATGCTGGCAGATTAACAACAGAATTGTAGGAAATTTAGGAAAAATCGCATGGCAACAGAGACACTTTTACCTGTCTTACGCATGTTGCAACGCGTTGTGCGATAGTACCTAAGTGTCTTGCGCCGCCTTTGTACACGGTACAAAGGAGATGACGTAGTTCTCGGGCGATAAGGGACATTCTGCGGCCCGCGAAGGCCCAAAACGGTCATTCTGGCGTTAGCAAGCGAACCGAGCGGACAACGAATGAATCGTATAATTTTAAAACACTATATTTCTTACATATCAGAAGTGGGATTAGCGATCTACGCGCGTCTGTACATCGATTTGGTAACTGTGACACCGGATAGTAACACAGGACACAGTGAAAGTGCCGTGATTTACAATGGGTCGTCATAAGTCGCGACGTGACTCAGACGAATGTCGAGCGAAAAGTGGAAAACGCGATTCGGACAAACGACGTTCGCGAAAGAAGAGGCACCGTTCTTCGTCCTCGTCGTCGTCGTCGCCGTCGCGCGAGGATAGGAGGCGCCGTGATAAGCGGATCGAATGGTTAGAAAGTGTTGTAAGCAGCCTGGGCCCTCTCTCACGTGCGGATACAAGTGGTGCGCGCATTCACCGTGGTGACGAACTAATGACACCGTTTTTCGACCCATCGCGGGATGATCTGGTGGTCGAAAATGGATTGAGCATGTGGAGGATTTGGCCGAGCAGTACAGATGGGATGGTCGGTCGATAATGCGCCTTATACCAACTAGACTAAAAGGCCACGCGCGTCAGTGGTATGACACGCGACAGAGGGTGGCAACCACGTGGGAGGAGACAAAAGGAATCCTACAAGAACAATTCCGTAAGACTGTACCTTTTTGCAAATTATTTGAAGAAGCTGCGTCGTACGAGGCGTCTGCCGGGCAGCCGTTGGGGGACTATTGTTTCGAAAAGCTAAATAAACTTAGAAAATTGGACATTCACATCCCCGACAAATATCTTGTGGACATGGTGATTGGCGGAATTATGGACCCGAACGTTGCAAGGACGGTACGCGCCGCGCAGCACACAAACCCGAACGAGCTATATGCGTACATGTCGACACTAGGGGATATGCCGCGAAAGCACGAGGGAAGTAGACGTCTACCGGACACAGGCAGAATAAAGCCATGGGTCTCGATTCACGACGAGTAAATGTAGTACGTATGGAGTACCTTGTCTTATACTAACTGGATTTCAGAGAATGCAGACGAACAACAGCATGATTGCCGATCCGGAACGAGGACGGTCGACCGGAGGTGTTGTAGCACCGTAGTCGATCCGACTTGGAAGTTGGTTGTATGGTAGACAGTGTCGTAGCACTGCTGCTTGACCATATGAGATTGGGACGGTCGACCGGAGGTGTTGTAGCACCGTAGTCGATCCGACCTGGAAGTTGGTTGTATGGTAGACAGTGTCGTAGCACCGTAGTCGACCGGACCTGGAAGTTGGTTGTATGGTAGACAGTGTCGTAGCACTGCTGCTTGACCAGATGAGATTGGGACTGGACGACCGGAGGTGTTGTAGCACCGTAGTCGAGCCAGTCCGAAAGAGCCATGTGCACGTCTCCGGCGGTCTGAACCTCGGCACGGGATGGTGCTGCAGAACCATCTCGGGCTGTTTGGTGAGATGACCGTCGGAGGAAAGCAGTAACATCAACGACAACGTGGAGCAGCCGTGCAGCTGGTGAAGCTGCCTGCCAACGGAGTCTAACGCTTAGGCGCGTTAGCCGACAACGTGGAGCAGCCATGCAGCTGGTGAAGCTGCCTGCCAACGGAGTCTAACGCTTAGGCGCGTTAGCCGACAACGTGGAGCAGCCATGTAGCTTGGGAAGCTGCCCTCCAGTGGAGCCTAACGCTTGGACGCGTTAGCCGATGACATGCAGCAGCAACGCAGCTTCGAAAGCTGCCTTCCGATGGAATCTAACACGGGACGCGTTAGTAGAGGCCCTACACAAATACCGTTGTCTGAGGACAGACACAAGTGTCAGGACCGTCGAATGTAGGAAATTTAGGAAAAAGCGCATGGCAACAGAGACACTTTTACCTGTCTTACGCATGTTGTAACGCGTTGTGCGATAGTACCTAAGCGTCTTGCGCCGCCTTTGTACACGGTACAAAGGAGATGACGTAGTTCTCGGACGATAAGGGACATTCTGCGGCCCGCGAAGGCCCAAAACGCTGCGCCCGAGCGGTCATTCTGGCGTTAGCAAGCGAACCGAGCGGACAACGAGTGAATCGTATAATTTTAAAACACTATATTTCTTACAGAATTATCACAGCAAAACAATTAGCACAAAATTCCACGTCATTTATGGAATATAATAATGAATTTATGTAGGAATCGAACGCGTCATCAATGAGTCACAGTCTGCCGAAAGGGCAGCTGCGTGTAAGATATTACGCCAAAACGAAAATGCGGTTCGAAGAGTATTCAATTTAGTATGCCTGCACTACTCGCTCGCTCGCATTGGAATGCCACTCGGGCGAGGTTTTGAGCATCGTTAGACGCCCAAACACTCGCTTATCGCCCAAAATGACGTCATCCTCTTAGCCCTTTGTATAAGTAGACGCCAGACGCCCAGGCCCTATTGCACGGCGCCTTGCGATGTCTCTCAGGCAAGGAAATACGTCGCTGTTGCGACGCGCCTTCTTAAATTTGTTACATGCGCTATGTTATGCATTCCGAAAGACAAGAGGCAGTTCAGGGCACACCGCGATAGACTAAACACGTGCGTAGTGTGGCTCGTGGTCCCTTTCATTCTAAGACGTAATTCTTATACCAAGCTATTTGTAACACTGTTAGAATATATTTTATTAATTTAGTAAGTCCGATTTACTTTCCCTGTGTCTTCCCTCCCTACATTTATATAACTGAATTACTACAGAAATTATATAAACTTTAGTGATAGGAAAGTTGTATTGTGAGTTACAAGACAAATCATTTACAGAAGTTAGAAAGAGGTTTTATAAGAATACATCTGCTTACCAATTCAATGAGGGGACAAGTACAGTCGGTCACTAAAGTCTTCATATATCCATCAAATAGCAAATATTTAAATCAACAAAAAAAAAGTTCCACGTTATTACATAATCATTTGCATTTTCGTGTGTGTGGGATGCAGGAATGCGTGTGTGCGTGAGTGTGTATGTATCCATGAGAATGACGTATCGAGGGCTCGTGGTGGGGGCCTAAGACGTTTTCGCCGGCGAGTGACAAGAAGCACGAACGGGGAGGCAGCCGGAAAAAAGCGTAAGTGGACGAGGGAATGTTAACACATTGCGGACGGATGACGAGATATCTCGTCATTGCTATTTCGTCGTTCGGGGCCATTGACGAGATATATCGTCTTGCGTATTTCGTCATTCTGGGCCACTGAGGAGATCTATCGTCTTGCATATTCTGTCGTTCGAGGCAGATGACGAGATATCACACAGTTGCTACGTGATTGTCAGCCGCAGTTTTTCGTAATTTGTATTGCGAATTAATTATTTGAGCTCTGAAATATGGATAGCGACAAAACGATTAGCAATATTACAGAAATATTTGTGGACAGTTTAACACTTTGACTGCCAAGCGTTTCTTGCTATGTTGGAACCGCGATGCGATAAAATACTGCAGAGTATGATTAAATCGTGCAAAATGAAAGTAATGCACAGTTGTTAGAAGCCAAAGTATTGAAGCGTCGTTCCAATATCAATTGTTTTTACAAAATTGCAAATAGGATTCATTGCGAATTTTTTGCATTTTGAGTACAATCTTTTGCACCGGTCACCGATGACCACTATGGCAGTCAACGTGTTAACTACTAACAAATCATCACTAATTTAAAGATATTTGACGCAAAAAAATACCCGGCCACTGGGTACGATTAGCAATAGAATGCTCGGTCCGCAAAGTGTTAAACTGGACGAGAGCGAGTGATAAAGAAGGAAGTGGACGAGAGAGGTGTTTTATTGTACGAATAGAATAAACTTATTCTCTTGTTTTTTTCATTCATTATAATCGAGCCTAGTTTTTCACGCAGTCCAACCTCGCACCTAAGACCTAATACTCCATATATATTGCTAGATATATTTCCGCATGTACAGGAGCAATTGAAAAAACATAAATATGAAAACCACAAATCTTTACACACAGCTCAGCTACTCTTAAAAAATGTTATGTTATTGTCTATAAATATGACATGTCGCTTTTACAGCTTTAATTTCACTTCAAACAAGTTCAGAAAAAAGTCAATTCAATGTTAAAAAAAAATCATACGTGGAAGTTGCAAGAATTGTTAACATAATCGTACAATTGGTTACGAAAAAACATCAACTTGAGGGACACAATATACTCGTTTTGTACTCAGAAAAATACAAAAAAGCTCGAAAGTAAGTGTACCTAAAATAACCAAACACAGTGCACAAGAGTTGGGAAAAAGGTTTAAACTGGAAACAATCAGGAGAGTTCTTTAAGAGGCTGTATATCACAAAAGGACATCAAGAAGAAAGCCCTTTATTTCGAAAGCAAAACAGAAAAAACGGCTTGACCTTGCTAAAACGATTTTATTTACTGACGAAAATAAGTACATTTTTAGATCTGATGGAAAAACCAAAGTTTTGCGCAAACCGAATTCCAAAATCTTGGTACCAACGGTAAAACATTGACGCAGACATGTCATGTTTTGGAGTGCAATTGCGGCAGCAGAAGTGGGAACTCTATCATTCATTAAAGGTATTACGGGCGAATTTAAATATCTCAAAATACTGTGAGATCATTTAACACTAGAACCACCACAACAGTCAAAATACTGGTTTGACACCTTTATTCTACAATTCCTACTTCATGTTATATTTCTTCTCCCCAATGATTTAATGACTTTTGCAGTGATAGCTAAAGGAATAATATAACGAACTTTAATTTTGATTTATAGTCGTTGGAATAAAACCTGATTTTTCGTTTTGTAAAGAAATATTTTACAATCCATGAAAATTAGTAAACATTTTAAACTATCCGAATTGTTGAAAAAACTGAAAAAGATACGAATGGAATGCTTTGGTATCAAAGATAGCGAATTCTCTGAGTGTGAAGGAAGTAAACTTGTAGAAAAAGAAATTGAGATTTATAGTGATAACAGTAATAGTGACGTTGGTGACAAAGAAAATGAGTCCTCAGAAATTGACTCAGAGAACATTTTGAATGTACGCAAAAGAAGACGTGCTCCGGTGCTTTCAAGTTCTGAAAGCAAAACTGAAAGTGTACAAGCTAGTCCCAATAAAATGACCTTCGACGGAACCAGGTGAAAAAGAATTCAAGAAGGATCGGCTTCTGGGAAATTACCCTTGCACAATATATTCAAAGACAAATCCGGCCCCACCTAAGATGCAAAAAAGAAGTATCATGAAAGATAAAGTAACTAGCGCATTTTCCCTACTAATTCACAGCCATACGTTGCAAAGTACAATATCTTGCACCGAATCAGAAGTCTCTCGAGTTTTTGGTAAAAAATGGTCCCTTATAGAAAGAAAATTGAAAGCATTCCTTGGAATATTGTACGCATGGGTAGCATACGAAGTGAAAAATTTGAAACTTTCATATTTGTGGAATTCAAAATGGGGGCCAAGCTTCTTTTCCAGCACAATTAGTCGGAATTAGTTTGTTGGAATATTGAAATTGATTCGATTTGACAAAAAACATGATAGAAGTCAACGCTTGAAAAATGACAAATTTGCACTAATATCAACCGTATGGGATAAGTTTATTGAAAACAGCCAGACTTGCTATAAACTTCGTGCAAACATTACAATAGACGAACAGCTTTTCCCAACTAAAACCAGGTGCGGATTGACGCAATATCAACTGAATAAACCGGACAAATTCGGAATTAAATTTTAAGTGGTATTTGATGTTCAAACAAAGTATGTTGTAAATGAATTCCCTTATTTAGGAAAGAACGGAACACGAACTACATCACATCGTCTGGCCGAATTTGTGGTACTCAAACTTACGAGGGCAGTCCGATAAGTACTTAGCCTCACCGCCTAATGGCGCCACTATCGTAGAAAAAATTACTATCGTGTAGTACATTCTCGTAGACGACTACTATCAAAATTTCAGCCATATTGGATTTGTAGTTTTGTTTTGATCGCGTGTGAAAGTCGGCGTGTCCGCGGATTTTGCAAGAATGGAAAAAGAGCAATATCGGTCGGTGATTCGATTCTTGTTTTTGGAAGGGAAATCGCGCAGCGAAATCAAAGAGCGCTTGGATGCTGTGTACGGTGACTCTTCTCCTTCAATGGCGACCGTCAAAAATTGGTTTAACGAGTTTCAACGTGGTCGCACTTCAGTTTTTGATGAGCCACGCCCAGGTGCCCCAAAAACAGCAACCACGGAGGATAACGTGACAAAAGTCCACGATCTCGTATTGGCAAACCGCCGACTGAAGGTACGCGAGATAGCTAAGACAGTACGCATTTCAAAAGACCGCGTGGGTTATATCCTGCACGAAATATTGGGCATGAGATAGCTTTCTGCTCGATGGGTGCCGCGTTTGCTCACTCCGGATAACAAGCGCATCCGTGAGACCACTTCAGAGCAGTGTTTGACACTCTTTAAGCGCAATCCGAAAGAGTTTCTACGTCGTTTTGTGACTGTCGACGAAACGTGGATCCACTGGTACACACCAGAGACCAAGGAACAGTCGAAACAGTGGACTGCGCCCGGCGAATGTGCTCCGAAGAAGACGAAGACTGTCCTATCGGCCGGAAAGGTGATGGCCACCGTTTTCTGGGATTCACAAGGTGTGATCTACATAGACTACCTGGAAAAGGGCAAAACAGTCACAGGGCTGTACCATGCCGAATTATTGAGCCGATTCGACGCTGAATTAAGGAAAAAACGGCCCCATTTGGCGAAGAAAAAAGAGCTCTTTCACCACGATAACGCACCGGCTCACACCTCTGCCCAAGCTACAGCCAAATTCGTTGAATTAGGCTACGAACAGCTGCCCCATCCACCGTATTCTCCAGATTTGGCCCCGCGTGACTTCTTTTTCTTCCCAAACTTGAAAAAGTCACTCGGTGGGCAGAAATTTGAGTCAAATGAGGTGCTTATCGCCGCCACGGAGGCCTACTTTGCAGATGTTCAGAAAACGTGTTTTTCAGACGGGTTGAAGAAATTGAAGCATCGCTGGATCAAGTGTATCGAGTTAAAAGGAGACTATATTGAAAAATAAATCGTCAATTTTCCAAAATTTTCGTTTTTCTGTTGTAGGCTAAGTACTTATCGGACTGCCCTCGTATTGAACCGTATAATACGAAGGGAAATTAATGCCAAAAGAAAAACACTGGTTGGCGCAATACGTGGAAATTAAAGAGAACTACCCAAAATTTGTAAAACAAAGAAGGATACCATCACTCGATTTTTGACGCTGCTGTATCGATCAAATGAGGTTACACTCACAATTTAGAAAAGTAGGCCGACGAAGAAGATAGTTTTTCTCTGAGCTCAAAACATAAAACAAAATTTTATAATAAAACAAAATTTAGAGTCGATATAATAGACCAAATGGCAAAAAAAAAATACAGCGTGAAGTCGGATTCAAGAAGATGGCCACTTCAAGTATTTTTTACAATTTCGGCTTTAGCTGGCATAAATGCCTGGATATTATATAAGGAAACAACAGGTAAACAAATATCCAGAAAAAACTTTATGTTTCAATTAGGAGATGAAATTACCGCCGACCATTAAATCACGCATTGAAGTAAGAGCATTAGATCCAAAGTACGTCAATGAACTCACCTTATTCACGCAAATGGTGCCAGATAGGGTACAATAATAATAATAATAAAACTACCACTATTTGCAATCTTTGTAAAAAATATGTATGCGGAAAATGCACGACGAAAAAAGAAATGTGAGGAATGAAAATTTTTGTACCAAATAATTGAAGTTATAGTTCTATGTTATCGATTCTATTACGCTTATTATTACTATTATATCATCCTTATTATATTTACTAATGAAAATTCATTTTTATATTCTTATTACTAAAGATTTTGGTAATAAATACTCTTCATAATTGTGATTATTGTTATTATTATAGTTGCTATTATATAGTTTTTATTATATCAAAACATGAAAATCCTTTTGCAGCATAATAATGAAGAAGCAAATATAAAAATGAACCTACTATTACGTATTTTTTAAAGATCAATCATTTTCGCTGGTTTTGATAGAGATAGCTAGGTCTGAACTGTCGGTAGTTCTAGTGTTAAAGCCGTCAATTCAACGTTTGGTACTGGAAAATAAATATATTTTCCAACAAAACAACGACCCGAAACATGCGGCTACGGCATATTCTTCAGGAGTGGTTGCTGTATAACCTACCGAAACAACTATTATACGTACAGCACTTGAACCGCCGAATCTCAATTCTAAGCGCATTTGGGCGGAATTGAAGAACTGGATAAAAAAAAAAAACATGATATTGCAGATGTGAAATTTTTCAAAAGTTGTTTGCAAATTGCGTCGGAAGAAGTTACGCCAAACGTTACTGAGTCATTGATTCTATCGCTGCCAAGAAAATGGCAGACCGTTAAAGATGCCAAAGGAAGACCAACGCGATACTAATGTAATATTAATTCATTTTTATTATGATTTTCTGTAACCGTGACTATTCTGAGTACACTTTTGTGAGAAGAAACCTCCAGAAAGGTGTGAATATTATGTATTGGTTTGATACCATAAACGGTTCTGTAAAAACGTGGAACATTCTTTTGTAAGGTTTAATAATTAGAAATTGTTGAGTGTATTAACACTTTGCGGACCGGGCATTCTATTGCTAATCGTACCCAGTGGCCGGGTATTTTTTTGCGTCAAATATTTTTAAATTAGTGATGATTTGTTAGTAGTTAACGCGTTGACTACCACGGTGGTCACCGGTGACCGGTGCAAAACATGTGACTAAAAATGCAAAAAATTCGCAATGAAGCCTGTTTGAAATCTTGTAAAAGCAATTTCTATCGGAACAGTGCATTCTAATAGAGCAAAATACGTTTGGCAGTCAACGTGTTAAAAATCATCGTCCCGTGGAATATTTATTTTTAACAACTTTAAAAATGAATGTTTTTTTAATATTTCTCAATAAGTAAAAATGTGTAAAAACTAAACATTTTTTAAAGTATGATATTTCGTAAAACATGACACTAAGTGAAGTGGAACACGACAAAGTCCTCACAAATATTCGTATTCTCGTCATCACTTGATGTATCCGTTAAACTGTCCGCAAATATTTCTGTAATATTGCTAACCGTTTTGTCGCTATCCATATTTCAGAGCTTCAAAATAAATAATTCGTAACACAAATTACGAAAAACTGCGGCTGACAATCACGTAGCAACTGTATGATATCTCGTCACCTGCCTCAAACGACAGAATATGCAAGACGATATATCTTGTCAATGGCCCCGAACGACGAAATACCAATGACGAGATATCTCGTCATCCGTCCGCAATGTGTTAAGATTTGTGAATCATTGTATATTGCTTATCAATCTCGATAAATTATTGCTGTGGGATCACGTTTCGCGAAAGAAATACGAAGCCGTGGATTGAGTACATTCATTTATTAGGTCGGAGAATAGAAAACATTAAACACTGAATAAAAGGAATTTAAACGCTCTCATCACGACGTTCAGCGGGCGACTGCCGGTCCACGCCTGCACGTCTCCGTATTCACTCTCTCTCTCTCCCTCTCTTTCACGCATTTGTTTGACTCCACATTACTATATTTTTTTGATAATATAAAGACAATTGTATTGATACAAATTTAGAATTTAAGCAAAATAGTCTGGCTTTCAGTAGATTTTTTTTATTGTCAATTAAATATGTTAAAAAACTGAACACATCTCGAGAGCCTCGAGGCTACAACCTCAACAAGCTGCATTGAACATGTGGCAATTGATATGTGATATTAAAATCAAATTGCCATTGTTACAATGGTATTGCAGTTCTGATATTAGTATATCTGGAACCAGGGGGATGGGGGGGGGGGGTTTTGGCTGAACTAAATACTGTTAGAGTAGTGGTATGCATATGCATTTTGAAGCACTAGCCACCGTCTGGAAACGTGTCTGCCTTTAGTTTGGTTATTTTTCGGAAATGAAACATGGGCTGACGGAATCCAGTGTCCATTACCGATTACTGGTAGAACCGGGTTTCTACATTTTGTGTGCCTATTCTATTACTAACAGAATTTTCTTGTTTTGTGTGAAAAATATATCTTACGAGTTTTTTACCAGTATTCAATTCCACATTGAAGATTTTGATTCATTCATAGTTAAAATTGTGATCCTCTTATATTTAATGTTTGGCGAAGATAGTGTATGCGTTAGGTTCCTATTTATATTGTTTTTATGCACAATTATTCTGTTTTTCGTCTACTGTATTATATATACATAATATCTTATACGTAACGTTTGATTTTAATTCTATTAGTGTTTTATCCTTAATTTTGTTAATACATATTTTTCTCATTGCTTGATATAGGCAAACAATTTTTGTGTTGTAAATGTTTATTTTTTTTATTCCATTGCTTGGTCTCTTACGTATGTTATATTCAACAATGCTTGTGTTGCGAACCAAAACAAAAAAAAAACATTAGGCACGACACAGGCCAGGTCAGCGTCTCACCATGAGTGGTCAAGTTGGCTGCAGGCTAGGAAGAGTGGGAGTAGCGTGGCGAAAACCAAGGGATGAGACCGAAAAAGGACGTCTCGATACTTTAAAAAACCATTGTACTGATCACTCCAAGCAATAAAGGTCACACAACCTCGACATTCTTATTTTTTTATCATACCACACATCGGATGAGCACATCCATTCACCGCGACAATCCGAGCACCTCCGCGAGAAAGACGGTCCTCAACAGCTTGAATTGATGAGATTTCTATATTTCCTTCTCCTGCGCGTATGTCTTGTCACAGCAAATGTGAATTCTGAATGCGTAATTTTCAGACTACACCTGACACCAAAGTTTGTGTCCTCCTCCCTCAGAAATTCCCCAATTATCCCTATTTCGCTTCTCACGTGCTATTATGTACGTGGGCAGTCCGATAAGTACTTAGCCTACAAAACAAAAACGAAAATTTTGGCTAATTGACGATTTATTTTTCAACATAGTCTCTTTTTAACTCGATACACTTGATTCAGCGATGCTCCAACTTCCTCAACCCGTCTGAAAAATACGTTTTCTGGAAATCTGCAAAGTAGGCCTCCGTGGTGGCGATAACCTCCTCATTCGACTCAAATTTCTGCCCAGCGAGTGGTTTTTTCAAGTTTGGGAACAAAAAGAAGTCACACGGGGCCAAATCTGGAGAATACGATGGATGGGGCAGCTGTTCGTGGCCTAATTCAACGAATTTGGCTGTAGCTTGGGCAGAGGTGTGAGCCGGTGCGTTATCGTGGTGAAAGAGCACTTTTTTCTTCGCCAAATGGGGCCGTTTTTTCCTTAATTCGGCGTCGAATCGGCTCAATAGTTCGGCATAGTACAGCCCTGTGACTGTTTTGCCCTTCTCCAGGTAGTCTATGTAGATCATACCTTGTGAATCCCAGAAAACGGTGACCGTCACCTTTCCGGCCGATAGGACAGTCTTCGCCTTCTTCGGAGCACATTCGCCGGGCGCAGTCCACTGTTTCGACTGTTCCTTGGTCTCTGGTGTGTACCAGTGGATCCACGTTTCGTGGATAGTCACAAAACGACGTAGAAACTCTTTCGGATTGCGCTTAAACAGTGTCAAACACTGCTCTGAAGTGGTCTCACGGATGCGCTTGTTATCCGGAGTGAGCAAACGCGGCACCCATCGAGCAGAAAGCTTTCTCATGCCCAATATTTCATGCAGGATATGCCCAGATTTCATTACTGGATCAAGTGTATCGAGTTAAAAGGAGACTATGTTGAAAAATAAATCGTCAATTTTCCAAAATTTTCGTTTTTCTTTTATAGGCTAAGTACTTATCGGACTGCCCTCGTATGGTGGAACCGCGTACTTTTTCAGATGAGAATACTATAATTGACTGGCGGCTCGCTATGGAAGTTGCTAATGAAACTATAGCTGCACCCACGGATTATTTATATCGCACTTTTCCATTGAATAGTCGATAATGTACATGATAAAAAAAAATACGAAAAAGTGTTTCAAGGAAAAATTATTTATTCCAGCAGCGCAAATGTTCAATACAAGATATGCAAGATACGCTGAGTGCAAATATTATGATAAGAAATTAGGACAAAACTATAAGTTTCCCAACATTTCAGCATGAGACATGCGATTTTTTAAAGGGGAAATAAGTTGATATAACGTCTAATGCTTGAATAGTTACCGTTAAATTTTCTTTACCTAACAAAAACAAAAAAAAATAAACGTTTCTTAAGACAATTTAAAAAATTTCTTTTGTTTGCAAAATAAAATATCATCAGTAATTTTTACAAGATTTGATGATTCTGATTTTCATGATTTCGAAATGACTAACATTAATTTATGTCGGTTCAACCAAAGAGAATTTGAATATACGTTCTCTGTTCGTCGTGCCCTGCCGTTAAATTTGAAGATATATCTTTGCTTTGATCTGCATCTCTTGCTGTTACACACCGTACACAACATATGTTCCAAGGTCCATATCCGTTGTCTTATTGCTGGTATAAAAGTTTGATATGTTTTGGTTTGTTCCCTCAGTTACAGCGCTGTTGTCAATTTTAGAATGAATTTTTTTTGTCTTTCGAAGAGTGAAAACATCAAAATACACGTAAGGAGGGAATATTGATCGCTACGTGTAGGACTTCAATTATTGTTACCCCTAAAATATTCAAGGTTCCCGGTTGCTGAAACAAACTATACTCTCTGTACATGTTGAAATATTGGAACTCTGGTTCCATCTTGTATGAGTCCTTTTCTGTCCAGAAAAAGTACACTTCTGGTTGAAGATAATTATTTCTCAGAACAACCTCCATGTCTTCTAGGCGTGGAAAGTGTGTATACATAGTGGTTTTGGATTACCAATATTAGGTGACAGTCAACTCTCCTAATTTTGAGTTTTCTATATATGATGAAGATAAACGCCGCAATATTTTACACTTTTCATTTCAATTCTAAGTTGTCTATCATAATCGGCACAAATTTCGAATTTATTTACAACTCTGTTATGTGAATTGTGCAAATTCCTGGATTTCGGCTTAAACAGGATGATCTCACATTAAACCCACTTATTAGCCAAATTTGTTAGCTCCAGTTTTTGAATTTAAGAAATATCGTTAAAATACTTGATTGAGTCTTAACTTTATACATTTTAAAGAAATTTCCTTGCTATTGACTTTAATACCACGAAATATCAAACATTTTTGAGTCATGAGGTAATAAACAATTCATTTGAAAATCAAATGGGATTAATTCCATAATGTTATATAGATGGCTTAAAATAGAAAGCGTTATTCTATAGTTCCTTTTACTATAGCACTATCTGCCGTAAATTATGTGAAAGCGTTTACAATTCTCGATATTAATTTTTCTTCCAAGAATAGTAAAACCCTTCTACATGGCACACCACATTCCCTTTCTAAATGGCACACTCGGTGATCATACCCGAACGTAAAGTTTCTATCTGCACCCCTCTAACCTTAATCACAGTCAATCAAACGTGCGATGCGGTTCCGTTCTTACGTGTTCTTGGCTTAACAGGTCACAACACAATAATGTAAGATGTTTAATTGCAGTTTTTGATCGGTCAAATTGGTGTATCGGACGTATTGGTCGGATCTTCCCAATTAAAATGAGACAACACACAATATAATTTGGATCACATTTACTTATTTAATACTTCTTATATTATTTTGTTATCGCATTAATTGCATTAGAAATGGGTCATTATTCACATTGCACATAATATCAGAGCAATATTTTCGAAATCGTATCAATTACAAAAGTGCAGATATCCTGCGTTAAATTATAGTTACAATGAGACTTATGTATATAGTATTAGAATATGGTCATATTGCAAGGAAAGTTCTATTCATTTTTTAAGTGCCAGAAAATAATAATGTTTTTACACTGCTTATTAATATTTCTTTAATGATATTACTTCCGTTACGATTTATAACCTCTTTTCATATCAATAGTAGCCTGTGCATGTGTTAAAGTTTTCCGCAAAAGGCGAATTTTCGTGTTTATTTTCAGCCGAATGTAACACCTCCTTTTGACATTGCGGTCTGACGTAGTGTTATGCCCTATCATAATGTATTAGTCATAGGTTTACTAGTCATAGGTAAACACAGACCCAAGTGCGTCACGGTCCAGTCCTATCCCAAAACCCTTGATCCTTAGTCATACTTGTTCCCAAAAAGTATGTTTCCACCATCTGAACCTTACCCCGTACTCATCCCTTCCACTTTTCCTCAAGCCTATATTAACCCTTTCGCGCCGAGCGCCGCATATATGCGGCATCCACTCGTCGAGCTGTGTGTACGAGCGCCGCATATACGCGGCATCCACGCCACGACTTCTGGGTACGAGCGCCGCATATATGCGGCATCGAAATAATCTGTACAAGTGCCATTTATAGTCGATGGCAACATTTTTCGTTATCGGCAGAGCATTTTCCGTTGATTTTATTGCTTATATTATAACTGCTCTTTGTTGAAACCACATCCAAACGTATTACGCAATAAACTACAAACATCAGAGCGATCGTTTACTGTTTTATACCGAATATTCTATCAATTAAATTATAAATAATATATAATTATAAATTCTTCCTATAATAATATAAATTATAAATTCTATCAATTATATTCTATCAATATAAAAAATCCATTCGGCAGTAAACAATTTTACATATTTGGTTTTTACAAGAATTAGGAATAGATCGGCTTAATGTATAATTTTTAACTCTTAAAAATTAGACTTTTCAGGTCAGGGTTTTGTATTTTGCATTTTAAAAATTTTGGAAGTGTTTTCATATTAAAAATGTAAATATACTTATTACATTAGAGCAATGATTGTTTTATTCAGCACAGTTCCTATTTAGCACTTAAAACAACACATATGCAGAAACCACGCGCACTGTGCATATTTCCGGCGCGAGTTTCCGTTCAGTGACGGACGGTACTTCGGCGGACAGGGCTCCCGTAGCGAAAGGGTTAAGGGCCGCTTGGGATTTTCCGAGTCAGTTAAAATTAGAAACGACTAGAGTTAGTGCGTATTTTGAGTTTTGTATAGTTAAATAAAACAGTTCTCTCAAGCCTATCTTTAATTAAACTACACTTAGTCCAGAGCCAGAGGACTAAGAAGTCAGGCCGCTCTTGAAATAGTTGAGATTTCTCGATCACGGCTTAACACTAGTCCACTCATTTCCCGATAACAGTTATATGTAAACAGTGTTTCCGCATAATCCAGGCACAGTTCAAGGATTCGACAAATCGTATATTGAGAGATTTCATGTGTTTTTGAACAATCTGTTTTTACAATTCATGCAAAGCAATACTGAAATAGAATACGTTACTCAATAAGCATTCAGAAGTAAACGTGGACCAAATTATATCACGGTTGGTCTCATTTTAATCACAGCAATACCAATAAAATGTTATAAACCTTTTCATAGAGGAAAAGTTAAGTACATAAAAGTCTATAGATAGCCTTGTGTAGAAATGATGTGCTCGTTTTTATGTGGCTCGGTTGGTCAAGCGTTTATTGTGTCGTTTCCTTCGTTCCGGTATCTTATCTCGGTTCAGTAAACAACAATGATGAGCTGCAAGCCTGGGAAAACAACGTTCCTCTTCTCTACACGGCACATTTTGATTCCATTCAGTGTAACGTGTACGGAGATTTTACTGTATATGTATTATTAATAAAAAAAAATGTTAATGAAAATACTTATCCAAGCTCATTTTTAGCTGCTGCCTGTCACAATTCGCAACTGGATAATCGACATTTGGATTCACAGAACCTAGAAACCTACTCTCCGAAGAAAATAAAACATTCGATACAACGTACATAAATAATGAGAAAGTAAAAACTGTAATAAAACTAACTGCTGTTTTGGGAAAAACCTCAAATTTGAAACAAACTAATAATACACCCCAATTAGAGTTGGGATGCAGAACATTTGCTCTTAATCTTAATATTAATATTGACTGATACACGTCATCAGTTCTGTTTCTCTCTGGGAGACGATTTGCAAACTACGCGTTTCGTTATGATACGTGTAGGCCTAGTTGATGTAATGCGTTCAGCGAACAGTGGACGACTGACTCGCATCACCTGGTCGAATTTCGGCCAATATGACGAACAAAAGAAAAAGAATTGAAGACTGCGTAGTTTGATCGTTCTTTGTCGCCGACCTAACACCCATGCATACGTACACAATTCACACATCCGCGCTTTGCGTTCTGTACAAGTTCACTATTGAGAATCATGAAAACGCTATTGCGGTAAAATTTCCTAAAATCACCTAACATCTCATCTTTTCGTGTACATGAGCCGATTGATTTGTGAATAAAATGTACCGGGTTAAATGTGCGATAACCCAATAAGCACCTAAAACATTTCTTCACTAACCCGCTGAAAGCCGTGATAGTCACCATGTATAGTATAATTATACCGTAGGCTATTAATGGCCAATGCAACGTACTGACAATTCACAAGGAAGCATATCATTAACATGAGATGTTAAATTTACCAATTGTTTGTTTATAATTTCATTCATCGTTTTTCATTGTACACAAAGCGACAGCTACGTAATCTTCCCGAGTAAGGTACAACAAATGCGAAAAAAATAATTGTGTAACATAATGTCAACAAGTATAAATGCATACATGCAAATTACTTACGGATTCACCTATTTCCGTGATTTTATTATAACAAATATGAAATTCCATAAAATAGTTTGACCTGTTTCATTAAACAAAACATCTAGATTGCATTTTCCTAAATTACATTGCATGCTAATGTGTTCGTGTAATCGAAGATACTATTTATACTTTCATGAAATCATTTTCGAAAATAAGTTATACAAGAGCGCGCTGCATCTGGATCTTTAAGGAAATTATTGCATCGCAAGCAAACAGAGCGCAGTGTCTATGGAAAAGTGTCCGACGACGCACCGTCATCGTCTGGCACTTAACGGGTTTCCATAGACACTGCAATAAACCTCGCGACTATGTACTAGGAATGAGTACCCGGGTTATTTATGACGGTGTCTTGATTTATATCGTCTTATCTGCAAAGAAGGACCCCGTGCATACTAGCCTAGGATGTGTGGCTCAACTCCCAACCCACTATGAACGACCTCAATATGGGAGGCCCCAATATGGGAGGTTCAATCAGGGAAGTTCCTATCAGGCAGGCTCCAATAGGGGAAGGAGGGACACTACTCATTCTACCACCAAACTTTGAAACACTTCGTTTTCATCCACGAGACAAGTCATTCCGCATTTAACCACCACGCAAGTCACATCTGTTTTGACCATACGACAGTACGCATTCAACCATAGCACAAGACAGTACTTCTTCTCACTTCACACGAGAAGTAGGACGCAGTCTATCACACAATACACAGTACAGTAAAGCCTGTTTTTGTGCGGTCTTTTTTTATGCGATTGGTTTTGTGCGATTTATTTTTATGCGGTATATGAATCTTAGCGGCGTTAGCACCAGTTTAACGTTTCCTATCATGTACATATACATGTTGTGGACGAAATATATGAATGTGTAATTAATCGAAACGTTACCGAAAACACGTCAACGTTATTATCTGAAATTAGTGCGCTTGCACATAACATCGGCGGAGAAGGCTTTGATTCTTTCGGCGATAATGACCTAGACGAGATGATTGAGGACCAAACTGTCGATGATAGTGACATTATCAATAGTTTGATAGATTATGAAAATAGACAAGAAGAACCGGAATATATTACAGCAGATAAAATATATGCAGGGATCCAAATTTCGAAAAAATTGTAAACGCATTTTCTTAAAGTAGATACCAAAGCGGAAAGACGCTTAACATTCGAAAAAGAGCTGAGATCATGCATGTCTCACTATCGTTACGTTTACAAGCAATTGACCAGTCGACCATCGTCACAAAAACTGATCACTGAGTTTATGGTACCAAAAAACAAATCAAGTGAAATCCTATCTTCAAGCGACGGAAGCGATTTTCAACCAATTCGTCACAAGAAGATGCGCGTTTTGGATTACGACGAGTAGCAGCAAACTATTTAACACATTCTTGACCGGCAATTTTCGGCAAAAGCTGTCTCAAGTCACCGGCTATTATTTCGTAATTAAACATGGAAGTGAAACGATGTAAATAACTTTCAATTAAGTTTGTTCGTGCATAATGAATTCAAATTAAACTTTGGATATACATTTTATGTAACTTTTAATATTTTTTCGTATGATTAACTGTACAGCAATAATTTATGCGTAGATGTAGACAAGAGCTTTTGCACATATATCTTGTTTCGTTGCGCTTTCCTTTTAATGAGCTAGATTATGCTCTTGTTATTTCATTTTTAATAATCATTTTCCAAGTGACTACAACTTATTTAAAAATCACTTGGGCAACTATATAAAGCAATCACATATACTTTATTGAAAAATGCTTCACCGTCACGTTCCGTTGTTCTTGACACTTTCTAATACTAGAATTGTAATAAAAGCCTCAGCACCAAGAAAAGTATACTTTTCTATAATAAAGCAGACGTGATTGAACACAATGAACAAAATTTTGCTGTATTCAATATTGCCCTGCGTCTTAAAAATTAAAATAGCCGACGCAAGTGCAAACACGAGTTAACTCGTGACCGGTCAACAACGTTTGGCCATGAAAACACGAGTTAACTCGTGACCGGTCAACAATGTGTTAATATACAATGTAAAAACTTCTCCATGTATATGTATGTAGGATTTTTTTATTGGAATGATATTAAACAGTTTTAAACACAAAAGTAATGGTTGTAATGTTTCTCGCACTTCACTCTGTATTAAACGCTAATAAATGTTCACTCAAAACTCACTAAACACATTCGCTGATAATCTCTAAATATTCGCTATAATGTACACACTGTTACGCTTGAAGGTTTCGCAAAGACTCACTTCTTTTATTATCGCGCTCAACACTTTTATACTAATTGGTTTCTAGAACATTCCTAATAGCAAATATAGATACATGCATTCTTTCTCACTCTCTCACTCTCGCTTTCTCTCTCTCATACGCACACTTTCTCATTGTTCGTACATACAAAATCACACATCCTACATGTACAATGAAGAATTCAATATTTTTACCATTTCTATAGGTCTAATTTAATTATTTTACTTAATTGAAAGCATTCTCTCATCTATTTCATAAATCATTGATGTATTTTCTTAGTCCGACTTTTTTTATGCGGTCCTTATCCACCGCATAAAAAATTTTTAGGTAGTATATCGCACAAAATTGTTTATTATATGTAAGAATTTATAAAATTTTCGAATATTTTTTTTCTACGATTTCTTTTATGCGGTCCCTATCCACCGCACAAAAACAGGTTTTACTGTACCACCTTTCTTTCTACACATTTCTTTCGGTACCTGCCACGATCGTGACAAGTTCCCGCAGAAACCACGTACCAAGCGACACTTGCTGCAATCGTGTTAAAAAGTCTGGAGGAAGCCGTTACCGTGCCTTACTTTCCGGTACATCGGTGGTTAACATACGTCCGGCAGGGAATCAACTCATACGTTCTACAGAACGTTTCAACAGAAATTTCATTTCCAAAAAGCTGAAAAACTGCTTTTTATGTGGGATATTAATCGCCAAGGAATTTTTTCCGATTCTAAATTTTTATCATCCCATGATGTCCCACTGTTAAATTGTTCGTGGATATCACTAATATTTACAGATCGTCGAGTAAATATAATCGACTATCTTCGAATCTATTACCGTTGATATTTCTAATTTTTCCTGTAGTTTTATTTTCATACGTTTCGTATTCGCATTTTAGGCGTCTGTTATATTAAACTAACAAGTAAACAATACGTAAGGGCTCTCACATATTCACCGAACCCGTACCATTTAGCTCATTGTCACTTTCAAATCACAAAACTATATCGTGAAATATATAATAATATAATGGCGTCAAAACAATAACGAAATGGTTGTGTAAATGTGAACAAAAAAGAAAAATAATAATAATTGCACAAGATGATTCCTATGGCTTCTGTCTTTAGACAATTTAAAGAAAAAACATTTAGTATAATATCACAGGTTAGAATTTATGGCCGTTACCAAAATTGTTACTGTTTGCTAAGAAGATGCTGTATAACAAATAGTATACATCACCTTGCAATGAACAACTGAATTAATCAACAAAATATCGATATGTTAGTACATGACTTCAAACGTACAGCGGCCTGTAGAGGGTTAAGGGATCATTCTACTTTAGACGCTCGAAAAATGGGCTGTCTTTACGAATTTTTTTTTGACGTTCCTATTATAGATATTAACACTTGGCATGCGGGTATACTTCGCCGCCGAATTACGCGTGCAGCGGGCGTTTCTTCTTGAATCGCGCGGAAGTTTGGTTATTCAGAAAAATCGCAGTAAATCGAAAACTACTTCGTTTTTATGAACGAAACTTTTTTTATTTCACACTTAAATACATACTGTATGATTATTTAACAAAAAACAAACGATATTTTCACGAAATCATACAAATAAGCGATTTTTAAAGTTTTCCACACTATCATACGAAAAGTCCGATAATTTGTCAGCGCATATTTCTTCATCACTATCTTTGTCACAACGGCTCATTTGATCAATTTTGTAATCAATAATAAAAAATTAAGCTTCAAATTGATAAAACACGTTCTGGAGCTAAGAATTCGATTGAAGACGAAATAACTCAGCAAAAGATCGAGTAACTCAACAATCATAACATGGGAAAAAAAATGCAGAGCGTTGCCTAGCAACGCAAATAACACGCATATAATGTCACACATTCATGTAATTATACGTATTTAGTAGATTTGTGGTGGATAGCCACTAACAACACCAAATCAACTAAATACGTATTTTTACGTGACCCGCGCTCCAGTGACAGACTACAAAAAACGTAAAAATACGTTTCCCGCATGCCAAGTGTTAATATAAGAATGATTGGGCTCAATAAATACACTCTTAAACTGCACGAAACCATTTTTTTTATTTATTTTACTCAATATTTACATGCAGAAAGGGTAGACAAAGATAACTCTCCAAAAGCTAGACAGGTGACTCACGTTGTCGATTTCCCTGGAACAAATTATCTGAAACATAAAAGTCAAACAGCATTAGATAAAGTATATCCGTGGATTCGTCCCAAACTACAATTATTAATTTTTATGTATAATTAACAAAATGGCAGACTTTTCCGAAAAAGAAAAGAAAGTCTAAAAAAAATAAAAATAAAAAATGGCTGACTTTTTTTCAAAAAGGAAAAAGAAAAAAATTTGCCATTTTGTTAATTATACATAAAAATTAATCATTGTAGTTTGGGACGAACCCACAGATATACTTTATCTAATGCTGTTTGATTCTTATGTTTCAGATCATTTGTTCCAGGGAAATCGACAACGTGAGACATTTCTCTAGTTTTTGGAGAGTTATCTTTGTCTACCCTTTCTGCATGTAAATATTGAGTAAAATAAATTAAAAAAAAATTGGTTTTATGTATTTTAAGAGGGTATGTATTGAGCCTGATCATTTTTATATTAATATCTATAATAGCAATGTCAAAAAAAAAATCGTAAAAACAGCCCATTTTTTAAGCGTCTAAACTAGAATGATCCCGTAATAGTCATCAAATTCCGTAACAGAGAAAAAAGTTTACATAAATTGACATTAATCATAAATGGACTTTATTATAATAAATTAAAAATATTCGACCGATGTATCCAGTCAAACGATTTTCGAACCTTCGACGAAAGTACAGCGGAATTTCTAGTTTTATCTTTTCAAGATGAATGAATTTGAAGAAATAATGGTTCAAGTATAATCAATACGCGTCACTTTGGAAAAGTATTCCGTTTGAGAGTAAAAATGACGACACCAGAAGCGACCGTAATAACATTTGTGACAAAGAATAAACAAATCTATTGAGGAATCAATACCGTTTCGTGTCTTTCACTGGTAAACCTGGATTCAAATTACTAGACGTAGGATAAACTAAAACAGAAGATTTTTATCAGCTTTTGGTTGTAGATTAAATATTTCCAAAAATATTAGAGGAAATTAATTCATATGCAACTTGAATGTTATATAAAAAAACAATTTAGGTTCGTGACTGACTGGGCATCACCACAAAAAATTAAGTAAACAGATTTGATTCTATGATTTATCATATGGATAGGGTTTGTAAAGTTCCTAAGATCACAGTCATGCTAGACCAATGGTCATGCATTTGCAATATAATATGACGCAATTATTGCGAATCTCTTGGAAGATTATAACATTTTACAAATACAAACCAAACCCGTATTATTTATATAAAACGAGAATAATTATCGACACAGATATCAATTAAGAATTTTCCAAAATGTTATGATCCAGATAAAACAGTTAGTGACTTTAAACCGACGGAGAAAAAAAAAGAAAATGTATGATTGTATAATCATGGATGTATAATTTGACTAAACTACTTACCATTACCAAAAGAGGACAAGATTATATCAGGCAAAAAGTTACTACCGATTGTAATTAATGCAAATCTTTTGTTAATAAATTGAGTCAAATGACACAACACAACATTATCTTTCACACTTCTTTTGAATAAATCTGTTTTTAATACACAGATACTATTAGGTGTACAAATGAATAATCCAATTTGTTCAGCTAAATTCAAGGTTTATTTTAAAACAAAGTAAATTAAATTTTTTAATCAAAGTACTCGCCGTTGCTTTCTATGACTTTAAGCCGTCTTTCAGGCAGCTGATGAATTCCATCTCGAAAAAATGTTACGTCTTTGGATACGATAAAATCGTCAAGCCATTTTCGGATCTCATCGATTGATTGGAAGCGCATATCGGACAAGGCGTTTTGCACCGACCGAAACAAGTGGTAATCGGTTGGAGCAAGGTCTGGTGAATACGCCGGGTGCTGCAAGACGTCCCAACCAAGGCTCATTATGATGTCTTTTGTATTGGAAGCAATGTGTGGCCTAGCGTTGTCATGCAATCATTTCACTGGACGTTCTCCTTTGCCGGTATACGGGCGTTTTCCTTCCAATTCCTGACTCAAGCAGATTAACACTTTGCGGACCGAGCATTCTATTGCTAATCGTACCCAGTGGCCGGGTATTTTTTTGCGTCAAATATCTTTAAATTAGTGATGATTTGTTAGTAGTTAACACGTTGACTGCCATGGTGGTCATCGGTGACCGGTGCAAAAGATTGTACTCGAAATGCAAAAAATTCGCAATGAATCCTATTTGCAATTTTGTAAAAGCAATTGATATTGGAACGGCGCTTCAATACTTTGGCTTCTAACAACTGTGCATTACTTTCATTTTGCACGATTTAATCATACTCTGCATCGCGGTTCCAACATAGCACGAAACGCTTGGCAGTCAAAGTTAAACTGTCCACAAATATTTCTGTAATATTGCTAATCGTTTTGTCGCTATCCATATTTCAGAGCTCAAATAATTAATTCGCAATACAAATTACGAAAAACTGCGGCTGACAATCACGTAGCAACTGTGTGATATCTCGTCACCTGCCTCGAACGACAGAATATGCAAGACGATATATCTCAGTGGCCCAGAATGACGAAATACGCAAGACGATATATCTCGTCAATGGCCCCGAACGACGAAATACCAATGACGAGATATCTCGTCATCCGTCCGCAATGTGTTAATTGGCGTTGGTAGCAGTCCGCAGTAACTGTTTCACCCGGTAAACAATAACTCATAATAAAGTACGCCCTTGATATCCCACCAAATGCACAGAAGAACCTTTTTTTTCGAAGCGATTTGGTTTTGCGACCGATGTTGATGGTTCGCCAGGATTTACCCATGACTTTCTACGTTTCGGATTGTCATAGAGTATCCATTTCACATCGCCCTTCCACGATTTTCCACAAGAAAGACTTTCGACGCTGCTTATTGGGGAGAGAAGGACACGCTGCCACTCGTTGATTTTTGTTGCTTTCACTGAGTTCATGCGTTCACCCATTTTCCTTCTTTCCGGATTTTTCCCATCTCATGTAGGCGTTTGGAAATCATTTGCTGCGTTACTCCCAACTGTTCTGCAAGCTCCTTTTGCGTTTGTGCCGAATTCTCAGCGAGCAGTTTTTCCAAATCATCGTTATCGCACTTCCGAGGGCCTCCAGGGCGTTATTTGTCGATTAGACTGAAATTACCGCTTTTAAACCGCTTAAACCAAAATGCGCACACATCGTATGATACAACACCTTCGCCGAGAAAGAAACAAATCGATTCGCATGCTCTTGCAGCATTTTTTCCTTGTTGGAATTCGTAAAGAATGCAATGTCGAATATGCACCTTATCTGTTGCCATTTCCGACTCTACTGAACTGAATAATATTAAAGGTTATGTTGGACTTTTTGTAAAACTATTTGTTATTTTTAATAGCTATATGTCAACACGGCATAACCACAGAAGATTGGGAAAATCTATTCAATTTAAAATTGATTGCATAACCGCTCAAAATAATTTGGATTATTCATTTGTACACCTAATATATTAGACTTCAATTACAATTACTGATTTTAAAAACAATTTGCTATGTACTTAATAAAAAAGATATTATGAAATAAAGAAGAAAGAAGGCAAAGCTTTAACTACAAGATGATATTATTCTTCATGAAAGTCGAAAAATGTCTGAAACTTTGGCAGTCAATGGACAAATTGCATTGTGAACGTAGTAACATCTTGTGTTGATTATCCATGTAAGCTTTATTTTCTTTAATCCTATTTTAACACTGACCACTGTTTTATAACTCTTTAATTGTATACATTACGGAAACAGAAGCATAGTTTTATTCTGAGTAAGCAACATGGCCAAAACTTCATCTGTTCGATTCCGTTGTCAAACAGGATGAGAGCTGCAACAATGATTGTTCATTTGGCCATAAATATCTATGGCTTTTTGCATTTGCGAAGCTCTCATTTGTTCTCAATGCTCGCACTCGGTAGGAAACTTCAAATATGGAACATGGAATAACAAGTTCATTATCGTTGAGCCCGATAAGTATTGCTTATTTTGGATCAAAAGGGTACATATTTTCTTTTTATGACATATATATTACATCTCTTCTACTTTGTGAATATGTTTGTAAATGTGTAAGTATCATAACTGATATTTTATAAACGTTTACGGTGAATATAATAAGATGGGCTCTCAATGGTTCATGTACGCTGTATGGGGAGTCAGTCAGTGAAGATAGCACAGCACTGTAAACGTTAATATTATGTTCACAGTCTGATACTAATATGTATATAACAATTTTATCACAAACTTGATACCAAATCTATTGAAAAGAAAATTTGAATTGGAGCAATAATACCGCAAAATACTTCTACTTTTTATAGAAACTCACTTTTCCTATCATCTTAACACGTTGCGTACCGCGTCACCCGTACTTGGGTGACGGGCATGCTTCCGTGGGGCCCGTGTTACCCATATATGGGTGACGTTTTTCTTGTTGAAGTTAAATAAGATTTTCAGTTGCATTTTCAAAACAAATTTAATGGAACAAGTTCTGAAGTATAAATATAGAATATACAGCGTAAAAATATAAAAAAGACACAAATAACACTCTACTTTTTATTAATTTATATAGGATAGCATATTATATTATACTATGTCGCATGGAATTCGTTGAAACAGTCCAAGCACATAAGTGGCGATTTTGGGCAATTCAAACAATACGTTGTTGTATTTTTAAGGTTTTTTCTTGCTTGTTGGCGTTCGACCATTCCAGGGAAAGCGATAAACGTTTCCAAATCCAAAATAAGCTACTTACCAATAAGATTATTTCGGAACAAAACAATGTATCAATTACATAGGTCGATAGCACTGTAAATGTAAATAATCGACAATGCATGGATCTACACGAGTTACATTGTTGGTTTTCCCGCATATCTCTCCGCTATCGTTCTAGTGCACCGAGATAAAAACTTGGGCCGGTAGGAAACAAAACTTAATCACGCTTGGTACGCAACGTGTTAAACATAACACGTTGCCTAATTTTAACCCAGCCAATCTTGACTATATTCACTGTCATTCAATCTCTGTTTGTTTCCAATTAATTAAGTGTATACAATTATAATATCATTCTTATATGAAGTGTAACTCAATATAAGATCATCGGTAGAAATTAAATGAGATTTCAACTCACACCTGATACAGAATTGCAAAGGTTTAATCATTTAACATAAAGTAATGATGCTACAATATACGTAATCCTTGACAGAAATACTGCTAACACTTTTTTAAGCGTTAACAAGTAGGTAAAATAATTGAAAGAATAAACGTGAATATGCAACTTACGTTAGAGTGGAACAAATCCTAGCAGAAGTTTAGAAATATGTAGCACTTTGTTGGAAGGACAATCTGCAAAACATATCAATCCTGTGCTTTAAATACAGTACTGTCTTTCTCACTGATTCCTGTGTCACAACTCAGATTATATACTATAATTTCATCTAGTTCAAGATAGAATACAAAAGATAAACTCATAATGAAGCAGATACCTAACATAGATAAATAATTTGACTCACCTATAATAAAACGATACATTAGAAATCTGCCTTCTATGAAATAAAGATTCAAAATTAAGAATCGACGTGCAACATGAAAATATCCTCTCTGAAAAAGTTGTAAACTGGCATGGCCTGTGATTACATATATATAACTAGACTACGCACTCCGTGCTTCTTCTTCCTTTGTTCGTGGACAGGTAGCGCTGCACCGCATCGGTTTCTGGGGGATTGCATGTCTTAGCTGGGAAATGATAGTTTTTTTTTAAATTGATTTAAGTTGGCAAGCGGCACGTGGGCGCCCCACCTTCGGCCGACGTCACCCTTCCCGACGTCGCACTTCCCCTTCCATGCCACACAGCGCTGCTTTATCTGCACAATGGTAATCAATATTGGGCACCCGAGTGAAGTACGCAAAGTGTCAGGGCATGCGTAAAATCGCGTGTGCCCCTGGAAGGGAGACGTAGAAATATAAGTCCCCTCCGCGAATAGAGGATGGACATTTTCACTTTATTCTTTTGCACTCTCTCGCCCCCTCTAAGGGGCGCATGGCAAGACTAGCATACTACTCGGATGACCCCTGACAGGGTTATTGAAGTTTATTAGTGATTAGACAGAATCAAAGTACGTCGGCGTAATTGTTTGAAGAACGCATATTTGCTCAAAGTTTCCTTTTGAAACAGCATAAAAAATAAATTCCAAGATATACTTTATGTACTAAGATATACGATGTTGCATACCCCGGGTGGTCTGTCGGAGATCCCTTCCGGATCTCCGTTGGGAATGTGCGAGTTCGACTCGTGGCGCCGGATGGGTTTCGGTGAAATTCTTAGGAGAACCCGAAGCCCATCAGAAATCGGTGTAGGGAAGTGGCATCGGCGGGGTTTTAGTCGGTAAAAATCCGGCACTACCCCTGCACTTTCCCTTGGAAGTGCGGGGGTGTCTTACAGAAGATTTCCCCTCCGTCACAAAAAAAAAAAAAAGATATACGATGTAGTCAGACGATCTGATCATTTTCGGAAATCACGAATATGTCTGTCTACATTTTCATCGGAGAATTGACGTAACAACGATCTTCGTGTTCTCAATATGGGAGAAAGAAAGCGCGGTTTTATGTTTTACTCTAATAGGAAAACATAAGGTGCAAGTTGTTAAAATAAGTATTACTGTTTAAAGTGCATAAAGAAACCTGCGATACTTTTCGAGAACAGTTTTAAGCTTTATCATACTGCGGAAAATTATTTAAGAAATAACATTTTGTTTCTCTTTTACAAATTGCTTACAAATTGTCTACAATTTGATGTTAATGAAATCACATTACAATCCTATATATTACTTTATTTCCAAACTACACTGTATAATATCGCGGAATTTCTGTTTCCATGTTTCACGTAAAGAGCCGCCGATTTCCAGGCAGGTCACCTATGAGAAGGCTTCGAATGCAAAGAGTTAAGGCGACAGGATCGTAGTTTATGATACATTTTATTAACCCTTTCGCTACGGGAGCCCTGTCCGCCGAAGTACCGTCACTGAACGGAAACTCGCGCCGGAAATATGCACAGTGCGCGTGGTTTCTGCATATGTGTTGTTTTAAGTGCTAAATAGGAACTGTGCTGAATAAAACAATCATTGCTCTAATGTAATAAGTATATTTACATTTTTAATATGAAAACACTTCCAAAATTTTTAAAATGCAAAATACAAAACCCTAACCTGAAAAGTCTAATTTTTAAGAGTTAAAAATTATACATTAAGCCGATCTATTCCTAATTCTTGTAAAAACCAAATATGTAAAATTGTTTACTGCCGAATGGATTTTTTATATTGATAGAATGTAATTGATAGAATTTATAATTTATATTATTATATGAAGAATTTGTAATTATATATTATTTATAATTTAATTGATAGAATATTCGGTATAAAACAGTAAACGATCGCTCTGATGTTTGTAGTTTATTGCGTAATACGTTTGGATGTGGTTTCAACAAAGAGCAGTTATAATATAAGCAATAAAATCAACGGAAAATGCTCTGCCGATAACGAAAAATGTTGCCATCGACTATAAATGGCACTTGTACAGATTATTTCGATGCCGCATATATGCGGCGCTCGTACCCAGAAGTCGTGGCGTGGATGCCGCGTATATGCGGCGCTCGTACACACAGCTCGTCGAGTGGATGCCGCATATATGCGGCGCTCGGCGCGAAAGGGTTAAAAGCGATTTCCTTTTAGTAAAAGTGTAAAAGTTTATTTCCGGATTATACAGACAGAATGTATCACTTCATTTCTTACCATTTAACGGGATAAGTATTATTTCTTTAACATTTGCACTGTTGCTGCACAAACCATAAGGGTGCTCAAGTACAAGCGACTCCGGTTGGCCGATTCATTCCGCCACCTCATCGATGATAAACGGCTGCCGATTATTGGTCAGTGCATCTCTCGGAGACGTGTATAAGAAACACATCTTTCTTCGAAAGACGGACAGATTTTACAGTACACGAATATAACACAACCTACGAATATAACACAACCTACGAATTTGTAAACTACGATAATTCAATAAGACGAATGATCATTCATTCGCCCATTCATCACATCACGGACTCCAAACCTCACGAAGAAACAGTTACGCATGTTTGTGTTTTCGACATCCACTGTGGAATGCTTAGAAACAAAACGTCGCAAATGCGAAGTGCTTCAAACGGAGGTGCGCTGGGAGGCTATATGCACTGTTCGCAGTCAAAGATATAATAAACCTCAAACATATTTTTTATGTAACGAAGGAAACTTCGACAGCGCCATAGTTCACACTGTTGGATTGAAGGCGTTTTGTGATTGACTGATAAAATAGGTTTTATTGGAAAGATAATAAACACTAGACTATGAAACTATTATTCACATTCGCACTGTCCCGAAACAGTTTATCTTCCTTATCTTTTGTTCGTTCTCTCCCGTTACGTCTCATCTCTTCCGTGGTTATCTTAAAACTTGCATCCACGCAACCACACACCAAAACTATCAAACAAACTCGTCACCTATGGTAGTGCAACATAATAATTCAGGATGAACTGCAGAGCCCTGCACCCGAGACCATACGTTTCTACAAAATCAAAGCTTGGTAATAAATTTTTTTTATATAAATTATTTTAGACCTGCAGAAATTCGAAAGTATTCCATATTAAAAAAAAAAAATCAATTATTTTTACTACACAATAGCTATAATTCACTTCTTAAAGACGAATTATCGTTAAGAGAAAAAAACATGTCTTGCTTAATTTTTGAACCCTGCAACGTGTGTAAAGACCTAAAAAATTGGTGACGGACGCTTAGTTAGGGGTCATTTTGACTGAAGCGATGCAGGGCTGTGCAGTCTGATTCTCAATCGGTGTACTAATTAGTTTAATATCCATTTGTTTGGTCGAGTTACCCGTCGTCCAACTATTGCCCTGTCACTCATTAGTCAAAACCAATTTGTATAATACCATACATTAAAGACGGCCGCTTAAGCAAGTTATTTGGTACAATATAAATAGTGCTATTTGAAAAGTTTGCGGACTTTTTAAGAAAAACACATATTTCGATGCAAAACAAAATTTATTTCTCGCCGAATTCTCCCTGCAACTCGATACATTTGGTCGAACGTTTCTCCCATCCTTTGAAACCGTCAGGAAAAAATTGATCGTCTAAACTAGAAAAATACTGGTTTACAGCGTTTTCCACCTCTGCATTTGACCTACATTTCTTTCCCCAAGAAATTTTTTCAAATTAGGAACAGGAAAAAGTCTCTGGGAGCTAAATCTGGCGAATAGGGTAGGTGCGGAAGCAATTCAAACCTTAATTCGTTCAATGTTGACATTGCGATCATGCACGTGTGAGCTCGAGCGTTATCTTGATGAAACAGGATTTTTTTCATGGCCAAATGCGGGCGTTTTTTCTTAATTGTGGCCTTTAATTCATCCAGCAATGCAGCGTAGTACTCTTCGTTGATTGTTTCACCCTTTGTAACATAATCGATAAGAATTATTCCACGGCTACCCCAGAAAATTGTCGCCATCGATTTTCCTGCAGAGAGAACGACCTTTGCCTTCTTCGGAGTTGGTTCCCCCACTGCAACACACTGCATTGACTGTTGTTTGGTCTCAAGTGTATGGTGGTGTACCCAGGGTTCATCGACAGTTATCACACGTCACAAAAATTCCAATGGATTTTTTTGATGCAGGTTAAGACACTCGCGTGACATATCGCTCCTACTGCGCTTTTGGTCGATCGTCAACAAGCGTGGCACCCAGCGCGCGGATCATTTTCTCATATCCAAATCTTGATGTAAAATCTTGTGAACCCGTTCAGATGATATCCCACAAGCCAATATCGTTAACAGTCAATCGATGGTCTCCCATTACAGTTTGATGCACTAAATCGACCATTTCGTCAGTTGTCGCGGTTTTCGGTCTAAAATGCTCGTACGACCACGTTTGTCCACTCAACCACTCCACCATCCAATGTTTGACTGTTATAAATGAAGGGGAGGTTTTTTTTTTGTGACGGAGGGGAAATCTTCTGTAAGACACCCCCGCACTTCCAAGGGAAAGTGCAGGGGTAGTGCCGGATTTTTACCGACTAAAACCCCGCCGATGCCACTTTCCTACACCGATTTCTGATGGGCTTCGGGTTCTCCTAAGAATTTCACCGAAACCCATCCGGCGCCACGAGTCGAACTCGCACATTCCCAACGGAGATCCGGAAGGGATCTCCGACAGACCACCCGGGGTATGCAACACACACATACTCACATCTTTATTTACAAAAATAAACGTCACACTCGTACAAACATTCTTACAATGTTACATACTAATACCCGGTAACTACCGACGACGGGCCAGACATCTGCCCATCGCCATCGCTCGCTTGTGCACCTTATTGGTTGGACGAGCCCCTGCTCGTGCCAACGTGCACCATTCTACCCAGTCGCAGGCAGTATCCGACGCCTGCGACCAGTGCGGCAGCCGGAAGGAGATGACTCTTATGAGGTTAGCAGCTCCACCGACCGCAGCCGTAGTTATGTACCGTCGCCTCGCGCATTGAGGCGATCGGTGACCGGGGCACGTTTCCGGTTGGTCCGCTCGCAACCGGGTTGCCTATCGCGCTTCCGGTCCGCAGACTCCTTCTGGGACATAACGTCCTCGCAGAAGGAGTTAAACGCTCGTCGGCACCCCTCGCTCTCGAGCAGCTTCGGTAAGATGCCCGAAAGCGAGAGGTCCCAGCCTACCGCGTCGACGAGGACTTGGCGTTCACGTGCCCACACCGGACACTCCTCGAGCGTGTGCGCCGCCGTGTCCTCACTACCCACCCCGCAGTGCTGACAGTTGGCGTTGCGTTCCCTCCCTATCCTCCACAGATAAACACCGAAACAACCATGTCCGGTGAGAATCTGCGTGGCGCGAAACCCCGGCAAGATGAGACAGCTCCGGCTGAACCACTTATGTGGGTTCCGCAGGAGCTCCTCGGCGAGTTCGCGACACCGGCCTAATCGCCGCTCACTCGCGTACACGCGGTCGCTCACTCTCCGGCGCCATTGAGCTATTGAGCGACACCTCGCAGCCCTCCGAACGGCACCGGTGAGGATCACCGCCGGATCCTGACCGCGCTCGCGCATTCCCGCACGGTGATCGTAGATCTCCGATTGTTCACGCGCAAGCAGGTCGACAGGCACTATGCCTGCCAGGGCTCTCGCCGCCTCGAGGGAGACGGTTCTGTACCCTCGCACCACACGGATAGCCATCTGCCGCTGGACCGATTCCAGCGCCACACGACTACCCCGCGACAGATCGTCCGCCCATACCGGCGCACCGTAAAGCATCATCGAGTGTATGACGCCCGTGTACAGGCGGCGAACCGCCACGTTTGGCCCCGCGCAGTTCGGCAGCAGCCTTGCCAAAGCAGCAGCCGTACCCTTGAACCTTTTCAGGTTGTCTTGGAAGTATCGATCGAACTTCCATCTGGGATCGAGTCTGAGGCCCAGGTACTTGTAGCCCTCGGTCCCAACCTCGATCGATACGCCCCCGCCGATCGATAGCGTGGTGCGCGGAGGACCGGAGCCCCGAAGCCTGTGGGGATGAAACCACATGGCCTGGGTCTTCTCCGGAGATATCTGCAGGCCCAGCGCCTCGATCTCCCCGACAATAGACGCCACCGCCCGTTCCGCTAGGTCAGTGGCCCTCCTCCAGGAGTTCCCCCCGGTGAGGACGAGTGTGTCGTCTGCGTAACACACGACACTCACCCCTGGAGGCCGCGCCGTTCGCAATATCGCGTCGAAACCGATGTCCCGCAGGAGCGGTCCGAGGACCGACCCCCGCGGGCCCCCCTGTTCACACTGCACAGGTGGGTGCCTCCGACCCTGCTAGTGTACGTAATCTTTCTGTCTCGGAGGTAGTCTCCGATGACGGCCCGTAAGTACGCCGGAACGCCATGGTATTCCAAGGCGCTCCGAATCACCCGCCAGGGTAGGGTGTTGAAGGCATTGACGATGTCGAGGCTCCGCCAATACCACCCCTCCACCGGTGGTGTATCTATCCGTGAAGCCGCGCACGCGCTTCACCGCATCGATCGTCGATCGGCCACGACGGAAACCGAATTGGTCGTCATCGAGATCGGGATCCACCTCGGACAGATGCCGCAGAAGGCGGTGCACCAGGACCCGCTGGAACAACTTACCGACCTCGTCCAAAAGGCAAATGGGTCGGTAAGCCGATGCGGTGTCCCCTGTTCGTCCATGCTTGGGGGGCAGTACTAATTTGGCGGTCTTCCACACCGAAGGGAAGACCCCCTTATGGAGACATGCGTCGAACATGTCGATGATTCTCCTGCCCACCGCCGGAATGGCAAGCGCCAACGCCTTTCCTGGCACGCCGTCCGGCCCTGGGGCCACTTTCTTGCCCCTGAGCCTACGTGTGGCGATGAGCCACTCCTCGTCGGTGACCACGCGCGACTCCTCTTCGGCAGCCGCCACTTGATCTTCACGGGGGGAGGGTCGCCCATTCTCCCCCTCCTCATCCGGTGAGAAGAGGGTACCTATGACCCGCTCCAGGAGTTCCGGCTCCAGTCTGCTGGTAGCCGGAGGCCCCCCGTCTTTGAGCTTGCGCAGGACGATATTGTAGGGACGACCCCAGGGATCCCGATCTATGGTTTCCCTGAGCTCGTTCCATGCCCTGTTCTTGGCGCTCTGGATCGCCTCCTGAACGGTCTTGCGCGCGCTACTGTAAGCGTCATAAAGCGCTTGACCGTTCCGATCCTGTTCTTCTTCAGCTATCCCACGCCGCCGTCTGCGCAGATGGCGTGCATACCGACGTCGGGCTGAAATGCAGACCGCTCTTAGGTCCGCAATCTCGTCCGACCACCAGTACGCCGCTCGTCGTCCCGGGTGTGGTCCTCCTCTTCTCATGGCTGAGTCGCAGATCCGCGTCATGACTCGTTTGAATTCGACAGCCATGACTTCCGGATCGCGATCCTCCTCAGCCATTTGCGAGTGTGGGCTCCATTCTTCGACGAGGGCGGCAGCGACTAACTTGTCCTCATCCATCCCACGTAGTACCCACTTCGGGGTTTGATGGCAGCCCCCCGGAGTTGGACGAGGCCCAATCTCGTCCCCCACGGAGATGTCCATTTCTATGAGAAGATGGTCCGACAGAGACTCAAGGTCCGCTGCCAGACGCCATCTCCTCACACAGCGAGCGGCAGAAGGATTGGCCAGGGACACGTCGATGACTGACCCCCCGTTCCACCGCAGGCATGTGTATTCGTGGCCCGTATTGAGCGGCTGAATCCGAATCCAGCCGCCCAGATACTTAGGGCTTCTCCCGGGTGGCAGGAAACTCTGCTACCCCAAGCAGGTGATCGCGCGTTTAGGTCACCCAATATAAGAATTTTCTCGCGAGCTCCCGGCAGCCCGTTTATGCATCTAGGGGAGGCTTTACCGTATATAGAGTCTAACTTATCTTTTATTTCTTGAGTCTTTTCCCCTTTCAAATAAAGGAATTTTATCAATGCGCGATATTCAATTTTCTCCATTGTTGACAGACAGTGTCAGCTGATAATTTTCGAAGAGTGCCGTAGACAAAGTAATGGTCAGAATGACTTGAAATTTTTACGGTTTACATATGTCAACGCTATCTATTGGACGGCGAAAACTTTTTTTTTTATAGTTAGTTTATGTCGATGACGCCGGAAACATTTCAAATCACCCTTGTATTTATGGGATGTGATGAATATTTGAAAAAAAAAAATTAACCCAATAACTTCATGGTTGCTTCTTGATTTTCGTCGAAAATCATTTCCATCTACATAAAGTGCTGACTAACGATGATCACTTTTACGAATTCTCGAAACGTATCATAAAACAAATAAAATGATCAACAGTTGCGGACGGTAAAAGAAAAACATAGAAATGTGAAAAATCATAAAATCGTCTGTATCTGGGATAAACGGGTACAAATTTGCAGAAAAATCTGGGTATTGTTTAACATGTCAGATTTTCATTGCTAATGAAAGATGACCTAGGTTTAATCCTTTAATTACGAACATTGTATATGTATACATGTGGGATTCTTTTAGTGAGTATGATATGAAATGAATACACGAACTATTAACGGTGCACAAAGTTAAAAAGTATTTATAAAACTAATCTAAAGAATATCGACCATTCGCTTCGATTGGTGTACAACGTCTGTCTTCTTACAATTATCCGGCGGACCGCTCAGGTGCCAAGGAATGCAACACCTTCTCACCCCTTTATTCCCCTTCCCTTTTCCAAACAAACATCCGTAGCCAAGGAGGCATCTCACGACAGGTGCGCATCACAGGTATTTCAATTGATTCCACGCATTCTGCACAACAATGTGTGCTTCAGTGCCAGACAAACTCATTTACATTCACACACTACATCCTTCATACATGCGCATATGTTTACTTGTGAGAATTGTCAATTATTGATGGAAAGTGAATATATGCATCCTCACATATTGCTTGCTAAATCATATGATCATATACCAGGTTGTTCAATAAGTTTTCTCGGTCGATAAGAGAGGGCATTGCTACTAGTCCAAATTTGTTTTTGTTTTGTTGGTTCACTCTTCTTGACTGAGAGGGATTTAGTAGAGGCTCTACACATCTCATTAGGCAGTGTGAGTCATATTTTAAATGAAATGTTGAGTTTTAAAAAGCTGTGTGCACAATGGGTGCCGCATTCGCTACAATTGAACAAAAACACATTCGAATGCGACTTTCTCAACAACATTTGGAGCGTTTTAAAAAGGATAAAGTGGATTTTGTGCGTCGATTCATCACTATGGATGAGACTTGGGTCTATCACCATGATCCTAAATCAAAACAAGAGGCTAAAGAGTGGTGTGAACCTGGTTGTTCGGCTTCGAAACGAGTTCCTGTCCAGAAATCGGCCAAGAAGATTCTGGCATCAGTTTTTTGGGATGCGAAAGGAATTTTATTTGTGGATTACTTGCAAACTGGTAAAACAATTAATTCTGAATATTATTGCAACCTTTTGGACCAGTTGAAGGAAAAAATTCGTGAAAAAAGACCCGGTTTGCAGAAGAAAAAAATCCTTTTTCATCAGGACAACGCACCGTGTCACAAGAGCATTTTGACAATGGCTAAAATCCATGAATTAAAGTTCGAATTGTTGGAGCATCCGCCGTATTCACCAGATTTGGCCCCCAGCGACTTCCATTTGTTTCCAGAACTCAAAAAATGTATGCGTGGCAAGCGTTTTTCGTCAAATGAAGAGGTCATAACGGCTGTTGAAGCGTATTTTGCAGACCTTCCGGAATCTCACTTCAGGGATGGGATCCAGAGATTGGAGGATCGTTGGAGCAAGTGCATTAATGTTCAGGGGGATTATACTGATGAATAATAAAGTGTATTTTGAACCATAACATTGTGTTTTTCTTATCGAACGACAAAACTTATTGAGCAACCTAGTACATACATATTGTTACAATTTTGGAAAACGTTAGAATAGATGGATTTCTCAATCAAACAGAAACATCGAGACAGGACTTACCATTGAAAACGAAAACAGAGGATACCTGTTGTCAGATATATTCTTTCATACAACTTGTTATTATTAACCCGTTAAGGAAATAAGTTGTAAACGTCTTACTGTTTTTCGACATTCTAGATAAAATCGCTGAAAAGAAGCAGAAATTGTCTCTTACTTTTAAGAAAAGTTTCATTATTAGATGTAGGTGTAAGTAAAATATCGAGTAGTTTTTTTCGCTTTTGACTAATAATGTGCTTAAATGGTTACGTGACTAAACGATACAGATCATTGAGTAGTCTCTTATGTATAATTACATGTTATGGCATAATTACGTTAAAAAATATATTTATTCGTTTTATACCGTTGTTGTCCGGACTTATTGCAAATTTCTGAAACTCTTACAACCTGAACGTTTGATCATTTACAAGATAAAAAGTATAAACAAGTATATACCGAAGGAAAGGTACATTCTTTTAATCGTCATCGGACGTGAATTTGTATTTAACACCTCTATTAACTTAAAAGTTGGAATCCATGGCGCATTTCGTACATTTATTATATTGGATACTTGTACAAATATGCAGTAACAGAAAGAAATCGCGCTTCGTTTCTCAGCAGTCCGCAATCTTAGGGTTAAATCACCACAGCAATCGAAGAAATTCACTTTCAGACTTAAAAAACTCGCTTGCGAGGAAAGGACATGTAAACGGAGAGCGGTGGTGCAAACGTGTTTCGAGTTGAAAACTCATATGTTGTTCTACCCGTGAAGTATGTAAAACTCTCAAACTTTTTTTTTCAATGGGCGATGATTTTTTAGAAAATTGCATAAGATGGTTACCATGTGCATAGACTTCTTATAATGTAACACGTCCTTTCGTCCAATGCTCTAAATCGAGCAGCAAAATGAGCGACGTGTGACGAGATATCCAGAGTTGAAGGCCCTTTACTAAAATTTCTATTTTCAACTTTACTTGTTCTAAACAAGAATCGGTATGGCAAGAGTATACAGAAAAACGAAATTGCTCATATTCAATATATATTCCGTAAACAAAAAAAATAATTTGAATAAATGAAGCTAACAACCCGCTACCACCCTGGTGAATTAATTTCTCACAATTGGCAGGGCGGTACAAATCGTAAAACCAAGAAAGATAGAAATTTGCACACCGTGTACAAACTAATAAAGATACACCATAAATGCACATGCAGAAATCAAAGAACATGTTTCGTAAAATGGGTGCAGACAGTTGCTGACATATTAAGGAATGAATAATTAAGGCAACACCGTAGAACAAAAATTTGCATTGTTCTTGTGTTAAAGTCATCCAGTTTTGTAATCTTTTCATAACAAGTTTAACCTTCGGAAGGCAGATGGTCTAACCGCTCATACTGAAAAAAGATTACCCGCCACACACGAAGCAGCACCAAAGCCTGCGATAACGGGGAGGGGGGGGGGGGGGGGGGCAAACTATACACGCAACTCGCGGTTGGTATTATGGTCGTGCGTAATTTACAGTATAATTTTATACATCGCATATCTTAATTCATAGTCAAATTTGATTTTCAAGTACTCTTATTTTCGTCCAAAATGTGTATAATTGAAAACTACCGTTGTTTCATATCTATATCAAATATATTTTTTAGATACATATAAAAAAAAACGGTAGTTGTCAGTAATTTTATGAAAAACGGAAAAAAGATTTCTAAGTAGGAAGACGTTACATCGGGAGCGTAACTTCCTAATATTTTAATTTAATCGGCCGGGATTGCCTTAAGTTAGGTATGTACACCCACAATCGAATTGGCTAAGTAAATTCCAAGTGAAAAATTCTTTTCACACTCAAAGTTTCGAACCGTTTTCATATGGAAAGAAATTTTGTGGGGCACAAATTTAAGTTAGAAAAAGAGTCGCAATCCTAAAATTTGGACTCTAGATGTGCATGAGCAGTCACTCATCTTCCGGCTCGGGCTAGATTACTAGTTGAAATTGCAAGTTACATTATAGGAAAACTATATACATGGAAATAATTGTATACAATTTCCTAAAAATGTATCGACTTTCTTTTGAAAAAATAAATATATTTTATGATTTCACCTGCGTCAATAGAACAACATACCATCTTGATAAAAAAGTTTTAGGACTCGATTGAAATTTTTTTTTTGTTAGGTTGCCACATCTGTCATTAACGTTCCCACCAAGTTTCAGCATCATAACTTGACATTTGTAAAAGTTATACCGTGCTGAATACATCTACCTTTGTGTGTGTTTTCGATTTTTTACATACGAGGGCAGTCCGAAAAGTACTTAGCCTACAAAAGAAAAACGAAAATTTTGGAAAATTGACGATTTATTTTTCAACATAGTCAACAAGGTGTCAACTACATAGACTACCTGGAGAAGTGCAAAACAGTCACGGGGCTGTACTATGCCGAATTATTGAGCCGATTCGACGCCGAATTAAGGGAAAAACGGCCCCATTTGGCGAAGAAAAAAGTGCTCTTTCACCACGATAACGCACCGGCTCACACCTCTGCCCAAGCTACAGCCAAATTCGTTGAATTAGGCTACGAACAGCGGCCCCATCCACCGTATTCTCCAGATTTGGCCCCGTATGACTTCTTTTTCTTCCCAAACTTGAAAAAGTCACTCGCTGGGCAGAAATTTGAGTCGAATGAGGAGGTTATCACCGCCACGGAGGCCTACTTTGCAGATCTCCAGAAAACGTATATTTCAGACTGATTGAAGAAGTTGGAGCATCGCTGGATCAAGTGTATCGAGTTAAAAGGAGATTATGTTGAAAAATAAATCGTCGATTTTCCAAAATTTTCGTTTTTCTTTTTTAGGCTAAGTACTTATCGGACTGCCCTCGTATTTGAAAATGGCATCAACTTTGTATCAACGAATTTGCATAAAATTTTGCGTGAAAAACGGATTTAACGGTTCGCAGACCTTGGAAATGTCGCAGAAGTGTTTCGGCAACAATAGTCTTTCGATATCAAAGGTTTCTCGGTGGCACGGACGCTTCAGAAGTGATCGTGAGGTGGTCGAGGATGACGAACGCAGTGTCAGGCTTTCAACATCTAAAACCGACGAAAACATCGATAAAATCAAAAAAATGGTGATAGAAAACCGCAAATTCATCATCAGAGAGTTGAAAGAGGACCTGAACATCGCTTATGGACCTGCTCAAGGCATTTTGGTTAATGATTTGGGCCTCAGATGTGTCGCTGCAAAACTGGCGCGGAAAGACCTCAATATCTTGCAAAACAGAACCGCGTGAAATCACGAAAGACATGATTTTCAAGGCCGAATCCGACCCAAAATTCATCAAACGGATCGTTACTAGAGACGAGACGTCGGTGTACTAGTAAGATACACAATCCAGACACCAAAGCGAGTGAATGGCGTGCATCGAATGAGCCGAGACCGAAGAAACCACGTTGTTTTCAGTCGAAAAAGAAGGTGATGCTCACGGTTTTCATGCATTACAATGGTGTTATGCATCATGAATTTTTGCCAGAGTGACAGACAGTCAACAAAATGTATTATTTAGGCGTTATGAAACGTTTGCGTGAAGCAATTCGCCAAAAAAGACCGAATTTGTGGGCAACCAACTCGTGGATTTTGCACCACGATAACGCATCGTCGCACAATGCGATCCTTATTCGCGAGTTTTTGACCAAAAATAGTACGAATACTATTCACCAGCCTCCGAATTCACCTGGTTTAGCTCCCTGCAACTTTTTTTCTGTTTGACCGACTTAGAAAACCGCTTCGCGGAGCGCATTACAGCAGTCGGAAGGATCTTATGGAAAAATCGAAGACGGCTCTGATGGACATACCAACAATTGAATACCAGCGATGTTTCGATGATTGGATCAAGCGCTGGTATAAGTGTGTTACAGTCGATGGGGAGTACTATGAAGGGGAGAATATCAATTTTAATGCATAAACTTGAATTTTCGGTTTTATGAATAAAGTTCTAAAACTTTTTGATTAAGGTGGTATGAGCATTACAGATCGAACCTCGTCTAAACCGCCGCATTGTCTCTTCTTGTAAGCCACACCATCCCATTTTTTTCCTGGTGTTATAACTTCGTCTGATTTCTTTATTGAACTTCGCACGTACATACAGGTCGGGGCACACTTCGGCACTGCTCTCACGCCTTCCGTCCTCGCGCTCGGACCCCGACGCCTCTTGGTAACAGAACAAACGAACGTCGGGCGCTCGCACAGAAACCAACGTCGCCTTGATCTCTCCAACTCAGTCAATTTCGCACATCCTCCCACCTTGAGTCCTCGACTCAACCAATTAATACTAATTCCGCGCGCTCTGATAACGGTCGGGTTTTTTAATTATTCTTCCGCTGCGAGTCTGTGTACTAGGCTGAGGGTCGATTTTGTCGACATCGCTTTCGTCGGTCTTATTCCTCCTTTGCTCACCGTTGGAGCCGGTCACCTTCTTCCGCAGACGGTCGTCCTCCCTCGCCTCGTCGCACGCAATTTCCAGCGGATAAATCCGCTGTATCGGCCGTCTCAATAAACCGTTCTTTGTTCGCAGGATAACCACACGACATTCTCCGTCCTTGCCCGCGATCATCTGTTCCACTCGGGCCAATGGCCAACTAGCTCTCTTATTACAATCATCGCCTAAAAGAACTACCTCTCCTTCTCTAATTCCCCTCGACAAAATGCACGTCCGTTTCAAAATTAATTGTCCTAGATATTCCCTCCGAAAACGCTTCCTCAAATGTCTCATTACTTCTATCTTACGTCTAAACTTCTTATCTAAATTAACATTTTCGGTTAAATCTACTTCTGGGGTCTCCGCTATGCTGATCCCTCTCATAAACATTGCCGGGGTAAGTGTTTTTAGATCCTTAGGTTCCGCCGATATATAAGTCAAAGGGCGCGAGTTGAGCGTCATTTCACAATCGCACAGAACGGTATACATGTCTTCGTACGTAAGGCATGCTTTCCCTAGTACTTTTCGCAAGATCTTTTTGAGCAGTCCAACTATTCTCTCCCACCATCCACCCCACCACGCTGCTGTGGGAAGGTTGAACCGCCAATCTATTCTCGTGGCCGAACTGGAACTCGCAATATTTTCCCAGTTCAATTTTCCGAACGCGTTGTTCGCACCTACAAAGTTCTTGCCATTATCGGTATACACCACAGCTGGTCTACCATTTCGTGCGATGAAGCGGCGCAGACTATCCAAAAAGGCCCTGGTTGACATGGACGTAACTAGTTCTAGGTGGACTGCTCTGTATACAGCGCATGTAAAGAGGCATATCCATGCTTTCTGACGTCCACGTAAAAACACTGGTCCCGCGAAATCGATGCCCGTTGTCTCGAAAACCGTCGCGTCTCTCACTCGATGTATAGGCAGAGGAGGCGAGTGTGTTTCCACTTTGGTAGCGCTATACCTTTTACAAACAACGCACTTGGAAATCACCGAGCGGACAACTCTTCTCATTGCCAAGATCCAATACCTTTCTCTCAAGTGACACATTACCGTTTGTACCCCGGCATGGCACATACTCTCATGCGTTTCCCTGATTAACAGTTCTATTGTCCTGTGTTGCGTTAACAGAATCGGACACAAGAAGGAGAACTCATCCAAACGCTCCAAAATCTTCGTCTTTAACCGTATCAGTCCATCCGTGTGTACAAAGGTTTGGAGCGTCGCTAACTTCGGATCATTTTCCGATGTAAACATTTGGCTTTGCAAATATCTCAGATGTTTTATTTCCGCTCGGCAAATCTCCTGGTGCGTTATCCGTGTACAATTAGGAATCTCTCCTTTCACCTTATATTCTTTAAATCGTAACATAATAACAAAAAATCTAATCATTTTATGATACGATGAAAACCTCTCCCCTATACAGGAGACTGTCTCCGTGCGGATAGCGAGCAAAGATACTTGGGCTGATTTTTTCAGCTCCTTTCTCACCTCATTTTCGTCCGTTTCCGTGACCGGATTCGGCCAGTCCTTAAACTCTTTGCGGAGCCACTCGGGTCCCTCCCACCAACGCGAAAAACGTAACCGTTTCGCGTGACATCCTCTAGACGGCAGATCTGCCGGATTCATTTCACCCGGTACATACCTCCATGTCCCGGTTGAGGTCAACTCCCTAATCTCGCGAACTCGGTTCCAGACGAACACGTTCCACTGCAGATCGCGGTTCAACCAGGCTAATACCGTGGTCGAGTCTGTCCAGTAAAAGACCGGCACTTCTTCATATTTCAACGCTTTTATAATTTCTCGTGTCTGCCTACTCCCGATGGACGCGGCCAATAATTCTAAGCGAGAAATCGTGGCACCATCCGGTGCAACGCGCGTCTTCGCTGCGATAAATTGTAGTTTAATACCACTCTCTTTACCTATCCGCAAGAACGTCACTGTAGCATACGCCGATTGACTGGCGTCGCAAAAGGTATGAATTGACAAATCCCCGGCTCCAAAACTCCTAGGGATTTCGATTTCTTTCAAATGGCCCAACTGTTTATACCATTGCTCGAACTCTTTCCGTGTGGTCTCATCCACGGGATCATCCCACCTAACTTTGTTTTTGTGCAATCTTTTGATTAGCAACTTCGGTAACACGGCTACTGGGGCAGTGAAGCCAATCGGATCGAATACTTTATGCGCTATCGAAAGAATCGATCTTTTCGTAACGTCTCTACAATTCGTCTCTAACAAATCTATAACAGAAGGGTTAATTGTAATCGTATCACGCGTTTTATTGAACAAAATTCCGAGAACTAACGTAGTCTCTTTCCCTTGATCATCGTGGGTATGCTCCCACCCTCTCAAATCGAACCCGCCCGTGGTCATAATATCTTTACTCGCGTAAACAAATTGTTCCAGTTCCTTCGCTGATGCCACGCTCGTTGTACAATTGTCTACATAAAAGGACTTAGACAGTTTTCCTACTAATTTTGTCGGCCACCGCCTGTGGTTCTTTTCACTGACCGTTCGTAATATAGTCGAAAAGTGATATTCTAATACTGCTTCCAACAGGAAGGGACTGCATGTGAGGCCAAAGACCACGCGTTTGTGCCGAAATACTCTACGCTCTCCGTCCACGTACCACAAAAAACGTAAAACGTCTCGATATTTCGGGGTTATCTCTATCTGTAAAAAGGCCTTGCGAATATCGGCGATCACAGCGATCTCATGCTCCCTAAATCTAAGCAGCGACGCCGACAACGCTTCAATCAAATTCGGGCCCTTCTCGAGACACTGATTCAGGGAGGGGTAACCCGTCTCACTCGCGGATGCATCAAAGACCGGCCGAATCCTCGTTGTACTCCCCTCTTTAATCACCGGTCGATGAGGTAAATAGTGGGCCAACGCGTCCTACTCGCTTTCTGGTACAAGTTCAATAATGTCTTCTTGCAACCATTCTTTAAAAACTGTATCGTAAACTTCGTACAGATTATTTTTCCTTAGTCGTTTTGCAGTGTCCTCTAATCGTTTCTTCGCTAAATCGTAATTCCGCGAAATGGGCGCGTGATCCTCTATCCACGGTAAACTAACCACGTATCGGTTAGCTTCACTCACTGAAATTGTCTCGGAAAATTGCTCTCTTACCGCTTGCTCTCTTAACGCCCGATTTGACCTTTCTATTGGATCACCGATCCCTAGCACGTCTAAACTCCATAGATCCGACACCTTCGCATCGTTCACGAACATTGCCATGGTAGTTAACGCAATGTCTTGTTTCTCGCTTTTACGGGTCTTTCCCATGACAGTCCATCCCAGGCAGGTTTCAATAGCGTCCCAGCCATTCCCTAACTCGAATTTCTTTCCGGTCGTGAGTTTACCTGCGACATCCGCCCCAATAAGTAGATCGATCGGATCCGCGGGACTTCCTGTGCTCCTGTCTAAATCGCTAAGCGTAATGCCACGATCGTGCAACTCGGCTAGCCATGCCCCCTTTCTTACGCTCGGGATGTCCCCACATATCACAGGTTTATCTAATACCTGGAAGTTACACGCATACTTGCTGTCAAGGCTTTTCACTCTCGCTTTGTAAACAGCGTGCGTCTGTCTCTCAGTTCGTAACCCGCCGAATAACGAATGCACCACCTCAACGTTTCCGGTTGCCTCATATTCTAAAAACTCGGCCACCTCTTTCCGGATATACGATCGGTGTGATCCCCCGTCCACTACCGCACGCGCCTCTTTCTCCCGGGTCCCTGAATATAAAATAACGCGTATCGTCTGTAAGTAAACGTCGGGCCAATTACAAAGATTTGATAAATTATGTTCTTGGATCTTTTCCGTCGGACCAGTGTTTTGTTTCTTATCCGTCGGCTCGTTCCTACTCTTGTTATCGTAAAGAGACGGGCAACACACTGTCGCATGTCGGTTTCCGCAGTTACTACACGTGATCTTTACTCTACATTCTCTCGAACGATGCCCCGGTTTCAAACATCTGAAGCAACACCCCTTTTCTTTAACCAAGTCTGTTCGCCTATCGCTCGACATTCTTTTACCCTTCTCGCACGCCGCGCTTTCGTGATCTTCCCGACAAAAGATACATCGCTTACGCTTCTCCTCTGCCGAAAACAAAACGCTGGCGCTCGGTATCTCGCGTGTTGCGTCCACTCTCCCCTTCGTCCCTCTTGCTCGCGTCTTCTCGTTCTCCGTCTCAGCTGTGAACCCCCTCACCGCCATGTCAATCCGCTCTTCATTTTTCACTTCGGATTCCAGGAACTGCAGTAGCTTCTGTAGTCGGTTTGTCGTTAGGCCTTCTCCCCCCGCCGCCTCGCCGTTCGTCCATGAGCGTTGCCACGTACGCAGAATTTCCTCCGGTAGCGACGATTCGACCAATGGGTATAACATAGTTGCGCAATTATCTGTTGTGACGCCAAGCGATTCCAGGGCCCGGATCTGCGCAGATATTTTATCGTAGAGGCTCGAATACTTATTTTCCTCTCTTTGTTGGTCGCGTTCTGTAACACCAGGGCGAGCAATTCGCGTGTATAATACTCCACCAGCAGATCGTCTCGTCCGAAACGGTTTTTCAGACTCAAGAACGCCTTCTCGTAGTTCTCTGCGGATGTAGGGTAGCCCTCAACCACGTTTTGCGCCTTCGAGCCTTTCTCCATGCTCTGCTTCAAATATTCCATTTTGTCCTCCTTGGAGATGTTAATATCTTCGTGGATCTTCTTAAAATGTGCCCAAAATTGCAGCCACTGACTAATTCTCCCACCGAACTTCGGTATTTCTAATATGGGTCGCTTAAACGGCTTCTCCCTGTATGGCGTCGCCATTACCGGGTTTCGTGCTTGATCGGGGACGCTATCACTTCGCTCGGTCAATCTAAGCCTCGCTCTCCAAAAATTGCTCTTGTATTGCTCGTGGGATTCTATTTCGGCTTCAATTTCCTTCTCGGTCACTTCAGATTCTAACAACAAATCCACGAATTTATTATTAACTGTCTCCAGCTCTGCCATTCTCGATTCTAATAGTTGTAGAGCTATGAGGCATTCAGTGTGTGCCACCGACGAATCTTCACACTTTTCCCTGAAGCTGTTCCAGCACTTTGTGAACAGCGCGCGTTGCACTGTACGAGACCTCTTTACACTTTCCATCACGGGTTTTGTCACGGTCGCCAAATGTTATAACTTCGTCTGATTTCTTTATTGAACTTCGCACGTACATACAGGTCGGGGCACACTTCGGCACTGCTCTCACGCCTTCCGTCCTCGCGCTCGGACCCCGACGCCTCTTGGTAACAGAACAAACGAACGTCGGGCGCTCGCACAGAAACCAACGTCGCCTTGATCTCTCCAACTCAGTCAATTTCGCACACCTGGGAATAGTATGGCGAGTAGGCATTATGCTGCAATATCTGATTATGAGAAAGCAGTATGCAGAAAGAAACTTCGCTTCTAAAATTATGTGTTTATGTTGTCCGTTAATACATAAATTGTACGTTTATATCTTTCCTCCAACTTAGTTCTAGTTTTACTTCTTTAATCGCATCATTAAACAGAGTTATCATGATGTTATCACAATATGTAAAAGGAGATTTTGTCGTACCCAAATATACTTAATGTTTAGAAGCGTTTCCCACCATTCACCGGATAAAGAAAACAATTTTAAGATGTCATCCTTTGTGCCACAACCGAAATACATGCTTACTGCAAGGCCAAACAGTAAATGTACTTTAAATAAAATAAAAAATAGGAAACATTAAAAGCAACAAACAATTCAAACACGCGCGTACATGTCAAGCATATATATGTATGTACAGGGTGCGTCGCCAAAATCCGGACAAAATTCAATTTAAATTTCCCGTCGTTCTATACCGTTTGGAGATGTCGCTATTGGCAACGAAATAATTTAAAGCAAGTAATAAACATTCATAACCTCCAAACTGTAACTATGTTAAACCAAAGTGCAGAGTATAATCGAAGAACCACGATTATCGAAAGTATTCGCACTGGGTGCTCAGCGACAGAAATTATTCGAATCTTCGGATACCCAAGATCGACTGTGTATGATGTTATCGGGAGATATAACGAGTCTGAGAAGTCCAGCGAAGGTTTTGCAACACCGGCCAGGAAAAGTCACTCGAAGAAGCGCGTTGTTAGGACGCCCAAAATCATTCAATGGGCTCAGAAACTCATTTTTAAGGATCCAGGGCAGTCGATCCGAAAATTGTCGGCGATTGTCGGTGTAAGCGAAAAACCTACGCGTCAAATCGTCGATGAGGACCTCCGCGACAAGTCTTATGCGAGAAAACTGAGACAGATGCTTTCCGAAGCTGCCACGACAAAGCGAGTTGAATGCTGTAACCTGCTTTTGTGTTCCTTATGAAATAAGGCTGCCGGACGCCTCAGGTTTTTTTCTGACGAAAAAATTTTTACTGTTGATGCGAAAATTAATCGGAGGAATGATCGCTGGCTCACACACGATCCTGAAGATGTCCCCATTATTTCCAGAACGAAATTTCCGGCAAACGTTCACGTGCTAAGTGTCGTGTCGATCCGGCGTGGGCACGTGAACGCCAAGTCCTCGTCGACGCGGTAGGCTGGGACCTCTCACTTTCGGGCATCTTACCGAAGCTGCTCGAGAGCGGGGGGTGCCGACGAGCGTTTAACTCCTTCTGCAAGGACGTTATGTCCCAGAAGGAGTCTGCGGACCGGGAGCGCGATAGGCGACCCGGTTGCGAGCGGACCAACCGGAGACGTGCCCCGGTCACCGATCGCCTCAATGCGCGAGGCGACGGTAGCTAACTACGGCTGCGGTCGGTGGAGCTGCTAACCTCATAAGAGTCATCTCCTTCCGACTGCCGCACTGGTCGCAGGCGTCGGACACTGCCTGTGACTGGGTAGAATGGTACACGTTGGCACGAGCAGGGGCTCGTCCAACCAATAAGGTGCACAAGTGAGCGATGGCGGCGGGCAGATGTCTGGCCCGTCGTCGGTAGTTACCGGGTATTAGTATGTAACATTGTAAGAATGTTTGAACGAATGTGGCGCTTATTTTTGTAAATAAAGGTGTGAGTATGTGTGTGTTGCATACCCCGGGTGGTCTGTCGGAGATCCCTTCTGGATTTCCGTTGGGAATGTGCGAGTTCGACTCGTGGCGCCGGATGGGTTTCGGTGAAATTCTTAGGAGAACCCGAAGCCCATCAGAAATCGGTGTAGGGAAGTGGAATCGGCGGGGTTTTAGTTGGTAAAAATCCGGCACTACCCCTGCACTTTCCCTTGGAAGTGCGGCGGTGTCTTACAGAAGATTTCCTCTCCGTCACAAAAAAAAAAGTGTGTCGAGTGAGGGTGATGTCATGCCACCGCATTTCTTCAGTAAAGGGGGAAATGTCACAAAAGAAGTTTATTTGAATGTCTTGATAAATGTGGTGAAGCCGTGGGTGGAAACTGTATCATCTGGAAAGCCGTATGTGTTCCAACAAGACGGTGCGCCCGCGCACACAAGTCATTTGGTGCAAAGTTGGTTATCGGACAACGTCGACATGTTTTGGTCTAAAGAATTTTGGCCTCCCAACAGCCCAGATTTAAATCCTTTGGACTATTATGTATGGAGCGTGATTGAAAGGGTCACCAACAAGTCCAGACATCCCAACGTCTCATCATTAAGAGCAGCTATTGAAGCGGCATTCGCCGATATGAACCGAGGCTCGTTAAAACGGGCCTGCGACAGATTCAGACCGAGAATGGAGGCGGTCATTGAAGCAGAGGGGGGTTATATTAAATGAATATTTTCTTTATGACCCAATAAACAATACAGTAACAAAAAAAATTTTTTACTTTTCTATTATTGCAATAAAAATTATGTTCCAAAACAACGTTTGATTTGTCCGGATTTTGGCGACGCACCCTGTATAATGCCCGCCTGCAGCAAAACCAAACTCAATAAATTAAATAAAGTAATCAACAAAACGCAATTATATACGCATATATACTTATACGCGGTCATGCTATAAAACAAAATGATCTACGGGGCAAAACAAAAAGTAAAGGAAACCCAAAATGACAATACCCAGAACCGTGTAGTTAAAAAACGCGAGTAGCTTTGGAATATTTTTCAAACGCATACTTTTAAATGATTATTATTATTATTAAATCCACATCTTAATTGTATTCCAAGCCGTACTGTATCTGTACGTATTTTAATAGTTAAAGTGAAATAGAGCAAATGTTTGCGGGACGCAGCACATTTATCGTGATTAAACCTGTTCGGCAACAGCAAATATAAACTTTGGGTAACTAAAATCAGCTGTACCTGATGCTTTTATACTAAATTGCTTAAGAGTTTATTAGTTACAAAAAAGGGGTCCAGGAGTGAAATTACAATATCAAAGTAAGAAAGACTTCCCGAAATTGATGTCGCTATAGACTCGTCTATACCCGCGTATGTTGTTGCAAAAGAAATTTATGTGACTCTTGTTCGCTGGAGTCCCAAAGCAGAGTGTATCCCGTGTGGTGGTTGGATGAGAAGTGACTTGTCTTGTGGTTCAAAACGAAGTGTTTCAAAGTTTGGTGGTAGAATGAGTAGTGCCCCCCCTTCCCCTATCGGAGCCACCCTTGTCGGAGGCTCCCTTATTGGGACCTTCCATATTGGGTCCTCCCATAATCGAGCCTCCCATATTGAGGCCCCCATAGTGAGTTGGGGGTGGAGTGACGCATCCCAGGCTAGTATGTACGGGGTCCTCTTGTCCTCGCTTGCAGATAAGGCGATATAAATCAAGACTCCGCCATAAATAACCCGGGTACTCATTCCTGGCCACATGGATAGTTTGGAGGTTTATTGCAGCGTCTATGGAAACTCTAAGTGCCAGACGACGACGGTGTTTCGTCGGACACTTTCCAGAAACACTGCGCTTTGTTTGCTTACGATGCAACAGAAGGTTTGCATGAATAGGTGTATGTGAAAATACGAATGAACAGCACCTATTGCGCACTTTTCCGCGCGATTGGGACGGTTACCCCAATGATATGCGACCGTTAATCTTCCCGACCGAAGTGGTCGCAGGATCCGCGGTTGAAACCGCGAACAAATGAAAATTGTTTACTCAGCATCAATATTTCGCCGCATAACGACGGATAGTAATAACCAAACATTTTATTGATGATTTAAAAAACATTCAGAAATTCTTTACTCAGGACGTAAAAATGTTCAAAATTGATACATATTATTAACGATATATGCACGAACAGATAACACTAACTATTTGATTTATGAAAATGTTTGAAATTGTCCGAAATAAATGCGTCGTAACGTCGACGACATCGTGTTTATTACACACTTTTTTTTAGTAATATGCCCTTCAAAATTATCTGTATCACACGTTTCCATGGAATATATTGATGTTGGCAATTCATTAATAGTTGGCAACATTAATATGTTTCATAAGAAAAAAGAAAAATCAGTGAATGTGGCAGGTCCATATTTTGATGCAACATCCTCCGATATTAAAAACAGACTGGCGTATAGTTCCATTACACTTTTTTTGAGAGCAAATTTTATCGCTTTTGCAGAAGAGTCATAATTCCAAGTGCCACCGTGCATCCGAAAAACAGACAGACATTTTTCAAAGAAAATGAAAGCCAACGAGACGTTATTGAAATTGTAATTCCATCTGTTCTTAAATTATGCCACAGTTGCAGATTTAGTACTTATGGATTGCTGCAATCCTAGAAAACATAATGTCGCTTTTTAAACCATTCAGCAAAGGTATGCACTAATTTCGCATTTCACATAATTTTGCTTCTAAATAAATTTCGACAATAGTATAATATAAAAACGCGAAAGCGCGTACTTGTTCGGATTGGAAACATAGACAGATTTACCGTTTAAATGATCAAATAAGTAATTTAAAGTTTCAAATAAGCTGGCTGCATATTACACAATTGTTATTTTTATGCAACCCGTTAATGACGCCGTGAACAGTGCATATGATACTCTTCTGCTGAAAACTTTCAGAGCGAGGTTTTATTTTGACAAAAGAATTTCGCCTTATATATTTTTTTCTGACAATTTCAGCCGCTCATCAAGCCGCTCGGGTACTATTGTGTTTTTCCAAATTTCATAATGATAAAACATTGCACTCATAAACAACCGAATTGATGATTACAAAATTATTTTTTAATCAATTATTCCTCGTACTTTGAAAGAAATTTAAATAATCGGAAAAAGAATACATTTTTGGGCCACTGTGTATGGAAATTTATGTTTTAATAGACGTTCGGTAATTTGCAATGTAGTAATTATTGGGTCCCTGTTCGTAAACAAGCCTTCTGACTTTTAAAATTATGAAGACTTTTAAAAATGTATGTTAAAAAATAATTTTTTACAGCACTTAATTTTATACATAAAATACCAATGGTAACATCTAAATCGCCCAGCATAAAAACAGGAATTTGTGTACGCCCATCTACGCTGCGGCATAAATTTGCCATCTTTGAAACCTTCAACAACCTATTTTGTTACGTGCAAACTTAAACACTTTTTTACACCCATTTCATCAATAAAGAAAGACCAACTGAGCTCTCTTATTTCCATATGCTCAGCTTTAATTTGGAAGCCGTTAAATATATTATGACAAAGTCTGGGTCAAATTTTAATAATTGTTACGGGACTCGGTAATCGGAAATGGAACAGAGTGCTGCTTTTATTGTACAAAGTTGGCGAATACATTGACATATACGCCGTTTTATCGTCTCGCGTAAAAATTTGATTTAAAGCTTTAAACAGCGACATCATTATAAAAGTTAAGTCGATGCCCAACACTTTTCTTGCAATTGCTTTCTTCAAGCACGTTTTAGCTAATAGTACCTGAAAAAAATCAATTTTTCAATCAATTCTTTGTTTCATACTTTTCTCACAATTTCGAATGACGAATATTGCATTTATTCTTCTTTTGTTTCAGCTGCTGTTCAATCTCTGGTAATCGATTTTCCTTTTTGTCGCTTTCTTTCGTTGTCGAGTTGGCCTCAGCATCAGAATTATCGTTAATATCACCATGAAACAGTATATGTATTTAGGATTTAAACACGTGAAACTAGAGAGTATAATATTTATAAACAATAACAACACAATCAAGACTTATTTCCTAATCTTTCGTCGTTTCGCCGTTTCGCCTTTTCGTCTTTACGCCTTTTTGTCTTTACGCCGTTTCGTCTTTACGCCTTATCGTCTTTACGTTTCGTTGTCAACTGACTATTAAGCAACGCAATAACACAATTCAACTAACTCGTCATCTATCATACATCAATATAATATCTGAAGATAAAAGGTGAACCTTTCCTCGTCAATTAGAGGACCCTGCATTTGAGATCTTACATATATTAGGAACAGTATCTTCCCTTAAAATGCCAGCTGAATGGAAACTCCTTTTCACAAAGTGCCGACTGCAAATGTAGTTTCTTTGCAACCCTGTATTTTTCATCTCCATCCAATCATCTAAACCACAGTTACCCAGTCCCGTTAAAAGCAAGGGAAATACGGAAAAACAAGACAGAAGGAATATAAACTTACCTCTTGTTGTAGCACCAAGCACAAGTTTTCTATAAGAAACTCACAATCACTTCCCATACCGACGTAAATACTATTGACTTCTTTCAACGTATATTTTCATATTTACCACTATTTCAATAGTGCTAACGTCGTATTTAGCTCTGAACTGGTAATGTCACATGTGTAACGTCCTAGTCCAAGTCCCGCTCATTATCGCCAGTTTGTCGAAAGACGGGGCAGGCAAATGCAATTTGTAGCAATAGTCACCAGAAACGATCGACGCGCATCTCTAGGTTTCAAAGAGAAAACCCACCCAATCCACATGCACCGACTGCCATACCTGCATATTTTGTGGCGTCACCGCGTAACTTTGTAAATAAAGATAAGATAGAAATAGAATAGAATAAGAGAGAAAATAGCAATGTCTCCAAATTGGTTCATTAGCCCCCACCAAACCAGTCTCTCCCACAAATTTGTGGCGGTATACTACATTCAACCATCACCAGACGGCGTCACATACAACCCGACTGGTGGCAAATATCGCGCAAGCAATAACCACCATTGGGTCCAGACTGGTCAGTTGTTTCTTCACTAGTCTCCAAACGATGACAAAACCGCTCTCTCGAACCGGGCCAACTCTCAAAAGCACTAGTAAACTCTCGCAGCAAACAGCGACATGGCATGCCTTAACACTAGATTGCCCGAGATTTCTTGTATACCTATATTGCCCAAAAACAGTCAAAATGACTGCATTGTGAAAAAATAACAAATATGTAAAGAAATTTGTTTAAAATTAATTTTTAATATTTTTTATGTTATTTACAGTTATATAACAGGTCATTAGTAAATATTAACTGTACATATTGACTGTTTTCAATGAACTTAACCCATATTTCCCAAAGCAAGGCAAATTTACTTGATTGTAAGCGCCTACTGCATTCGGTTCTTTTGTCAAAATGATTAAATCGTAGGATTTGCTTGAACTTTTCTCTGGCCATAGTTTTTCTAAAAGATTCGGGACCCCACTTCGCTGACCATAAATAACTCAATTTAAAATTTGTTGCCTCGTAAGCTCCGCGAGCATATAGAATCCCAATAAATGCACGTATTTCCGGTAATGATATTGTCCAACCGTTCCGCAAAATTCGGCGACATTCTTCTGTGCACTTTCTTATATGTTTGATAATATAGTTATCTATTATCAACGATAATGCACTGATAAGATTATCTGCCACAATGTTCCTTTTTGCGTAGCCTGTTGGCCCTTTCACACTCTTGAAAATACAAGCAGATGGTATCCTTCCAGGAATACCACCTTCGTCAATTTTTGTCCACACAGTACCATCAGCAGCTGTTTCGACCACCTGAAACGTATTTTCAGTTTCTTCATCAGAATCTGAACTAGTTAGCACCCTACACCTTTTCCTGGGCATATTGATGACGCTTTCATTTTCATCATTGGTGATCGACTCTTCATCACTATCTTCAGCGTCAGATGTTTCACTTTGAATATAATCCGCTTCATCTCCAGATGATAGTTCAGAATTTGTTGCATTTGATTCTATATCGGAGCACTCTTCACTTATGTTCGTTAGCTTTTCCAAGAACTCATTTCTGTTCGACATTTTTTTCATAAAGTTAGGGCGTAAAAGAAATAAAATAAACAACTTGTTAGAACAACACTTTATAAAGATTCGAATAACTAGTACTACTTTAGCTTATTGAGCAACGGACACTTATCAAGTATACGCCCAAATCGACAATTTATCATGCATCATATTTCAATACAAAGCCGGACAGGTCATATAAGAAATTTACTCAATTCAATAAATAAAAATCTTTTGATTATTTAAAATTTACCAAGCAGTCAAAATGACTGCTTCTGGGCAATATAGGTATAACACATATATATATATACGGAAATAAAGGAGGGCGGAAGTAACTACAATTATTCATAAACCCATTTATATGTTATAGAAAAAGTCACCAAATTCTAAGAAATTGTGTCATCAATTTCATAATTGTTTTTCTAATTGAAATTAAAAAACAGTCAAAATGACTGCCTTGGGCAATCTAGTGTTAAGGGGGCACATACACCTAGAGATTTTGAAAAAATCTCATTTTTCGTTTTTTGTATACTCAAAAAGTATATGGTCTTGAGAATAGCTGCTGCAAGTTTCAAAGTGATTCCTTAAAAATTGTCGGAGGTATAGCATTTGAAGCGAGACAGGCCCAAGCGCGTTCGAACGCCTGCGGACGCGACGTATGTGTAATTCGAGCTAAATATGAACAGTGCGCCGGAGTAGTTACATTTCTTTCGTTAGTACTATCCGTTAATTCAAGTGTTCGTTTCGATTTGGTTATAAGCGCGGCAACGTAAGAAAATCGTTGTACAAAATAATTTTTGGATAAAAATGGAAAGGAAAAAGGGTTCCAGAGAAGCTCATCGGTCAGGCAGTTTTATAAAACATAGGAAACGAAAGAGATCGCGTCCTCTCAACAAACACGAAGCAGAAAAAGAGACAGCGAGTATCAGCGCTTTTCGAGAAAATTAAAAACAGCGAACGACGTATATGTTCCTGAAGAACGAAGCATCGGATATCGCTTTTTAACCCTTTGCGTTCGACCGGTGCCTCTCAGGCACCACTCGCATCGGTGCGGTAAATTGAGTGGTAACGGTGTTTATTTGTGTTTGGCCTAACGAATATCGCTTGACAAGTTTACCTGGCCTTTTGTAGATCATTTTATGAGGTGTCTACATAACTATAAAGATGTCTTATCTCAAAAACACAAACGAATTTCAATGCGTGCATTATGTCTTGAGAATAATAGAACGTTGATAGACGTCGCAACGCTTCTTGATCCGACTGATCCGAATGATCCGACTCAATGGGAAGCTGCATGTTATTTTGATGGGACAAAAAAAGGATTGCAAAGTTTGTTCCCAACGAAAGTCCGGCCAAAGACGACAAACTCTGTACTATTGTGACACATGCCCCGACAAGCCAAGAATGCACATTGGAGATTGTTTTACAAAATACCGCAAGAAGAAAAATTATAGAACGTAATCTTTAATAAATATCCTTCATTAAGTTAAATAAATGTATGTAATGTTAAAATATACGAGTTTAAAGTGTCCTATTGTGCCTAAAATTATTTTAAGTTAACAGAAACGAACTCATGAAATAGGCGCGCGCGTGGCGGATTACTGTCGAGTTGCTGGTCAGCCCGAGAGAAAAGTGCGTCGAGCGCAAAGGGTTAAATTTTATCATTGTGTCTCAGCAATTTCTGGGCATGTGAAGTGCAAAGTATGTAACTCTATTGTAGAGTTTAGAACAGAAAGCACTCGAGGACTTGGTTTTCAAATTTTGATTGTGTGCCCATCTTGCAACCCAATTTCAATCCCATCATGTTCATTTATTGGACCAACATATGAAATTAGTAGACGCTTCATATTTGCTATGCGTTTATTGGGTATTGGTTTAAATGGAGCAAGAAAATTTTGTGGGCTAATGGATCAGATTACTGACAATAATGTACGCTATGAAAATTTCTACGGGACCATATGCCCATCAATACGCGGCCGTTGAGGACGACCGCTGGGTCTACTTCGCCGAGCGTCGAGCACAAGAAGCGACAAAAAGTGCAAGAATATTACGCAGGCAAGCTAGGATCGAAGCTTTTGATGCCGCTATATCTGGGGAAGGTTTGCTATATGACCCTGGAGTGGATGACTCTGTGTAAGTTTAAAAAAAAAATGTATCTACGTTTTAACCGAATGTCGAACTTTAAACGCGTTTTTCTCGAAACCGTGTTTTCAAAACGCGTACCAGAAATATCTCGGAAACGGCTACACCGATTTACTTCAAATTTGGAGGACTTCTTCTAAACGAAAAAGGCAGTCTTTGTCGTGGCGGATTTTTTTTAGAGCCTTTACTTTTTTTTTATAGCCCAAAGAAGACCAATTTCTACCCTAAAATATCGCTTTTTTTACTTGAACGGCCACCATTTTCACAAAAATCAATATTTTCAAAATCGGCCACGACAAAGACTAGATAATTTTATGTAGTTTAAGAAAATTATAGTCTGGTCTGTTTCAGATAAATCCTGTATGGGCTGCATCTGGGACCGCGGAACACCTTTTTTCAACATCGTCTTACACCGAGGACTATATCTCCACCATTTTAAAAAATTTTTATTTCAAATTTATTCTGATACTTATTCTGATAGTGTACTCTAAGGTAAAGAAAAGTAGGACTAATAACACGCGTTACTTTTCCCACAAAAAATTCATAAAGAATGAACATTTGATTTGAATTTTGAACAACTCTAGGTGTATGTGCCCCCTTAAGTCAAACGCAAGTGGACTTAGTCCGTAGTGTGGTATTTAGATATTCCACAAATTTTTCGGAGCGGTAGTCGCACATCCGGTTCATTATATATACACTAAATCTTTCAAATCGTAAGTCCAAGCGTCTATGGCTGGATTCGTCTGCCTTAACCCCATTTATGAGTCTATGGGCAGACCGGAGACGAAACGCCAACCCTCCTTCTTTCTTTGTCCATTTTCAATCCCATATCATTAGCCTGGCCGTCTTCTCATTCCGTAGAGGCGGCTTTGCGAAACTTCGAATGCTCTCCTTAAGGCTGAGTTTAGAAGTGGGAGCAAGAGTGCGTCGAAATTGAAAAATAAATATGTCGTGTTCTTACCCGTGGACATCAAGATGTAACACATGTGATACGATAGTAATAAACGGCCACCTATTCCATGGACACAGGAACATATTTTTCCATTACGTGGTAGGCGTATCCTAATCAATGACCCACATCTCGTCCGTACCCATGAAACGTCCCAACCTTTTTTGTCTCATTATTGCCTTTACGCCGAAAGATGGCGCAAGCAAATGCAATTTCTGTGTGATGTCTTAAGTCCCGCACAAATAATGTTCTTGCTCGGATATTAAACTCAGTCGAGTTTCGATAACAAAAACGATCAACTTTATTTCTTATATTGGCGGATACTCTTGACACATGTGCTCGCTTCTTTTGACAGCAAACAAATTATGCCCTAGTCTTGCTTACGGACCAATTACAATGTTACCGCGTCGTGGCGCTTTTGTTGCGTGCGGAAATATTCCTGCAAGGGCCCAACAAATTTTTCGTACGCGATCGAAACGCATTCTGTCCATTATATTTACCAAATCATCAAAATCGTAATACTAAGCATTTGGAGCAGGATCTACTTCAAATACCCCAACCGATGAGTCTGTAGGCAAATCCGAGACGAATCGCAAACCTTTTTTCTTTTTTCATTTTTACGGTCCCTCATCATTAACCTGTTCCTTCTGCCGTTCTGTCTAAGCGTTTTCCGAATCTTCGAGCGCTCTCCTTAGGCCAGGTTTAGAAGTGGAGACGAAAATGCGTAGAAACTTAAAATAAATGTAGTATCGCGATTTGAATTGGCAACACCCGATTTTGTGTGTGTGTGTGTTTGTGTGTGTGCATGAGCGATCGAGCATTTGGAAGATTCTAGAATAAGTTGTAATGTGTACCAATGCGTTTGGAAGATTCTAGAATAAGTTGGTTGCTAGGGAAGTAAATAAGATGAGCGACCGATGGTGTGATCCGCGATTCATTTGTTTATAAGAAGAAAGGAGCGAGAGCTTCACTCGATAAGCAGTCGCCACGAGACCATCACGAGGAAACCAATACGGGGAAATGATTCGACACACGCGAAACATCTTATCTTGTATTGTTATTCATTTCATTTTAATAAACATGTATCGTATCACTAAATTTCCACAAAACTTGGGGGCTCGTCCGCGATAGTGACTGGTGAATTGAACAAAATATTTTGATATTGCTATAATTGTGCAAGAATGGACCACGCGAAAGCATCTTCCCGACAAACAACGAACGAAGATCTGAAAATCGATGCCATGAAGATGGACAATTAAAGCAAGCCCTAAAGCAACGCAAAATAAAAACGAGTGGACCTAAGGCAGAGCTGGTACAGCGACTAAAAGCTGCCATGGTGCTTAAGGAACAACGGGAGGACGACGATGAAGACGATGTGCTCGTTACAAGTGACAAAGACGAAGATGACGAAGACGAAGTAAGACACGACGCAAGTGCACGAGGAAGAGGTACGATGCAACAGTCGCTTACGTTCCAAGACATTGAAGAAATCGTACAGCCATTCCGTGGCGATACCATGTGCGTAAGATTATGGGTTCAAGAATTTGAGGAAACGGCGGAACTTTATGGGTGGTCGGAAATACAAAAAGTGGCGTACGCGAAACGACTTCTACGAGGACCGGCCAAATTATTCATCAATCACGAACGAGCAGCAAAAACATGGAAAAGTAAAAAGGGCATTGAAAGAAGAATTTTCTCGCACAATAGATAGCTACAAAGAACATAGAGAATTAGGACAGACGAAAAAATCGCCAAATGAAACGTATGAAGAATATATTTACAAGATGTACGACACTGGTGCACAAGCAGACGTCGAAACCAGGGCAATAATTAAATATATTGTCGAGGGAGTACCGGACGAAGCAGTTAACAAAACCATCCTGTACGGTGCCACAAATTTACGTGAGCTAAAAGCAAAATTTGCCCTATATGATGATCAGAAGGCCAGCGCGAGAACGAAATCGAAACGAGTAGAGAAAACACCAGCATGGAAGAAACAACCGACTGATACGCAAAGAGCGGATAGACCGAAGACGGAAACCCGATTTTATAACTGCGGAGACCGAAATCACGTGCGCGAAGTGTGCCCGATGAAACACAAGGGAGCGAAGTGTTTCAAATGCAATGACTATGGACATATTGCGTCAAAGTGTTCGACTAAGTGTAATGAAGTAAGTCAGGTAGTTATAAGTGACAATTGCGACGATCTACGACAGGCGTGCGAAAAGTACCAAAAACAGGTAAAAATTCAGGGTCATGAGGTGAATGCGATTATTGATTCGGGCAGTCATTTGTCTTTGATGCAAGCGAGCCAGTATATAAAAATGAGTCTCCCTGCTTTACGAGAAAACGCGATAAATTTTAATGGCATATAATCGAAAGACAATTCTACTCTAGGCGGCTTTTGTGTTGATGCGATTACAGATGACGAGACCTACCCGATTAAGATTCATGTGGTTCCGGACACGGCGATGTGCTACGATTTGCTTATCGGTAGTAATTTATTGAATAACGTGCGTACGGTTATGGAAGGTGGCGATGTTTTTATAACACCGTTGGGAACGCGTCACACGACAAAATCAAAAATACCGGAAGTTTTGCAGATCGATGTTAAAGATACAGGTGTATTGGTACCCGAAGAACAATATACTTCCAATACGGCAGAAGAGTCGAGAAATGTTACAGAAGTTGTACCTACTAGTGAAGTAGATACAGTGCACGATAAAGCCTCAGATATGATAATATTAAACAATGGGTCAGAGACATCAGAGAAGGATACGCTTGAGAAAAATGTAGTAGAACCTGAAAACACTGAATTTGTACAATTCTCCCAAGATAAGCAAGATTACTCGCAGTTGGAGAGTCAATCGATGGACGCAGAAGATCTATTTGGCGAATACAATCTAATTTTCGAAAATGTTGACCAAATGGAGACTGAAAATTCGACGGACGTAGACGTAGGATTTTCGAAATTATGTGGACAACTGGACAACCTACGGGAAGCCGTGAGTGCGAGAGACGACTCCGAATCTTTAACCCTTTCGCTACGGCAGTGTATTCCGTAGGAGTGTCACCGCTGTACGGGCCCGCGTGCCGCCGAAGTAGCGCCACTGAACGGACCACTGCGCCGGAAAGTATGCATGTTGTGCTTAGGTAAACTGGTGTTCGGACTCATATCTTTCTGTGCAGACTTGTCATTCTCCGGATCGTACGCTTCTTTAAGTGTTACACAACAACATATTTTAAGGTATTCCAATTATTATATCAATAAAAATATATTTAAGAATTCAAAATTACACTTTACAATATCAAATTAAAATTTTCAATAATTTAATTCAGTGTGATAAATCTCGAAGCAAGGGTCGACACACAATCCCACATTACAATTTTTACATTCATACGCAGTTTCGCGTCTTCTATCGTTCGCATGGCAGACAACACACCTTCTCCTTGGTTTTTTCCCTACTGATTTATAAGCTGACGGAAAATGTCGTTGTATTAATCTCAGTGGATCATTATTCGACGCTCGATGTTGATGATTTCTACTATGATGGTACTTCCCTAGTATTTCCCTAATTAATTGCAATTGAAATTTTGCCACAGATATTGGTCGTCTCATCTTATGCTTGTACAGACAATAAGCGTTCCAGACGCAAATGTCTATCAAATGAAAGAAAAATTTCCGGTACCACTTCAAAGATTTCCGGGTCGAGTTCACAGTGCTTATGACCATATCAGCTTTATCCACTGCACCCATTGAATTATTAGTCTAACACGCATACAGGTTTCTAGATAACTCTTTCTCCTCCGTGCCTGATTACCGTCTTAAATTCTGCTGTATGCATTGTAGAAAACATGTACACCTCTCTCTTATCCATCCACTTTAAAACTAATAAATTATGGGATGATCTAAATGCAGCCTCTCCCCTTTTCAATCGTTTGTCAATTTTGGGCATTCCCTTTCTCCTTTTCATTACAGTCCCGCATGCATTTGTGCCATTATTATGTAAAAACTTAAATAAAGCGGGACTCGAATACCAATTATCTACATAAAGGGTATGGCCCTTTCCCAGATGCGAATTCATAAGGGTTTCCACTATTGCTCCAGATTTTCCAATGTCTCGATTTTCAGTATCCACCATGGTAGATGATCCGGCATACACAATTAAATCTTGCACGAATCCTGTCTCACAGTCCGCCAGAATAAACGATTTTATACCAAATCTGTTTCTCTTTGATGGTATGTATTGCTTAAAAGAAAGTCGCCCTTTATACAGAAGCAGACTTTCGTCAATGCATAGGTGTTGATAAGGCTGAAATGACTCGTTAAAGGTTTTCCGCAATATTTCAATGACGTTTCGTATTTTATACAAACGATCATTAGTTTGGTCAACATCGTCAGCGAAATGCAGCATTTGTAATCATTTAAAATAACGGTCTCTCGTCATTATTTCTCCAAAAATGTCGCTACATAGAAGTTTATCTTTACTCCAGTATTCTGGTAATGATAACTTCTTATTGCGGGTCATCAATAATGTCACAGCAAAGAAACAATATAATTCGTCTAATACTGTTTCATGTGACATATTTACGTTATTATTATTTTTTCGAGACCAATATTGATTAGATTTTCTTACAATTAACTCTACGAGTTCTTCAGAAACAAAAAGTTGAAAATAATCTAAGATTTTCGCAGAGCTATTAATATTTCTTTTAATTCCTGAATTCGCTACCGTAAAATTGTGTATTTTAGGGACGAATGTGTTCGACGTCCATACTTCACAATTACTGTTATGGGCTTCCATCTCTTCTGCTTCTGATTCGGAAGTACTACATATATTATATTAGTACTATATATAGTAGATACTATATATAGTACTACATATATTAGATTAATTTCATTTTCATTATCTGAGTCACTGTTTGAATCAATTAAGCCACTACAGGATCTAATTCTTTTCGGCCGTCTTTGTGCCATTCTATAAAGGGAGGTACAAAAGATCTTATAAAATAAACTAAACAAAGCCCCAAGTAAAATTTTCAAATAAATGTTGCAAACCTTGGAAACTTACCTAACAGCTGCGATCCAATTTCTTCTAATGATTCAAGGAACTTGTATTGTACTTTTGTACAATATAAACAGTTTATTCTCCAATAGAATAAAGAAAAAACTTGTTTCGACGTACAGATATATATATTTTTAAATATATATATTTCGGTTTCAAAATATACCTATACTTGGATTGCTTCAGGACGGTTGAATATTACTCACTGACAACTTGAACGAGACTGAAGCGTGATTCTTGCTCGATTGCTCCAACAAAATTACATGCTAATACTTCGCTTCTTTTAAACAAATGCGAATCAACCAGAGAATAAGACAAATGCCATCAATGTGCAGTATGACTAAAGCTAAAAACATTGCAGCGCTCATGGTCAAGTGGTATCAAACTGATGTCGCCTATAGGCGACACTTGTACACGCAGGTCGTCGCGCGGATGTCGCCTATAGGCGACGCTCGTAGCGAAAGGATTAAGGGCAGCAATCGAAGAACCAGCGAACAAAAGGACGGATCACGGAAGTAAGAATACCGAAGACATTATACCGATGGATACTGCGGAAGAACAATCAAACGTATTGCCAGGACAAGGCGAAGAACTATGCATCATTCCCGACAATGTGAAAGTCATTATCCAAGAAAAAGCAGGCGCTCCGAATTTAGACGAAACGCGCAAAGATGTGTCTGAGAAACAAACTGCTGCCAATAACAGAGCAATGGATATTCCCAGCGACGGTGTTAATTCGAAGAGGGAGAAGAGCTGTGCAAATTGTTTATTAATTGTCAAGCCAAATTACGAACGGAATCTTTCCTGGGAAACGATGGAGTTTTGTAACGAGAAATGTTTAGGCAAATTTCAAACGAAGTACGGTATTGTAGAACTGTAGAAATTGTAATGGGTTAGTCCAGGCTGTGAGTTTGGACAAGTACTGTATGCGCTTCGGTTACGACGTGGGGCAATTTTGTTGCTCTACGTGTTTAGAGGAATTCAAGAAAGGCCTGAAGGAGGTATGCAGCTACTGTCAGAAGGATATAAGTTCGGGTACAGAAGTTTTTTCGGCACCGGTAGGTGTATGGGAAAGTAAAAAAGTAAGAAAGAAAAGACTGTATGGAAAGTATTCGAAAATGAGTTATGCCGAACCGGTGAACGTCGAGAAGAATCATGCATGCGTAGTAGTCGATACATTGTCGAAAAGATTGGGGAGCACGAGGGTCCACAGAAGACGTCCACCGCCGCCGATTTTATGAAAATGTAGATAGGAAATGAAGATAGTGATCGTGATAGTGATAGTGAAAGTGCAGAGAGTGTAACATCTGAGGGCAGATGTTAATTACAGAATGGCCGAGTGTAGTATCGCGATATGAATTGGCAACACCTGATTGCGCGTGTTAGAAATAATAAAGGCAAAACTCGAAAAATTTTTATTTTAAACCAACACGTCCGTACTCTTTACAATGCTTAGGTAATGTGTCCCGGTACAGAGAAATGCGACGATCTCACACCTCTTTATTCCCCTTCTTTTTTTTTCAAACAAAAATCCGTAGCGACGGAGGCCTTTCGCGACAGGTGCACATCACAGGTATTTTGATTATGACTCATCGCATTCCGCACAACAATGACTACTTCAGTGCCGGACAATGACCTAGGGCCCCTCTCAATTTCGTCTCCAAATATTTTCCCGCTAAAACGCGCGTGTGCGTGTATGCATGAGCGATCGAGCGTTTGGAAGATTCTAGAATAAGTTGGTGGCTAGGGAAGTAAATAAGATGAGCGACCGATGGTGTGATCCGCGATCCATTCGTTTATAAGAAGAGAGGAGCGAGAGCTTCACTCGAGAAGCAGTCGCCACGAGACCATCACGAGGAAACGATCACGGGGAAACGATTCGACACACGCGAAACATCTTATCTTGTATTGTTGTTCATTTCATTTTAATAAACATCTATCGTATCACTAAATTGCCACATATATATGTCATGTTCCTACCCGAGGACATCAGAACATATCACACATACTTAGCAGAACTGCTTTACCTACTCTAGCCAAATGAAAAAACGTGTCGGTACGTTAAATGGTCTCTATTGTCAGTTATATGTAGTATCGATTTTTATATGATACTTAACCCTTTGCGATCGATGTCCCCGTTGCGGGGACATTTCTCAATCGTCATAGAAGTCGAAGTCATTAAATCATTGTAGAAGTCGATATTCCGCAGCGGGAACCTTCGAAAATGCAATTTTTTGTTGAGGCGTGCAGATATGGGTCATCAACTCATACATACTGTATAAAATAATAAAACCACAGAACAACGAAAAGCCACTGACACACTTTTGTGAAATGTTTAGTCGATCGGTTAGTAAGAAATTTCCGGCACCAAACACTATCTTAGTAAATCACTAAATAATTAATTTCATATAATTCGTTCAGGAATCAAGAAAGACTATGTAGTATGTTTCGACAGGAAAACTGCTGGACAAAGACGACAAATACACACGTACTGTGATACTTGTACACGAAAGCCAGGACTTCATAACGGTGATTTTTTTACGAAATAGCATACTTTAGAACATTACAGAGATTAAAAATCTATATTCTTACGTATTCCAAGTAGTAATAAAGCCAACAAATCAGTTTCGACAAATTCTGCGTGTTTTAGTATCCATATATTAACTTTAAATTTTGTACGAAAAAGTAACTGCGAAATGCTAAATATCATCCGACCTGCTGGTACTCTTAAGATCGAAATCTGCCGACCGCAAAGGGCTAAAATGCAATCTTATTTATTATAATACTCCGAACTATCCACCTGATATGTATCTATAGCCCGTAAAAGTGTTTCGTGTAATGCAGGGTGCGTCTTAAAATCGATTGCTAAATGTAATTTTGTTTTTCATGTAATTATCCGATTATCATCAGTCTTTTGTAATGTCATCGATATATAGTATCTTAGTCATATTTTTCCACATAATCCATCGGACTGGACCATTGCGTCACGTCATGGGAAAAATCCCAAATGCTTAGAAACGGTTTGAATGTCCTAAAAGAGACCAACTCACGTGTATTAGTTTGGTAGACACATTGCCTCCTTTTAAGTTACAGATGCATCATCGTTGTGGGCACATATGTATAAGTAATGTTGTAGGTATAATCGATGTAATAAAAAAGTTTCAGGTCGTCTGACACCGAAGGGTTATTGTAACCGCGCGGAAACCCAACGGAATTTTAAGGAAAACGTTTACACTTTCCAAGATAAAAACTATGTATCACATATTTTGATAATAACTCGTATAACAAATTAACGATTATAATGCTTGAAAAGTTGCAGGGAGGTAGACTCCGAGAATGTCGTTTTGTAAGTGTTATTCTCCTTGTATGGTTGGTATGTTCATATAATGTCTTCGTTGCAATAGCTTGATATGGTAATTCTACCATGATCAGTTGCTTGGGCTCTTACTATGTCGTTTCTTTTGTTGCAGTATACGTGGGCAGTCCGATAAGTACTTAGCCTACAAAAGAAAAACGAAAATTTTGGAAAATTGACGATTTATTTTTCAACATAGTCTCCTTTTAACTCGATACACTTGATCCAGCGATGCTCCAACTTCTTCAACCCATCTGAAAAATACGTTTTCTGGAGATCTGCAAAGTAGGCCTCCGTGGCGACGATAACCTCCTCATTCGACTCAAATTACTGCCCAGCGAGTGACTTTTTCAAGTTTGGGAATAAAAAGAAGTCACACGGGGCCAAATCTGGAAAATACGGTGGATGGGGCAGCTGTTCGTAGCCTAATTCAACCAATTTGGCTGTAGCTTGGGCAGAGGTGTGAGCCGGTGCGTTATCGTGGTGAAGGAGCACTTTTTTCTTCGCCAAATGGGGCCGTTTTTTCCTTAATTCAGCGTCGAATCGGCTCAATAATTCGGCATAGTACAGCCCTGTGATTGTTTTGCCCTTCTCCAGGTAGTCTATGTAGATCACACCTTGTGAATCCCAGAAAACGGTGGCCATCACCTTTCGCCGGGCGCAGTCCACTGTTTCGACTGTTCCTTGGTCTCTGGTGTGTACCAGTGGATCCACGTTTCGTCGACAGTCACTGTACGACGTAGAAACTCTTTCGGATTGCGCTTAAACAGTGTCAAACACTGCTCTGAAGTGGTCTCACGGATGCGCTTGTTATCCGGAGTGAGTAAACGCGGCACCCATCAAGCAGAAAGCTTTCTCATGCCCAATATTTCATGCAGGATATGCCCAGATTTCATCGCTGGATCAAGTGTATCGAGTTAAAAGGAGACTATGTTGAAAAATACATCGTCAATTTTCCAAAATTGTCGTTTTTCTTTTGTAGGCTAAGTACTTATCCGACTGCCCACGTATTATGTCGGTTCGAAAAGAGCAAAGGCGAGCCGCGAGTTTGAAGAAACGTTTCTTCTCTTTTCCACACGACAAATTTCGATTCCGCTCAGCGCGCCGTATATGAAGTTTTATTGTAATTGGTGGTAATACACTCTTTCGCGAGTTTGTACTTATTTTCCTTTTCCGTACTAATTCCCATCCTACTGCTAACGAAGTGTCAATATTTTTGACACAGCCCTAGTATATGCATTACGACATAACACGATTGTTCTATGCAACTAACAGGTAAATTCATCGTCAGCAAAGGGTAGTGATTTTTCGTAATAGAATTATGAAAGTCAAAAAAGATTTAACTGATCCTATAGGAGCAATTGTTTCGTGGATGTAAAGAAGTATCAAGACGCGAGACGTATTGTCATAAAAGGTAGAATATAACTTGCACTTCTATTCTGGCAACAAGCGAATCCGAATTGACATTGAAACTTTATATCACATAAGAAATATTTATTTCTAATGGGTACTGCGATTGCCTGTTAGTTAAAGTGTCAAACTTTGTCAATAAAGATTTTTGAATGAGTGCCATATTCCTTGACGAAGTAAATCTCTTTCCAGAGTGTATCAAATCGTCCCAACTGTGTAGTTAAATTTTTCCTTTCAATTGTGTATTCCTTTGTACGGCCAACGAAGTCATCAGCCCTGTTTCTGTGCTTTATCAAATTAAAAAGCACCATTCTAGTAGCATAGAGATAAAATCGCAAATTATCGGGTCATTCCACGGCAAATCGATCGTTCTGCATCATCAACATCAGGCATTTTGTTCTAAATGAAGTATAATATAGTATATATGAAGTTAAGAAGACTAAGTCGTAATTTTTTCTATGTATAAATTTGTTTAATAGATATGTTTCGTTTAATGTCATAATTCTGTCGATTCCGATGAAAGCGTATAGTTAAAGCATATTGAAAAAGTACAGGTCGCATTGAACAAAAGCTGACCTCGGTTGAAGGTGTAATTTTTCTCCGAACGAAATTGTGTTGTGCTATTTCATGAAATGACTATAAAAAAGTACTTCAATTTTGTAGTGTATTTCTTTAGTACTGGAAGTGTTCACGCCGTGCGTTGTTTGCAATCAAATTTGTGGGAACAGATCATTGTTAGAATGAAACAAATTTTTGTGTACAAAAGCCATTTTGAACATTTCGCAAAAACAAAATTTATCTTCTGCATGATTATTTACATATATTTTAAAATATTATAAACTATTTCGTGGTACTAGAGCAGCCGTAAGACGATCTGAAAAGCATATTCGTCCGACTGCATTCTGAATAATGAATTCCCAACTTCGTTTTACATGTATTCAGTAAAACAATATCGGCAGCTTTATTAACAGTGAGTTCGCCACAGAAATCCAAAGCCATACTCTTGTTAATACATCATGTTTTCTTAGATTAATAAACGATATTTTTGACAGTACAAATAGCAGAACCACATAATATGATGCAAACCCATTGAAGAATGCCTCATCAAATTGCCACTTTCACGTAGAACTACATTGAATGATCCAAGGTACTGCATGCACAAGTTGTTTTTTAATGCAATAAGGTCGGCTGATACGTTATCCATACTTCACACAGGCTTGCAATTATCAATTAATGCTACAATACAATTCTGACATAATATCGGCAATGAAGGTACAACATACGAGGGCAGTCCGATAAGTACTTAGCCTCACCGCCTAATGGCGCCACTATCGTAGAAAAAAATTACTATCGTGTAATACATTCTCGTAGACGATTACTGTCAAAATTTCAGCCATATTGGATTTGTAGTTTTATTTTGATCGCGTCTGAAAGCCGGCGTGTCCGCGGATTATGCAATGATGGAAAAAGAGCAATATCGGTCGGTGATTCGATTCTTGTTTTTGGAAGGGAAATCGCGCAGCGAAATCAAAGAGCGCTTGGATGCTGTGTACGGTGACTCTTCTCCTTCAATGGCGACCGTCAAAAATTGGTTTAACGAGTTTCAACGTGGTCGCACTTCAGTTTTTGATGAGCCACGCCCAGGTACCCCAAAAACAGCTACCACGAAGGATAACATGACAAAAGTCCACGATCTCGTATTGGCAGACCGCCGACTGAAGGTGCGCGAGATAGCTGAGACAGTAGGCATTTCAAAAGACCGCGTGAGTTATATCCTGTATGAAATATTGGGCATGGGAAAGCTTTCTGCTCGATGGGTGCCGCGTTTGCTCACTCCGGATGACAAGCGCATCCGTGAGACCACTTCAGAGCAGTGTTTGACACAGTTTAAGCGCAATCCGAAAGAGTTGCTACGTCGTTTTGTGACTGTCGACGAAACGTGGATCCACTGGTACACACCAGAGACCAAGGGACAGTCGAAACAGTGGACTGCGCCCGGCAAATGTGCTCTGAAGAAGGAGAAGACTGTCCTACCGGCCGGAAAGGTGATGGCCACCGTGTTCTGGGATTCACAAGATGTGATCTACATAGTCTACCTGGAGAAGGGCAAAACAGTCACAGGGCTGTACTATGCCGAATTATTGAGCCGATTCGGCGCCGAATTAAGGAAAAAACGGCCCCATTTGGCGAAGAAAAAAGTGCTCTTTCACCACGATAACGCACCGGCTCACACCTCTGCCCAAGCTACAGCCAAATTCGTTGAATTAGGTTACGAACAGCTGCCCCATCCATCGTATTCTCCAGATTTGGCCCCGTGTGACTTCTTTTTGTTCCCAAACTTGAAAAAGTCACTCGCTGGGCAGAAATTTGAGTCGAATGAGGAGGTTATCGTCATCACGGAGGCCTACTTTGCAGATCTCCAGAAAACGTATTTTTCAGACGGGTTGAAGAAGTTGGAGCATCGCTGGATCAAGTGTATCGAGTTAAAAGGAGACTACGTTGAAAAATAAATCGTCAATTTTCCAAAATTTTCGTTTTTCTTTTGTAGGCTAAGTACTTATTGGACTGCCCTCGTATTTAAGGACATCGCGACTGCAACAGGATACAGTAGAAAATGTATGCTCTGCAATAAGGCACGAAGCGAGTAATTATGAACGAATTCCGTCCGAAAAATCGGCAAATTGTTCAGAGATTGAAGGTATTAATCTTTTTACTTTTTAATTCGGCAAGTTTCTCGCAAAATGGCGCGTCAACTAAATATTCTAGTTCTTCAAATCCAAAAACAATTGACACGGATTGAGTTGTCATTACTGACATCTTGTCACAATTGTTTCAAACTGCCAAGACCTTGCCATCGTGTGCACTAAAATATTGTATATAAAATATTAATATTCTTCCGCTCATATAAAAAAAAAAACATAGTGTTTCAGATTTCGGAAGCTTTACAGCCCTAAGAAAATAATTTTCTTTTATACTTCATGTATTTAACAATAAAATATTTTGGAGTGTTCTGGATATAAAGATCGGTAATGCCGGATATGTTTTGTAAGAAACTTTATTTACACTGGCTTATACTTTTCCCGGATCTTAACACTTTGCGGACCGGGCATTCTATTGCTAATCGTACCCAGTGGCCGGGTATTTTTTTACGCCAAATATTTTTAAATTAGTGATGATTTGTTAGTAGTTAACACGTTGACTGCCACGGTGGTCACCGGTGACCGGTACAAAACATTTGACTAAAAATGCAAAAAATTCGCAATGAGGCCTGTTTAGAATTTTGTAAAAGCAATTTATTTGAACGGTGCATTCTAATAGAGCAAAATACGTTTGGCAGTCAACGTGTTAAAAATCATTGTCCCGTGAAATATTTATTTTTAACAACTTTAAAAATGAATGTTTTTTTAATATTTTTCAATAGGTAAAAATGTGTTAAAACTAAACATTTTTTAACGTATGATATTTCGTAAAACATGACACTAAGTGAAGTGGAACACGACAAAGTCCTCACAAATATTCATATTCTCGTCATCACTTGATGTATCCGTTTAACTGTCCGCAAATATTTCTGTAATACTGCTAATCGTTTTGTCACTATCCATATTTCAGAGTTTCAAATAATTAACTCGCAACACAAATTACGAAAAACGGCGGCTGACAATCACGTAGCAACTGTATGATATCTCGTCACCTGCCTCAAACGACAGAATATGCAAGACGATATATCTCATCAGTGGCCCAGAATGACGAAATACGCAAGACGATATATCTCGTCAATGGCCCCGAACGACGAAATAGCAATGACGAGATATCTCGTCATCCGTCCGCAATGTGTTAATGTACCTAAGTTGAACGTTGAGGGTCTCAGAGAATAGTATATGTCTCGTCCGTTCGGACTCGCCCTTAAATATCCCACCGATAGGTAAAGAATAGGAGATTCTGTGGAAAGGGATGGTGTCCGGTGAAAGATTACCACCGACAGGCCCAGGACAAGCTATACATATGCATGATATGGCGGCAACGTGCGTTACGCCACAATATAATCAACGTTATAAGCTGATAAGAGTAGTTGGTTAGACACTAGCACTTTCTATGAATATCGAAAAAATTAGCACATGCTACGATAAAAGTTCAAATTCATAAAGACACGATTTAATTCAGTCAAACATTTCGATGCCCTAAAAGTACTAATCACAAACTAACTCCGACAGTTCGACGAGTACAAGGGAACTGCAAAACTGTGAAACTGCTTCCAATGGGAGTACTGCTACCTTTTTTTTTCCTTAGAATGTCTCTTTTCATATTTTCTACTTCTCTTAGGTTCTTCTTTCTTATTTTATGTTAATGTATAGAATAACTAATAGTACGTCGCAAAATTAAATTTAAAAAAAAAATGTGCATATGTGCATATTTACACATTTGTATTTATGCACTTCTTTGTAAAAGTTTGCATGTTAGAAACAGAAGAACTATTTACATTTTGCATTCTAATTTTAGTAGTTGTTCCTCCTTACAATGATATTATTTGCCCCCGTAAGGCTCTCCTTGAGGTAGTGTGACTTTTGTACCTTGATGAGGTCTTCCCTGGAAGCAATAAAGGACTGGAAAAGATCGGGGACATTGACCCAATTTTACAGATCTTCATCAAATTTGAAAGTTAAATATATAGCAACTGCGTGAAGAGAAACCTGGAATCACGTGGTCCCGGAAAAATATTCCTGAATCCGGCAAGAAGGACCAAAAATGTGAAAGAGAGTGTGCGAAAGCTCTCCCATTAGATGACAGAGGAACTAGAAACAAATCTTAGGAGAGAGGAGGAAAGAATTAAATACGAGAAATAATGAATTAGATAAATCTTAAGGTTTTTATTCTCCCATCGTCTGATTATTTCACGATCACTTACTACACAGTTAGAATTGCTCGAAACTACACCCCATTTTCTCGTTCTTGTCGGTTTTACTTTTATTTCGCATTATTAACCCTTTCGCGGCGAACAGCGCGTTTTGGCGCCGTTCACTTGTTATCAACATCTGCCCAATAATCTCTATTCAGTCGATTGTACTCGACGCGCTAGCAGTACACGCGTTTTGTGCAGAGATTTTTTACATAATCGAATATAATTATCCATAAATTTTGCCCCGAGCATGGAGAAATGGACGACGAATATGAGTTGCGATTGTAAGGATTCTGACTTGTCCAGAATGTTTGGAGAAATTGGATACAAAGGTAAAAGTGAAAATACATACAACACGAGACGCCTACTTTTAAGTAGTTCTGAATCTGATTCTGAAAACATTGAGGAATTACAAAACATCGACCTGGGGCGTTTTTTTGGAGCGCACAAAATTTGGTTCGAAAAGTTTTTGATTTTGATGAAAATTTATCAGGAATCAAAACAAATATTGACGATATATTGTCAACGTTAGAAATCTTTCAACTCTTCTTTTCCGAAAGTATGGTTGAACATATTGTATGAGAAAGCAATAATTATTATTCCGCGAAAACTATGCGCAGTAGCCACTCACGATTGCTGACATGGAAGAATACAACAGTGACTGAAATGTACCAATCTTTTGCTGTGATGATGTTAATATTAAGACTAAAGAAATTGTTAATAGAGGAATATTGTTCAACCAATGAATTATTACGAACGGAAAGTTTTCCAAGAATAATGACAAACGACAGATTTAAATCTCTATTACAAATGCTACACTTTCACGACAACAAAGCGACAACAAATCAAGATGTGGTAATAAAAATCCGGTGCATCATTGACAGATCGCAAAATTCTTTTTTACAAGCACGCCGGCCAACAGCCTCAAGGAAATGACCAACAAAATCAGCTCTGCACACTGCATTAGGAACGACTCCATTCAATTAATTTCTGAGCGCTCCGCCGCGAAAGGGTTAACCCCTTAACGCCTGAATTTTTTTCTGATGAAAAAATAATTACATAGTATATATCCTGTTATTATGCACATTTAAATCAGTCAACAATTTTTATTTGTGTACTGTGCTTGTGCACTAGTATATATTGGTAGTAGGAATGTATCCTATTCGCTACAACCGACACTTTTATGAAATTCTCAATTTTAAACCCATATGCGACATGCGAAGCAGTATGTCGCGAATTATCCTCATTCGTCGTTAAGGGGTTAATGTGCGTTTTAGCACTCATAAAGGCCCGCGATCAGACATACAGATAGCGCCATACGGTAGTTCTTGAGTTCGTTATGGTAGCCTTTGAAGCCAGAAATTCTCCAAATTGCTATCTGAACTGGCGTCACCCGTTAGGGCTTTCGATAGACAAAACAGTGCTGACGGCGTCTGGTCTCCTAGTTCGACGTCGCTCAGTAAACTCTTCACCTGCTTTTCTTGTAATAGTGAAAACCTTTTTACCAGGCTACTCATGAGACTCTCATACCCTATCGGAGGTAGTAACCCAAGTACGGCAAATATTGATTATTCGTCCATGCGACGAATGACGTTAGTTTGGTACGGTGTGTCCAGTTTTCGTAAGTCAAAAACTCGGTTTCGAAGTGTATAAATCATAGATTGGATTTATTCATTCAGTACGTGGACAATCGTACGTTTCTGAATTTGTTGGCATAAATCTGTGGCGTGCCGTCCGTGCGTGTTACGTCTGTACATTAATTTCGCGGCGACATGCATTCCAAAGAATTGGCAGAGGAGACGACATGTACTAGGTTGCTCAATAAGTTTTGTCGTTCGATAAGAAAAACACAATGTTATGGTTCAAAATACACTTTATTATTCAGTATAATCTCCCTGAACATTAATGCACTTGCTCCAACGATCCTCCAATCTGTGGATCCCATCCCTGAAGTGAGATTCCGGAAGGTCTGCAAAATACGCTTCAACAGCCGTTATGACCTCTTCATTTGACGAAAAACGCTTGCCACGCATACATTTTTTGAGTTCTGGATACAAATGGAAGTCGCTGGGGGCCAAATCTGGTGAATATGGCGGATGCTCCAACAGTTCGAACTTTATCCGAACAACCAAGTTCACACCACTCTTTAGCCTCTTGTTTTGATTTAGGATCATGGTGATAGACCCAAGTCTCATCCATAGTGATGAATCGACGCACAAAATCCACTTTATCCTTTTTAAAACGCTCCAAATGTTGTTGAGAAAGTCGCATTCGAATGTGTTTTTGTTCAATTGTAGCGAATGCGGCACCCATTGTGCACACAGCTTTTTAAAACTCAAAATTTCATTTAAAATATGACTCACACTGCCTAATGAGATGTGTAGAGCCTCTACTAAATCCCTCTCAGTCAAGAAGAGTGAACCAACAAAACAAAAACAAATTTGGACTAGTAGCAACACCCTCTCTTATCGACCGAGAAAACTTATTGAACAACCTGGTATATGAGTGCCACGAGCAGAAGGCAATTACGGATGTTGATAAGCAGCCATTGCGTGCCATCAAATCTGGACGGCAGCCCCGAACGAACGTACGATCCAACCGCATTGAGTCGCTGTCTCCGTACTTTTTGTATCTCAGAATATTAATAAAGAAATAGTGAACCTATTACAACAGTATTTAGCTTTTTCCCGTTACTTTAGCTTCTTCACACGAAAGGTCCCTTTGATTTAACACCCCGTATTCTCCGACTTTTATTTTTTTTCTTGCGCTGAGACCTCTTATGCTGATACCCTGTGGTCGGACGAGTCCAATATGCAACTATCTTTAAAATCAAAAATTATATGGAAGAATCCATCGAATGGATGAAGAAGTAATCCCAATACATTTTTCCAAAAGATATTTTTATTGTGCAAATAATCGGTATACGCTTTGGGAATATCACAGGCTGAATGCAGAACGGTATTTAATTTATAAACAGTGCCTTCCACAAATTGCTAATACGCTAATTGCTATACTGCGGCAAAAAAACCGTAGTCACTGAGCCACGAGCCTGCAGCGAACTTAGGTTCTGCTCAATTTGGTGTGGTGCGCATATTAACGAATTCATGGGACATTCCTAGGAATGTATCTCAAGTATGCGACATGCTCGTGTCGTGGAACTTTATAGGGCTTTTATCTGGTAATCTGCATAAGCGTACGCCACATCGGTGTAGGATCACCGCACATTTTATGCGATAGAACTTTATGAGCTTCAATTTTCGAAAACGTTGGAGGAGCACCATAGAACAGAAGGTGCAAAATATGTTTTTTTCTTATTTAACAGAATTGTGTACGTGAATCCCTCAACAGTTGCATACAAAACCAATGGAGGTATCGCCTTAAACGCATCTAGGGATGTCTCTAAATGGTCCACACGCGCATCGACTCTCGCCTATCTAGCGGCAGTCGTATTCCTCAGATATATTCCTAAGAAATTCCCCTAGATTTTCCACATTCCTTTCTAGATTACTGCGTGGACAAAATCGGTAACGAAATACACAGCAAGCCACTACTAGTTTAGCTAAATCAATCGAATTAAAGGAAAATAGAATGATCGTAGGCAAAAGTAGTGTAGTTAGTGAACGAGTGACATTGTGGTACTCATACTTTAGGAAATTGGTGTTGAGGGACAGTATAAGCAAACTAATCTCCATGAAAGAAAATATGGCGTTACATCGCACCTTGATTCATTCATCAGGATAGATTCATTAGGATCGCAAGCGTTTCAACTCAAAATTTTCTACGCCATTTTTGTTTAGTAAAAAGATTACATATAAAAAGAAACCATTTGTTCAACTCTATTTCGTGTTTCTGTTACATTCATATTAAATGAAAATGCCATCCAAATTGTTTTAGTAAAAAGCATTTGATTATAATGAATCTATGGCATTGAATAAAACGATTACCAGAGGGCGTACGACAGCTTATGTCACGGAACGCAAGTGACGTAGATGTAGTTGGCAGTAGTCATAATGTACTGTCATAATCTAATCCCCATGAAAGAAAATATGGCGTTACATCGCACCTTGATTCATTCACCAGGATAGATTCATTAGGATCGCAAGCGTTTCAACTCAAAATTTTCTACGCCATTTTTGTTTAGTAAAAAGATTACATACAAAAAGAAACCATTTGTTCAGCTCTACTTCGTGTTTCTGTTACATTCATATTAACTGAAAATGCCATCCAAATTGTTTTAGTAAAAAGCATTTGATTATAATGAATCTATGGCATTGAATAAAACGGTTACCAGAGGGCGTACGACAGCTTATGTCACGGAACGCAAGTGACGTAGATGTAGTTGGCAGTAGTCATAATGTACTGTCATAATCTAATCCCCATGAAAGAAAATATGGCGTTACATCGCACCTTGATTCATTCATCAGGATAGATTCATTAGGATCGCAAGCGTTTCAACTCAAAATTTTCTACGCCATTTTTGTTTAGTAAAAAGATTACATACAAAAAGAAACCATTTGTTCAGCTCTACTTCGTGTTTCTGTTACATTCATATTAACTGAAAATGCCATCCAAATTGTTTTAGTAAAAAGCATTTGATTATAATGAATCTATGGCATTGAATAAAACGGTTACCAGAGGGCGTACGACAGCTTATGTCACGGAACGCAAGTGACGTAGATGTAGTTGGCAGTAGTCATAATGTACTGTCATAATCTAATCCCCATGAAAGAAAATATGGCGTTACATCGCACCTTGATTCATTCATCAGGATAGATTCATTAGGATCGCAAGCGTTTCAACTCAAAATTTTCTACGCCATTTTTGTTTAGTAAAAAGATTACATACAAAAAGAAACCATTTGTTCAACTCTACTTCGTGTTTCTGTTACATTCATGTTAAATGAAAATGCCATCCAAATTGTTTTAGTAAAAAGCATTTGATTAAAATGAATCTATGGCATTGAATAAAACGGTTACCAGAGGGCGTACGACAGCTTATGTCACGGAACGCAAGTGACGTAGATGTAGTTGGCAGTAGTCATAAATACTGTCATAATCTAATCCCCATGAAAGAAAATATGGCGTTACATCGCACCTTGATTCATTCATCAGAATAGATTCATTGGGATCGCAAGCGTTTCAACTCAAAATTTTCTACGCCATTTTTGTTTAGTAAAAAGATTACATACAAAAAGAAACCATTTGTTCAACACTACTTCGTGTTTCTGTTACATTCATATTAAATGAAAATGCCATCCAAATTGTTTTAGTAAAAAGCATTTGATTATAATGAATCTATGGCATTGAATAAAACGGTTACCAGAGGGCGTACGACAGCTTATGTCACGGAACGCAAGTGACGTAGATGTAGTTGGCAGTAGTCATAATGTACTGTCATAATCTAATCCCCATGAAAGACAATATGGCGTTACATCGCACCTTGATTCATTCATCAGGATAGATTTATTAGGATCGCAAGCGTTTCAACTCAAAATTTTCTACGCCATTTTTGTTTAGTAAAAAGATTACATACAAAAAGAAACCATTTGTTCAGCTCTACTTCGTGTTTCTGTTACATTCATATTAAATGAAAATGCCATCCAAATTGTTTTAGTAAAAAGCATTTGATTATAATGAATCTATCCCAGACAGCACACAGACATCTAAAATACGTCTAAAAGATAACCTTTTTTTAGGAAAGATATCTTTCAATAATGACGTAAAGGCATCAGAAAGATGACGAAAAGTTGTCTTATGACTCGTTTTTCGTTGCCTAAAAGATGATGTTCAGACAAGTCTGAAAGACAACATCCAGGCATCATTAAAAGACGGCGTTTAGACACAGTCGAAGGACAACATTTAGGCATGCCCAAAAAAAAATAATTTTGGCTGATATATCTTGTATTATATGAGCCGTTTATTTTGAAAGTGGCCTAAGTCCAAATGTGAATTTTTTTGTTAACTGTTTTTATGACAGCTAATCTAAAATTATAAACGTTATTACAGTCAACCAAAAAGAAATTGTTGGAAAATGGACTTAGGTCACTTTCAAAATAAACGGCTCATATAATATAAAGATATTATCAGCCAAAATTATTTTTTCTTGGGCATGCCTAAATACTCTTTTATGTTTTATATTAAAATTATCGCAAGGATGTTTATTTGTGTTCCATTTTTATTTTTTATTATGGATATTGTTCGTTTACAATAATAAATATTATAGGTTTCATCTGTAAATAGATAGGATAAATACAAGACGATGCTTTTAGATGACGATTTTTTTGCCATTGTCCGAAATGCCGGAAATCTTTTCGTTTTGGCATCTTGTCCGAACTTATTCGACCTTCGGCATAAATTAACACTACAAAATGTTATAATACTGAAAACAGCATCAATCACAATCAAAAGGAAGCTCGCATTATTTATTTACATGCATCTTAAAATATTTAGAAAAAATAAAAATAAAAATGTAAACTAGAAAAATAGAAAAAGTAAGGTTACCTGGACTTTAGGTATACAGAATTGAATGTAAATAACCTCGTTTTTCTAATTTATTTACTTTTTTCATCCTACTATAAAATCAATGTAATTTATGCCAATCGAATACTATTCTTTAAATTATTCTGTTACCGTTAAATTATTTTTGTTTCACCGAACCACACCGAACTAATTTTCACAATAGTAATTCACAATGGTGGCGCCAACTAGTGTTTAGCACAAAAAACATCTTTAATATTTTGGCATCTTTCAGATGTCCATAAGGCATCATTAGATTATACCGAAAAGACATCTTTCAAAAGTCATCATATGGACATCTTTTAGTAATATGTGCTGTCTGGGATGGCATTGAATAAAACGGTTACCAGGGGGCGTACGACAGCTTATGTCACGGAACGCAAGTGACGTAGATGTAGTTGGCAGTAGTCATAATGTATTGTCATACGGGATTTTAGAGGTGTTTTACCTGGCAACGTTGGCTGTCACATTTTGTTTTTGCATAAATGTAGGAATAACGGGACGGTACAATTTTTGCGACGGATGAAACTATTTCCGGAAAGTGAGGAAGTATGATGATACGTTATGTGGTACTTTTGTTACCGTATCGACAATTGGTCGAAATTGCACAAGCGCAATCTTAATTTCGTATCGCGCCAAAAATGGGTCGGATTCACAGAGAAAGAGCATAATTAAATGTGATTAAGAAAAGAGCAGCAGCATTATAGTTACTTATATATTTATGGAAAATGTAGACATATATGTTTTTTGCAATTCAACTGCGTATTGAATAAAACGATAAGGATAAGCTAGGTAGTTGTTACACTTTAAGACAAATAGAAAAAAGCATATAGCCTCTTGTGTCACTGGTAAGACAAATATTTTATATGCATACATCAAGATTACGTTGTACTATTGAAATATATTTTGTTTTGTATATTTTGTTGACGATACATTTCATTTTATATATGATACAAGGAGATGGACCAAATGTGCAACCATGTACGTCAAAGTAGTATCATTATGTCCAGAATTGCAAAGTAATGCAATGCAATTGCTACTGCTTTATGCAGTTTTTGTTATTATTGTGTGATTTAGAGGACTGTGCAGATTGCCTTACATATGGGTTGCCATTCTGAATGATTGTTTCTTATAGAATAAAAGTATTGGCGTACTGTCACATAATCAGAAGAAAAATGAATAAAGCAAATTAAATTTCAACCCCACATTTCGACATGTCTGGTTCCTTTTCAAGGAAAAACAGTAGTACGCTAACTACTGATTGAACTATAAATTTGTGTAATTTTGTTTGTCGGATAAGCTAAAATGGAGAAAGGAAATGGTTAGAAATTTTAGTAGGTTAACTCTATCACTCTGTGGCAGCATATCTTATGCTGTAGTCTGTGTCAAATAATAATGACTTTATGTCGTAATCTGGCTCATTCCGAAGTTATTAATAAATTTTAACATCCTGATCATCACCAAAAAGTAGACTTCTAACCAAATACACCTAGACAAACAAATTCCTACAGAAAAAATTTCACTTGCAAAAATCAATTGTGATTAAACTGTTATTATAGTAGTGTATTTTTAGTGTATATAACTATTAAAAATCTATACAACTATTTGTTTAAATTTTCGTAAGGCACTTACATAAAAAAGTTGCAAAAAAGGCTCTTTTTTTTGTCTACTGAACTAATTTTAATGACTAAAAAGATTTAAGGGGTTTTGTCCCGTTCAGAATAGATAATTCTTGTTTAAATAGTATTAGCATATTAATGGGAGTAACTGTGTACTTTTCTCATTTCTGCCCTGCTGTAAGAAAGTGCGTAAAGTGGTTTTGGAACTGGTGTAGTGAAGGGATGAACTCGTGGTGGGAGCCGAATAAAGAAAATATATGGGGAAAAAAAGAAACCGCTCTTATTACTTTTAGTCATTTCTTTGAAAATGTAAAAATGTAGTATGAATAAATGTATTAACCGTTAGGTTATTACCATCTACATTGAGTTATGGCAGTGTTTCAATGTGTGTATACAACATACTGAGTACTAGGTTGTTCAATAAGTTTTGTTTTGTTTTGTTGAGGGCGTTGCTACTAGTCCAAATTTGTTTTTGTTTTGTTGGTTCACTCTTCTTATCAACGTATGTGAAGGTTCATTTCAATCAGTCAATTCATTCTTTGTTTACAAGCCATTTAGTGTCGCCTTGTCACAGTATTTTCGACAATGGAAAAAATTGAATATTGTGCAGTGATAAAATTCTTATTTTTGGAAGGTGTAACACCAAAAGAAATTCACGAACGAATGTTAAGAGTGTATAATGAACGTTCACCTTCAATTAGAACAGTAGAAAGATGGGTTGCTGAATTTAAACGTGGTCGTACAAGCCTTGAAGACGATCCACGTGAAGGACGTCCAAAAACCGCATCAACACCAGAAATCGTAGCCAAAGTACAGGATATGGTTTTGGAAGATCGTCGATTGACTGAGAGGGATTTAGTAGAGGCTCTACATATCTCATTAGGCAGTGTCGGTCATATTTTAAATGAAATTTTGAGTTTTAAAAAACTGTGTGCACAATGGGTGCCGCATTCGCTAACAATTGAATAAAAACACATTTGAATGCGACTTTCTCAACAACATTTGGAGCGTTTTAAAAAGGATAAAGTGGATTTTGTGTGTCGATTCATGACTATGGATGAGACTTGGGTTTATCACCATGATCCTAAATCAAAACAAGAGGCTAAAGAGTGGTGTGAACCTGGTTGTTCGGCTCCGAAACGAGTTTGTGTCCAGAAATCGGCCAAGAAGGTTCTGGCATCAGTTTTTTGGGATGCGAAAGGAATTTTATTTGTGGATTACTTGCAAACTGGTAAAACAATTAATTCTGAATATTATTGCAACCTTTGGGACCAGTTGAAGGAAAAAATTCGTGAAAAAAGACCCGGTTTGCAGAAGAAAAAAATCCTTTTTCATCAGGACAACGCACCGTGTCACAAGAGCATTTTGACAATGGCTAAAATGCATGAATTAAAGTTCGAATTGTTGGAGCATCCGCAGTATTCACCAGATTTGGCCCCCAGCGACTTCCATTTGTTTCCAGAACTCAAAAAATGTATGCGTGGCAAGCGTTTTTCGTCAAATGAAGAGGTCATAACGGCTGTTGAAGCGTATTTTGCAGACCCGGAATCTCACTTCAGGGATGAGATCCACAGATTGGAGGATCGTTGGAGCAAGTGCATTAATGTTCAGGGAGATTATACTGAATAATAAAGTGTATTTTGAACCATAACATTGTGTTTTTCTTATCGAACGACAAAACTTATTGAGCAACCTGGTAAATCCTACCAGAATGATATGTGCAATAGTTGAATAGAATTTGATAATGTACACAAGTAGTTGTAAAACAGTGATTGAAATTATGCATTATAGACACATCATAAAAATATTCAGATGCTTGAATATGAAAACAAGTAACAGTTAACCCCTTGGGTACATTTGACGTCTGAGACACATCATTTACTTTTTTCGCCTAGGAGCGAATGACGTGTCTAAGACGTCAAGCCAAAAATTAAACTCTTGGATACATTTGACATCTGAGAGACGTCATTTACTTGTTTTCCCCAGGAGCGGATAACATGTCTAAAACGTTATTTGAAGTTCATCACCCTGGAAAAAGGTACCGTGTTTGTCACAAGCATAATATTAGGAAAGAGACTACGTGGCAGTGCAAACAATGCAAAGTAGCACTGCATTTACCTACTTGCTTTGAAAAATATCACACTCTGCATAATTATTAGTAATAGGTTTTTTGTTATAGCTTGAACTTTATTTCATTTAGTTTTATTTTGTTGTTATTAATTTATTTTTGTTTTGCAATTCTAATTACTTGAAAACATCTTAATACTACATATGTCACCAATATTTTAGAAATAAATAAATTCTTACGTAAAATGTACTGCTTTTACATACTACTCCAAGCAACCAAAAATTATATCCGTTCCACATGCAAATATTTTCTCAAATAAATCCGTACCCAAGGGGTTAAAGCTTACATGAGATTAAAGCATGTAAAGACCTACTTCATGCTTAGACATTATACTGTTACTTTCGGAGAATAAATTTCCGTAACTGTGAAACTGTATTGACATTGAGTGGCAGAACACGGAAAATGTAGAAATTACAGAGAGAATTACTCATAGAGAGGAAGATTTGTATAAAACAACTATGTGTGTTGCATTAAAAAATGTTTGATACTGATAAAGTTAGCGGCAAAACTATATCATATGTGGCTGGCAAACGAAAGCAGAATCTGAGAGAAAAAGCAAACTGTTGCGTAGGAACTAGAAAGAAAACCTGAGCACTATAGGTCCAAAATGTATAGGAATAATTATTTAGAATCTCAAAACAAAAGACTTTTGTTGTGAATTATGTTAGAGTTTTTTTTTGGAAGAAAAACTCCCTGGGATGTCTAAAAAAGATGCTGTACATCGAGTATATAAAATAAATTAAATGACATTATCTTACAAAAGAATACATAAACAATGGTAATATTTTTTGCACAACATAATCATTCCGATTTACAATAAATTTAATGTCTATGACTTAAATGGACACAGCTATGCAGGGTGGAAAGGAAATTTATAAATGGGCATAGAAAATCGCATAGAACTAGAAATTTGGTCTTTGTATATTGATATTTAGTCAAATATCATAATCTCAATATGACTAAGAACATTTAGAGGATATTGGACTACTGAATAACTTTACCTTCTAGCAAGGCAACAGTCCATAATCATAGTGTTAGAATTGTCAAACAGTGGATATTGTGTACCACTTCCTATGCGCTACCAACAATACTCTAATGCCTCAGTAATAATAAAATTGCGCATATATGGATGGAAATTGGAAACAAAATTTGGAATGGAGACAGAAATTGAAAACAAAATGAGAAACAATAATGTTGATACCCAAAAGTAAGTAAAAGAAAATTTGTTATGAAGGTAAAGTTGTATTGTAATTAATGTGATAGAAAAGTGAAAATATAGCATGGGACTATACCGTAGATATAAATTAATGTTGAATATGGTTCAAATATGCATTAATGTGTTATAGAATAAGTATAATTCGAATGTTAGATATTTTTAGTGTTTTATTCAACACATATTATGATTATTGATTGGTCTCATATATTACGTTCAATATGGGCATGTATGCTATTGGTACTACTATAATACTACAGTTGTAACAAGTGAAAAACTTGGAAAATGTTGAGATACAATAATGTGCTAATACTAATAGAAAACAAATAACGGTAGCCAATAAAGTAATATAAAAATTATTATCTTCTTTCTTTCTTCAGGATGTGCGGAGGTAAAAACATAAACGCAAGATAAAATCAAAATGTTTTCTTGAAAGTTTTTCAAACAGCGTAACAGGTATAACAGTGAGCAGAGGTTGACTATGTACAATAAATACTTGTTAGTGATTACAGTTAAGATATTACAGTCCGGACAACATACACCATGTATCTTACAAAGTATGTTGGAAAATTATATCTAAAAAACAAAGTGAATAAAAATCAATGATGTTGTTAACTATTTTTATGCAACCATTTGCTAGTACTGCTACAACATTTTGGTATAATAATTATTCTATTATCTTTTGGCTTATAACTAGTTGTGTAAATTTTTTGATTGGAATGATATATTAAACTCCTCGTTTTAAACACAAAAAGTAATGGTTGTAATGTTTCTCGCACTTCACTCTATATTAAACGCTAATAAATGTTCGCTCAAAACTCACTAAATGCATTCGCTGATAATCTCTAAATATTCGCTATGATGCACACACTGTTACGCTTGAAGGTTTCGCAAAGACTCACTTCTTTTATTATCGCGCTCAACACTTTTATACTGTTTGGTTTCTAGAACATTCCTAATAACAAATATAGATACATGCATTCTTTCTCACTCTCTCACTCTCGCTTTCTCTCTTTCATACGCACACTTTCTCATTGCTCGTTCATACAAAATCACACATCCTACAGTTATTATATACAAACTTCTTAAAAATGCAATTTTTTTTAAGCCGTACTTCTATATGCTGCAGCATTGTTCCAATCCAAGTGAATCCGTTCAGTCCAGTGTAATTTCTTAGCTCTTGTGTAATATTGCAATACAGCTATCATAACACAAAACAAAATGTAAACCACATAACTAAGTGTGTGGAAACAAAACTTTGGCTATTATATAGAATCACAATAGTATAGTACAGATATAAAATACACTAGTAGCCATATTCATATTGTTCACAGTATGTTATAATTTTTATTTTTGTAATTCATGATTATAATATTATGTGTGATGTCATGAATACATTCTTCAGTTTAACCTACATATTGTGTTAGAATTTCTGATATAGATGCATTGCTTAACCCATTGACTGCCATGCAAATTTAGCGCGTCTTGCCCTGGGTGCCACAGTTTTATTTTAAAGAAGACATGAAGTTTTACAAAATATAATATTATTAAGTTACTGATATAGTATTGTAATTGTAAAATTGTATGGCATTTACAGTATTTTTATTGAAAGAAAAACCCTTTTGGTACAGACGCTTACTACGAGATATCTCGTAGTTGGCAGTCAATGGGTTAAAAAGACACCATGAGATGTACACTTTGACTGCAACCGTGTCTCAAGTACACACATCACATAATGCTTCCATAGGTATATAAAACCATGGTTTCATTACTATGTTAAACAGTTATAAAATATGAAAAGTGTGCACGCTAGAGTTTGGGGAAAACCATAAAGACGAATTAAAGCTAATTATCTTGCGTTATAAGTTTATGATCCCTCCCATATTATCCTACGCCTCTCTCATGTAATTAAATTATCAACTAATTCACACACCTATATACTATCCACCCAGTTATTGATTTTCTGGCATATTTATTTACGTGATTTGAACCACAATAACTTGAAATTTTTCACTTTCAGATATTGCTCTATCCAAATTGAAGACATTTATTTAATATTAAAAGTATATAACTTTCTGGGATAATATGCTCAGGTTTACAGCAAGTTGAATTTGTAATAAAATCTTGAACTTTGAGAATTTATTGGCAATGCTTTTGTCATTAAGTATATTGGCACTATTATGTACAGTATTTTATTTGAGTCTTTTTATTACACGCATCAGCTGATATCAATAGGACATGGAAAACAGTTGGCACAAAAATACATGAGACAAGACTGTAGTTTAAGAAGACACTCATCTGTTGTAAAGAAAATAAGGTGACGAATACTATTTTACGTTTAATTTAGATAACTCCTTATTTATATTATGTTTCCTATGTCATAATATTTGTCAGGCATGGTATGGGAAATGAATTGCCAATTTTTAATAAAAAAAATCTAATAATGATTAAACTATTGCAAACATTTGAATTAGAATAATACCAAAATGATGATGTGATTTGTATATCAACACGTACACCAACTTTTCTCACAGATTTAAAGTAATTTTCTTTTTCTGTAGATTTGCTTTGTAACTTTAAGCTATTTATTACTCAGGGTTGTTAAGGGACTCCTGCAAATGAATAATGCAAAAAAAATTAAATATCTTGGTGCTTGTAAATGAATAAGGGAATAATTCGGGAAAAAAATATTGTTTGGTGGAACAAATATAGCAATAAGAAAGTAATGTATAAATGATATTTATGCATACATTTCTATATCTATCCAAGCACTATACCGTTATAAATTAAACTAAATATACAATAGTTACGAATTAATAGCTTGTCGGCTCCTGTACTGAAATAGTACAATAGTTTCAAGAAAATTTTTCTAAGCATACTTTAACTGATAAGCGAAACCGGAAAATATGGCAGCCGTATATGTCACAGACGGCAGGAAAAGAATCCGTGCTACATGATTACTGGTCGTATAATAACGTATATGACTACGGTTCAACAGTGCTTTTGTAAAACATTTTAATTAATTATGCATATTTTTCGAAATCCGTGGCCTGTTCTGAAGACATGACTAACAAATGTGTATTAATATTTTTCTAGATTATGAATATTTCCTGCACTTTCAGTGAAATGGCTTGATCCTCATTATACATCTATTTATGTTTTTGTATAATTACTTACTCGCAAGTAGTACTTGACATTTTTTTTTTACCGAAATAATTGCATGCAATTTGTATTAAAAGTGTAAACTGCATATCGCACTTTATACAATTGTAATCGG